>CM077078.1:208635731-208987567 GCA_039513925.1 Platanthera zijinensis
CGCGACGAAAGTTGAGGCGGTTTCCAAATCTGCTCTCCCGGAAGCTGGTGCCACCAAATCCTTCGACATTACCTACTCGCCATCGGGTGAACCTCTTTTGAAGATCGCCGGTACGGAGGAGAAGAGTGTCGACTCTTCCAAGCCGCGCGAGTTGCCCACATCTACTGACTTGATCATTATTGAAGAGGACGAGTCGAAGAAGCCACTGGAAGCCGAGCGGTCTCTGACTGAGAAGAGGAAACGGACAGAGACAATAGTCGGCCACTTGAAGCGACGTAAGAAAAAGGCCGAGACCCTTGAGGAAAGGATGGAGAAGAAGGCAAGGAAGATGCGGGTTGATAACCGCAACGTCTCTGTGAAGACCGGAGCGGCTAGCGTGCAATTTAAGCCGCGGGAGAAAGATGTGTCTGAGGGTCTGTCGAATCCATCTTCCAAGTCGGACGAGCTAGAGAGTACGCCTCCGGTTAGCGAATCCCTGAGCGATATTCTGAAGGGCATGGACAAATTTCAGCAGCTGGACAAGTTACTGGCAACTCCGCCGGCTTCTGCGGAGGTCGCCGACACCGATATCGAAGTTACAGGAGAGAAGCTTGGCGAACCGGCTCCTGCGGTTTCAGAAGGAGCTGAAAAATTAAAACTCAGAGAGAAAATAGAGGAGATGAAAAAGTTAATCGCCGGGAAGCAGGTGGCGACTACATTTCCTGCCCTGCAAGGTAAACACGAAGAAGTTAAGCGTTTTGTAAAATTCTACAAGCCGCGGTCACGGAAGAAGGGAGCGGATACAATTTTCAATCCGCCGGCGAGCTTCTTCCTGACCACGGCTGAGCTGAAAAGCAAAGCTAAGGAGACCGCGCGGCTATGGAAAGAAAAGCTAAAGCGAATAGATTCAGAAAGGTTTAGGCGACCAGCGGCTAGACTTGATACTGCGGCTTTCGAAGGAGAGATAACCACGAGCTGCGGTCTCGTTCTAACGAGATCTTCTATCAGATGCCGGTCATGTCACTGAATCTAACCGCCTGTTTATTTGCTGCAGGTGCTCATGAAACCACCATCAAGCCGGGCGGTCTGACGACTTTCTTACCTCCACTGATTCCGCCGCTACCTCCAAGTGTCCGTGACCAGAGGACAGCCGAATTCCAGGAGGAGGTTGCCGCCTTGCAGGCTAGGATAAGGGAGCATGCTGAGGCCCTTCGAGTCAAGGAAGAACAGTGGCGGCTTCAAGAAGAAGATCAGCGGTCTATGCTGGAGGCTGCTGAAAGGAGAACCCAAGAAGTGCTGGAGGATTTGGAGCAGGAGAGAGGACTGATGCGGTCTGAGGTGGAGGCCGCTGAGAAAAGGACGCAGGAAGCCTTGGTCAGCTTGGAGTTGGAGAGAGCGGCGATGCGGATTACGCAGGAGACCGCTAACAAAAGGGTGCAGGAGGCACTGGCCAGCGCGGACATGGAGAAAGCGGCGAAGCGGACTGCACTGGAGACCGCTGACAAAAGGATGCAGGAGGCACTGGCTAGCTGGGAGGAGGAGAAGACAGCGATGCGGACTGCGCTTGAGGCCGCTGAACAAAGAACTCTGGAGGCGCTGGCCCACCTGGAGCAGGAGAAGAAAGAGAAACTAGACCTGCAGGCTTTAGTGCTGATGCTCGGCCGGATTGAGAGGGAAAGGGCGGACACCGCTCGACTTGACGAGGAAAGGGATAAGGATCGACCAGAGGAGGCCGGCAGAGGCTTGCGACCTGCTGGGACGACTGCTGAACAGCAGCAACTTCCAAATCGCCCGACTTCCGGAGAGACTTCGTACTCACCAGTAGCCGCGGCGGTTAGGCAGGTCGCTGCTTCTGGCGATCCGGGAGATCGCGCTCTATCGCTGGTTCCATTTACCCGCGTAGAGCGTGATACTTCGCGAGTTCACCGGACTCTGCACAATATCCACAACCTCGTTAGTCAAGTGTATGTCCAGCTGGTACAGGCCGGCGATCAAGTCGCGCGGGTTGGGCGAGAGGCTTCAGAGAGTGGAGAGAGATAATTAAGAGAACTTTTATTTGGCTTTGTAATAAGCATCAACTCGTGATGCCGGACGGTTTGATTCCTGTGGACAATTGTTATATGTTTGATTGTATATTACTCCGAATTGCATGCGGCTTTATGCGGTTTGAATTCTTCTAGTCACTGTCTTTTCTTCTTTAGAAATTTTGCCAAGTACTGGAATTTTAATCGCTCGACCTGCCGAACTAGAATGCGGTTAGAATACTTTACCTTGCAGGTTGAGCCGTGCGGCCTGATATCTAACCGCGATTTGACAACCACTACTGTAGCTGCATAGGAAATCTATAAATTGAGATGATCCCGGAGACTTCGGCACAGGAGTTCAGAATGCGAGCTAAAGCAATTGCGATGCGGTCTGACAAGGCTCCAGCCGTTAGGACCGACGCGGCTTCTGCGTTTCACTCCGCAGACCACAAGGAAGGCCGGCTTACCCAAGCCGAGCTAGATAGCTTTGTGGAGAAGTACATGAAAGATAGCCCGCTGCTCGCGCGGCTTCCGCTTCCTCACGAGCGGATTAACTCCTCCACCGCCAACCAAATCGCAATCCCTGTCGACCACTTCGACTGCGGCTTTCGGTTCCCGGTACTGATGGAAGCCGTAGCGGTCTTCGACCACTACGGAGTAGTGCCGGGGCAGCTGCCCCCGAACTCGATAGCGGCGATTTACAGCTTCTTCTCTTACCTGAGGTCGGAGCGAGTTCGGTTCTCGATAAGGCTGTTCAGAGAATGCTTCTCTGTGCGGTCTATCCCGGATTCGGGAACGAAGATCTTCAGAGGCCATCTTTACTTCGGCTGCCGCGGCCTGAAAGTTGTAAACCTGGCGAACAAAATCGCGAACTGGTCAGAAAGATACCTTATCTTCGAGGGCAACCTCGGACTCCTGCCGGTCCATCCGCAAGTTCGCGACGAAGCCGCTTTTGGCAGCAGCGGACTGGACGGCGTGGAGAAGGAGATCTTCAATTTCTTCAAAGGGGAGCGGCTCGACGTCACCCACTACCTCCCGCTGCTCCCGACTTTGGAGGACGTTCATGCGGAGGACAGTAAGTATCACTCGGCCGAACTGTTATGCTAGCCGCGCGGCCTACCAACTGACTTTTTAACTTCGCCTTGCAGCTGCTGTCGCGGTTCCGCTGAACAAGCCGCTCACTCCAGGCGGCCTAACCCTGACACAAAGGGAGAAAAGGGCGAAGAGGGCCAGGCCGGAGCGGGCTCCAGAGGAGGATGAATCGGACTCCTCCAGCGGCTTCATACTGCATGGTATGGGTAGCCGCTTGAAAGATCTCCACGGCAACCCCACCATGCAGTGGAGTGCCGACGGGGAGTCGGTAAAGGTTTCCACCGCCCTCCCGAACTGGGGGAAGGAAACTGTAAGCCGCCATGCCTCTGTGGCTGGCGCGGCTTTGTATGGCAGGCGCAACTTGAAAGCGCTGGAGAAGATACCTGCAGAAGACTTCTCGCGGTTTGCCGCGCAGGTCGGCGCGAGAAGCTTTGTAGCCAACCACTATATGGGCCTAGCCCATAGGCGGTTAGTTACAATTGAAGGCGACCTGCAGCGGCAACTCGCCGAGAAAGATGAAGAAATCGCACGGCTGAAGGAGTCGCATGCGGTAAGACATTACCTGATTTTTGCGGCTTAATTCAGCAAGCCGCCCGAACTAACCTTTTTCTTTCCTTTGCAGAAAGTGTACGATCCAGCGAACTCAGCCTTTCAAGACGCGGTCTTTCCCCAGCTTGTCCAGGGGATCGACGGAGCGCTGAAACGCCTTCGAGATCAGGGCGGCCTCGCCCCGGGATTCACCGACTTCACCTGCGCCGACCTGTATCCACCCTTGAAGAAAAGGGTGGCTGCGGTTTATCGCGCGCTGAAAGGCAAGGAGAAGATTGGCGGAGAGGGCGAGGCAGAAGAGGAAAGGGAGGACAGCAGGAGCGAGAGTGCTTCTTCAAAGACCGGCGGTCAAGCGTCTGAGACCGCGCGGGTTGATGCCAGCTCGTCAGAGACCAGGGGCACTGGCAGTTCGCGTTCATCTTCGTCGGACAGCGGCGATTACTCGCCTTCTGAGATCGATATTGACGGTGAACCGGACTCCAGTATTCCTGCGTCCAAAAGTTAGAGGCCGAATAGCTAGAATAGTTTACTTGTAAAAGTTTTTACATTTTTTGAGACCGCCGGTAAGATTTTGTAAACCGCGCGGTCTACCTCTTACACTTGACATTACAAATGAAAACGTTTTACCTTTTGTGAGAATCTATTGTAATTTTACTTGCTTGTTTGAATATGCGGTTTAATCATTCTTACTCGTTTCCGACTTGAGAAATCTTATTTATGACTTCACCGAATAATAACTAACTTGCTGCGGTTAAGCTCGAGTAGAATACCATAAGCCAGATATACTAGTCTGCGAAATTATAATAATCCGATCATCCTTGAGAGTATATAGAGCAATAAGCCGGGCGGTTAGGAGACTATTTGCCAAGAAGATAAGGCAGTTCAAATAGCGATCGACAAACCGCTCGACTAAGGGGATAAACCGGGTTGATACTGTAAAAACCACGCTGATTGTGGCGGCCTGTCCGAACTTTAATACGAAGCTGGCTTTCGATAGGGAAACTACTTAGCGATAGAGATAAACATATTGCGACTTCTTTACATTGCAAGCCGCGAATTGATTTGAGTGAATACCATAAGCCGGCGGACTGAGCGGATAGGATAACTGGAAAAGTTGATATGCTATGATACTCCTTTGATCCGGCGGCATGATCTTTGTAAGCCGCGCGGATAATACACTTTGCAATTTCTGACAATATAAAAATGATAGTTTGATTCTGCTGGATATGCTTTATTCGCTCGGTATTGCATTTCTATTCGATCGATTATGATATGTTGTGAGATATCTGGGTAATACTGAAGCAGGATGGATAGATAAGAATAACTTGCGCGAATATATCTGATAGGTGATTTACGCATAACTCGCGCGAATAATACTGATATCCGCTATAGCGAACTGAAGAAAACCAACCAGCTCGCACGATTAATAATGATGTCTGCTGTATTGGGCTGAAGATAACCAAACAACTCGCCCGATTAATAAATATATCCGAGCGGTAAGGATGATAATATCCGCAACTTGCTGTTGGATAACTTCTGTTCAGCCTTATAATATCAAATTACCCGGGCGGATACTGTCTTTAGCCGGGATATGATAACCGCGCGGTCTGATTTCTGACCGCCGACTAGACTTCTGCTTGAAGAAAAGAATACACTGCTCTCTTGCCTGGAGTACAGTTCAAGTCGATCTTCCGGGCAGGTGCGGCCGGAGTCACATTGCTTTCCTCAGAGATCGACAAGACTGTGGGTCTCCTGCAGGCACTGCTCGAGAGTATCAAAGAGTGTTCGAGGGTTGCGTGCTAAGACGATCTGCGGGGCATGCGTGTATTGCTTCCCGCACAGACGCATCATAGTTGCAACGATATCCCTTACGTGGCGTGGTAGAGCTGACCACCACTCCGCTCCTCCTTAATGCAGAAGTGGGGTTAGGTACTAGCCGGGATCCGCAATCTAGAACTCCACCGCATCAAAGCCGGCAAGCTGCCACTGCACGGTGCGAAATCTCCCCGCAACACGTGGTCCTCGTGGTGTTACGCTAATGACAACGGCTCTAAAGGGGGATATAGCTAGACTCGGCGATGTCTCTTGATTCAGTGATCTTTTAATTTTTGGGTTGTAAACCCATAATAATGATGACTTGCCAGGCAAGAGTACTGATATAGAATCTCTGAAACAAAACATAGCAATGAGTCATAATCCTTCTTGATAGAGATTCATAAGAGGAAATAAACGACAGAAAGACATATTGGGTTAAGGGATTGATTTAAGATTGCTTCTGTTGCTGATGCCGACGCGTCTGCCAGGCTATGAATGAGATGTCCTTTTTTAGATCATGCTACGGGATTCCTTTGACTTCTGCATTTTCACAATTAATTTGAGAGCTCTACAATCTTCTGTTAGATGACCTCTTTCCTTGTGATATCCGCAATACTGATCCATGCACCTAACTTGCCCGCGCGCTGCTCGAGCGGGTTTCTTGTGATTTGGCTCTTCCTCCCGTTGTTCGATCTGGGGGAGGTCTGACGAACTTTTTTGTCCTTTTTCCGAAACGCGGGGCTTCTTCGAAACTGGAGGCCGAGTTGGCAACTCGGGCGGACAGACCGGGTAGGAGGTCGAATAACCGGCGAATAGCCCGGGAAGGTAGGCGAGTAGGCCGGCGGACCGACCTGCTTATTCTCCACTGGGACCCGGTTGGCTGGTGTAACCGGAATGATTGCGGACTGCAAGCCTAACCGCTGATTAATTGCGGCTAGATTTGCATTGATCGCGGCGAGCTGCCGGATCATCTCTTGGCGAGTTCGGTTTTCTTCCCGGCGGGACTGCAGAAGAGCTTCCAAGAGCATAACTTTGCTGGGGCTGAGGTTGTTCTGAACGGACTGCCGGTCTGACATTGTGTGGCCGCTGAACTTCAGCGACTAACCGATATCTGAAGGCCGCGTGTTGATGTTGATGCAGAAAATGCGCCGGGGAAAAACGGGCACCAACAGCCAACCGTTCGAGCACTGGGGAAGGAATGGGGGAAAAGACTGTCGGCTAGTCGGTTACTAACGGCTAGGAATGGCGGATGAAACCGGGCAGAGAAAAGAGAGAAAGGGCCGCTACCAGCGGCAACACCAGAGTTCGCCCGCCGCGGCCTGAATGCCTCTCCTGCGGCGGGCTTTCCTTTTATAAGAAATTGAGCGATTACACTTAGCAAAGAAGGAAGAAAGGAAGAAGCCGGCCGGACTATAGACCGCAAAGGACTAGAATCGAGGCCGCAGCTCTTAACAAGCGAGCTCCTGGACTCGAGTCAGCGTCGTTTGGGGGTACTTCCGCCCCCTATTTATAGGCTTGGGGGCCTGCCCAAACGGGCAGGGCTAAAATTACCGGCTGCCCGAGGTACAGGAGAATCAGGCAGCGGTGATGGGAATCGAGAGGAAGAAGAAAAGCCAAGAGACAGGCCGCGCGGACTGGCGATCTTCTTCTGCCGAGCTGCAGGACTCGGCCTCTGGGCAGGCCGATCTGGACCTCCTTTGACGACGACCTGGGGCACAGGTCGCGCAGCTTGGGCAATGACAGGCCGACCCTTGGATGATGGCTGGACCGGAACTGGCGGCTGTCTGAGGTAGAGGCCGCCCGGCTTGTCTGACAATAAGCCGGCTAGCTGATAACGGCGGCTAGAATGCACAAGCCGCCCGGACTTGAGAACCTGGAGAACTGGTCGCGGATTCCGGGTTAACACCCCCCTTTAGGTGTTTAGCTACTCTTGAAACAAAAACTTTCAAGTAGTATCAGAGGAAGATTGTTCAAAAAGGAATTAATAGTCTGAACTGATCTCCAAGAGTAGCTAAAGATTTACTCCATGGGTTCAGGTGAGAACCACAAGGAGTTGAGCTCCATGAAGATCCCTATCTGCAGAAAAGAAAACTTTGGAATTTTGAAAGAAATGGCTTGTCTATTCATGGAAGCCTAAGACCCTAGGATCTTCATTACAGTCCAAGAAGGACCTTTCATCCGCATGAAGGTCTCTATCTTAGATTCCAATGTCAATACTACAAAAAAGTATGCTGAAATGACTAATGATGAAGTCATCTTAGCAACCATGGATAAGAGGGCACAAAACATCATTGTCAATGCCAGATGACTCCACCTTCCAGAACCTTGTCCATTGCAAGATAGTCAAATAAATGTGGGACTCTCTCATTGTTTACATGTAAGGGACACAGGAAGTGAGGGAAGATAGAAAATTCCTCATAAATCAACAATATGAAGCATTCAAGCCAGGGAAGAAGGATTCCATAGCTGAATGCTATAAGAAGTTCCTCATAATAGTGAATAGTCTGATAACCTATGGTAGATATTTCACTAATTATGAGTTGAACGACAAGTTTTTGATATCCATAAACAAGGAATTATATATCAATATCTATACCATCAGAGAAGTTGGCAACTTGGCCAACAAATCGCCTCAGAATCTGTTTGGGAAACTGTTATCCCATAAGATGCAGTTAAACTCCAAGAAGGCTGAAGAGGATGCTGCCAGATCTATTAGCAAAGAGAAAACAGTGGCCCTCAGTGCTAAAGCCACAAGAAGAAGCAGGGAAAAGACTCCTTCTCCACCAAGCAGAGCTGTAGAGTCAGAAAGCTCAAATCCCAGCTCCTTTGGAAGTGAGCTTTCAGATGGAAAACTAACACTATTCTCCAAGCAGTTCAAGAAGATGCTAAGTAGAAGGAGATAGTGGAAGAATAAGGGAACTCTAAGCTCCTCTTCAAGGAAGCCCTTTCCTAGCAAGGACAAGTATAGAAAAGACCCCACTAAGGAAATGTATGACTTCAAACAGAACAAATATGTTAAGACTATTGTTGTTTGCTACTATTGCAATAGGAGTGGACATGTCATCGATGACTGTCCTATTAAGAGGATGAAGCACATGAAGTGTTAAGGAAAAAAGCATCACAAAGACAAGAAGGCTGAAAAGAGTTTCTTGGCCAAGAAGACTATCAGCCTATAAGACAGTGATTCTGAGTCTTTAGAATCAAATGAAGAGGAGGCTTACATTGGTATCATTACTATTGAAGAAGAGGCTGAACATCTTGCTACCCCATCTAGCATAAGGGCCCCACTATCCTTTGTTGATAGTGATTGTGAAGAGGATGAGAGTTTAGTCTCATGGCCATATCAGAAGACAATCAGGACAATCCTACACCTGATGAGGTATAGTTTATCCCTAGCTCTTCCTCTATATATGAGTATGGCTCAGATTATAAAGCATTCACTTCCTCCAATGGGAATTATGATTCAGAATCTGAATATGATGTTGAAATTTATTACTTCAAGGTTAGCTAGTCACCTAGAGGGGGGGGGGGGGGAATATGTGTTTTAAACTTTCTTAGATCTTTTTGCTATTTTCTTATTAAATGATCTAGAGCTTATCCTTAATATCTGTAATACAAGAGAGAAACAAGCAACACAACAAGGACAAAAATATTTATAGTGGTTCCCTAATTGGGTACATCCACTTTTCCTCCCACCTATCCAACTGATTTGTTGGACTAGGCACAAACTCCACCAATATGCTCATCAGAGCTTACACCTCATGCCCTCAGCCTTACACATAGATTATTTTCAGAATCCAAACTCAGAACCACAGGGGTTCCTACCTCAGAGCGCTGTAGTGCTCCTACAACTCAGTGGTCCACTACCACCGATCTCTGCCTTATTTCTAAGGCATATAACTCAGGCTTCTCAGCTCTATAACTTTAGGCATGCATCCCTACTCTAAGAGTGCTGCAGCACTCCTACAACTCAGTACCTTTCCAGGTACCTACATCTCAGCCTCCTCCAAGGCCTACAACTCAGTGACACACTTGTCACCTACAGCTCAGTGACTCACAAGTAATCTACCTCAGGCACTAGGTCCTACACTCAGTCTAGGAGGACATCCCTACCTCAGATCGACACTTGGATCCTACCTCAGAGAGCAGCAATCTCCTACCTCAGGCACTTATGCCCTATAGCTAAGATCCATACTTGTATCCTACCTCAGTACCCCATCAAGGCTCCTACCTCAGTGACAAAATAGTAACCTACGGCTCAGGCACAATGTGCCCTACACTAAGATTCAGATAAACTAAATCCTACTTGAAATAATAAAGTAAAATTGAAATACTGACTCAGAGATTAATCGCTCAGTCTAACTTGCTGGACTGAGCAGATATCAGTCCATCCCACTTGTTGGATTGTGCAGATATCAGCCCAACCCACTTACTGTAGAAGGGATGAGTCTTCTTCTACAACCAACTTCTTCTTTGCTGCACAAGTGTGAAACTATCTACTGTTGAAAGCTTACACCCATCACATAGCCATCTTATCTTTCTGATGGATTGAATCAGCCAACTTGTTCTTCTGGGAACACTCTTGCTTAACTTGAAGAAGCCTCAACTATCTTTGCCTTCGGGCTTTCACTGCTGGACTTTGCTTTCAAGCATGTCGAAGAAGGAGTCCAGACGCCTCTTTTTTGTTTTTGTTTTTCGTTAACCCTAATCTTGTTTTCTTCTCTTCCTTTAATATCTGTTGATTTGAATCAACAGCACAATTTGAATGTGGGTTGTTGAGAATAATTTGCCAGCAGGACCGTGTGTGTGGGACCGCCCCCGTGGCTTTCCCCATCGCGTTCCAGGTCTGGGTGTTGACCCCGGTGGGCCCCCTGTGTGGCGGAATATCCCCGCGGTTCTGTGGTTGGGATTAGTCCCACATCGCCCGCAGCGCCTGCTCCTCCGTGTTTATGTACCCCGCCACCCTTCATCTCAACACCTGGGTTTTGAGATGCGATATGGGTGGGCGGGTTCTCACATGGTATCAGAGGATGTACGGTTGTCCTGCTGCGGGGGTGTGTTGAGAGTAATTTGCCAGCAGGACCGTGTGTGTGGGACCGCCCCCGTGGCTTTCCCCATCGCGTTCCAGGTCTGGGTGTTGACCCCGGTGGGCCCCCTGTGTGGCGGAATATCCCCGCGGTTCTGTGGTTGGGATTAGTCCCACATCGCCCGCAGCGCCTGCTCCTCCGTGTTTATGTACCCCGCCACCCTTCATCTCAACACCTGGGTTTTGAGATGCGATATGGGTGGGCGGGTTCTCACATGGTATCAGAGGATGTACGGTTGTCCTGCTGCGGGGGTGTGTTGAGAGTAATTTGCCAGCAGGACCGTGTGTGTGGGACCGCCCCCGTGGCTTTCCCCATCGCGTTCCTGGTCTGGGTGTTGACCCCGGTGGGCCCCCTGTGTGGCGGAATATCCCCACGGTTCTGTGGTTGGGATTAGTCCCACATCGCCCGCAGCGCCTGCTCCTCCGTGTTTATGTACCTCGCCACCCTTCATCTCAACACCTGGGTTTTGAGATGCGATATGGGTGGGCGGGTTCTCACATGTTGAGATGAAGGGTGGCGATACCATGTGAGAACCCGCCCACCCATATCGCATCTCAAAACCCAGGTGTTGAGATGAAGGGTGGCGAGGTACATAAACACGGAGGAGCAGGCGCTGCGGGCGATGTGGGACTAATCCCAACCACAGAACCGTGGGGATATTCCGCCACACAGGGGGCCCACCGGGGTCAACACCCAGACCAGGAACGCGATGGGGAAAGCCACGGGGGCGGTCCCACACACACGGTCCTGCTGGCAAATTACTCTCAACACACCCCCGCAGCAGGACAACCGTACATCCTCTGATACCATGTGAGAACCCGCCCACCCATATCGCATCTCAAAACCCAGGTGTTGAGATGAAGGGTGGCGAGGTACATAAACACGGAGGAGCAGGCGCTGCGGGCGATGTGGGACTAATCCCAACCACAGAACCGTGGGGATATTCCGCCACACAGGGGGCCCACCGGGGTCAACACCCAGACCAGGAACGCGATGGGGAAAGCCACGGGGGCGGTCCCACACACACGGTCCTGCTGGCAAATTACTCTCAACATGGGTCAGTCAAGTATGGTGAGCACCACCTCCCTTAGAAGAAGACAAATAGTAGCTTCTGACACTACTGTAGCTTTCCCGTAATGGCATGAAGTATTTGGACTGAGCTCGACGATCGTCGATCTGAGATCGACGAACTCTTTACTGAGCTAGACGAAATGTATTGTCTTAGTATGACATGAAGTACTTGGACTGAGGTCGACGATCGTCGAGCTGAGATCGACGAACTCTATACTGAGCTCTATGAACTTTGAATCTTCAACCTTTAACTTGAGCTCGACGAAAGGTGAACTCAGCTCGACGAACTCTGAATCTTCAAACTTTAACTTGAACTCGACGAAAGGTGACCTCAGCTAGATGAACTGTGAATCTTTAACCCTTAACTTGAGCTCGACGAAAGGTGAGCTCAGCTCGATGAACTCTGAACTCAGTTCGACGAACTCCACTTTCTGGACTTAGAAAATTTCTGTTGGCTTTGCCTCAACGGTTCTTTCTCAATTGTCTCAGCAGTTTCTTCTTGACAGCTGAGACAAGCTTCTATCTCAGCAGTTTCTTCTCAGCGATCTCAACGCTTTATTCTTCTCAACTATGAAAGTCTTCTGTCTCAGTGGTTTCTTCTCAATGGTCACAGCGGTTTATCCTTAGTCAATTTGCTTGACTTTAGGTCGACGAATATTGAACTGCATTAGACGATCGGTGGGCTGAGCTCGACGAATCCTAAACCTCAAGCTTCTGAATTTAGCTCAATGAGTGGAGATCTTAGCTCGACGATCTGTTTGCCGAGCTCGATGAACTATGTGTTGAGCTCGACGAACTTCGAGCTGAGCTCGACGAATAATGAACCTCAATCTTCTGAGTTTTAGCTCAAGGAATGGTGACCTGAGCTCGACGATCTGTGAGCTGAGATCGACGAAATGCGAGTTGAGCTCGACGAAATTTGACACCAACAGTTTGAATTGAGCTTGACAAAATTTGAATTCTCCAGCATATTCATCTTGTTGACCTGTCTAATCATGGACTACATGTCTAGACTTGTTCCTTGGAACATCCTGACTTGGTCACTTAGGCTACTTTCTGTCTTTCTAGCATCTTCACTTTGTGACCACTCACATCACTTAAACAACCTATCTAGACTTATTCCTTGGAACATCCTACACATGATGAGCTTAAACAACATCAAATACAACTATGCTCTCAGTTTTGATGGATTTGCCTCTTCAAATCCAATCTAGGGAATATTGTGGGCAATGGATCCAACAATCTCCCTCTATTTGAAGAAGGCAGAATACCCAGCAATACAAAGAGGAATTACCAGAATAGGCAGAATAATTTAATGCAGCTACAGATTATAATCTGCTATACCTGCTAGCTTATGTTACATTAATTCAATATGCTCCATTAATTATATTGACTCAATATGTTAAGTCAATGCATCTTCATACTACTTGAGCAATTGCTCAAGTAATATGAACTCCCCTTTATACCACTTAATATTTAAATGGTGCACCACTAGAGGTACTTACCTCAAAGTATGCACTGACACAATCATGACTCAACATGTGGTCAGTCGTTGTATTTTCACATACTACTAGAATCTTTTCTCGTAATATGAACCTACTCAACATGACCTAGTCATGTCAAATATTGCTTCTATATCTACCTCTTATGTATTGCCACACATATCTCGCCCTTTCTGTCTTCTTCAATAGGCATATATATTGAGGGAGTAGAAAATATCATGGGAGAGATATCTCCTAATCCTAGACAAAGTCCTATGTTGATACTGCTAAGTAAATCATCCTAGTGATCAGTCTACTTGATTAGGAGTTATACCTTCTGTGTTGATACATTGATACAACACAACACTACAACCTCTTGACTCTTAAGTGAACCAGGGATCCACTTGAGCTGGCTGCTAGTTGTTCCTCTTCTCCTGCAACAACATTATTTTGTCAGACTCAGAGAAGATTATGACAAAGTCATACTTAGTCTCCCCCTGTATCTGTAAGACAAACTGATCAATAGTTGTGGCAGCTGATCTACTACAGCAGATGCATGCTCCTTCTCTACAGGAGGTTGATCCTGTTCCAGAAAGTGCTGGACATTCTCCCCCTTATTAGGAGCATTTCCTATCATCATTTCTGCAGGTGCAGAGCTTTCTCCCCCTCAACAAGAGCATCCCAGTCACTCCCGCTATTGGACACTTGAGTCCATCTGAGTCTTGATACCACTTAATGGTCTATATAGTCTTGATGCCACATCAAGAACTTCTTTACCTACAAGAAAGGTAAATCCTGCAACACAAGTATAACACGGAGCTACTGAAGCAATACCAAGTCCAATATACTCAATATCAATCTAGAGGGTGTTGAACTTGACTTCATCTAGCGGCATGATAAACATGTCAGCCACTTGTCAGTCAGGAACAACCTTAGGATTGAGTTCTTCCTTATGCTCCCAAACTCATTGATACTTAATCTACATATGTATAACCCTGCTATGACAGTCAGGATTCCTAGCAACATAGATTATACTAGTAGAACATTAATATATAAAAGAAATTATACTTATCTGTAGGTTATGGTTCTGGAGCTGTGGTTGGATTCTCATCAGTTAATCACAGCAGCTCCCTTGCACCATGATCACTTCTTATTGAGCCAGATCTTCTTGTTGTCTTTAGCACCTAGATTTGCATCTAACATCAGCTTTCTAATTAGATGTGCAAGAGTGTTCAGCCCACTGAGTTCAATCTTGATCATCATATTGATCTGCACACCTGATGAACACTTGATCAATCCCTTTTTGGTTTCTAAATAGAAAGGGAGGAGCTAGTCTGCTGTGATTCTCTTCTCCCCCTAGCTGATTGCAGATGATACCATTTGTGCAGCTGCCAGCTTTCTCTTCTCATGAAGTCGAATTTTCTCTTGCAACTGCTAGACTCTAAGATAACATGAACCTTGATTGATCTTTCCATGAGCCATCCTTTCATCCTGATACCAAGTCTTTCTTTATACTGCTATTCTATTAGGAATGGGCCGAATTGTATCAACAATAGCTGGAGCAATCCAGTTGTTCTAGTAAATTGATCATCTTGCCTTCTTCAAGCAGGTGCCATCACTTGGGTAGTTTCCCTCTCAGCTTCTGCATTGTCCATGGCGGCAAACTGATCCTCAGCAGTAATGCTGATCTATTCTGTACTAGGGAACATTGGGTAAGATTTAGGCTTGTCCAGTAACCTTGACTGAACATGCTCCCCATCAGCATTTGCAAATCTCCTGTCCATAAATCCCACTGACTTGTACATACCTTACTGCAGGTTCAGATTATATTGAATCCTAAGCATACATTTCTCTTCAAATTTCCTTTGAAGAGTCTAACAGCTGATGATAAAAAATTGAGAAAGTTTTCAACTAAGCATTATGTGCTCCTTCATTGCTGCTCTCAGAAGAGCTACCTGTGCTTTCCTTAGAGATGAGTACAGCATACTTGTTTTTCTCCTAGTTTGCTGGTGTGGCACCAAAGCTTTGTCCAACCAGATAGACCTGTTGGATGGATCCAGCTGGCTTTCATCCATGAGTGTGCACTTGTCCTTCTTCAGGATTTCACTCAACATTCTCTTCCACTTGGGTAGTAAAAGGAATATCCTAGATGGTCAATATCCAACACCAATAGATGATCTTAGGTCACTTCCTCATTGGAGTATGAACCATAAGACAACTTTCTAGTTCCAGTCTAAGTTCTGGAACATCTTCTGTCCAAATTCCACATGGGGGATCAACACTAAGGATAACCTGCAAAATAGAATTACCTTACCTTAGGACCCCAATAGGTATTGGGTCCTAGTTTCCTATTAGACTGAAATCAGACTTGCCTACCAGTAGTATTTTTGTCAGGTATGCTGCCCCTGGACACTGAAGGATTGTGCCATCAATCTATAGCATAGTGACCCACTTTACCACATCACCAGAACTCATGGACATTATATCTCCTTTTTTGTTTAGGGCCAGCATTTTCCTGGATTGCTCCTTGAACAATGGGAAGATATGCTGCTGTATGTCTCTGATTTCTTCCAGCAGCCATTTGACTGAAGTTAAGTCTTTCAGCTGACTTTTTTGGTCTTTTTTGAGAGCCACCAGTTGCATGTCTCTTTTCAGCTAACATGCATCTGTTGCATCAGAAACTACCATTTCATCCTTGCTAGAAGACTCACCTTGAGTCATTACTTTTACTGAATGACTCAGATTTCCTCCAACACTAATATCCTTGAGTTTTGGTGCTGGGGCACCAAAAACAAATAATCTAGGATGTTCCATTTGAATTTCCTCATGGTCATCCTTAAAGGCCTTCACATGGCTGTATCTTCCACCTTGGTTATGGGCACATTTGTCCATACCAGTGGATCTGCCATTGTCCCAGTGACCATAACAGCTTTCATGGTCATACATGTTAGAAGGCAACAAGACTTTCTGAAAAGAGATTGGAGGCAATGAGGCTAGAGGCACAACTGGTGCCTTCCCCTTTCCTTTTGGATTGGGAGGTCTAGTAGGTCCCTTAAATCCTAACCCTTTCTTACCCTCTTGGGTAAAGAGAGTGTCAATTAATGGACGCATGGCTTAGAAAATATAGCCACCAGCAATTTCTCAATTAGGAGATCATCTTTAAGTTTTTTGATAAGTTTCTCATTTGAGACTCTTGCCACAGACTCCATATCAATGATCCCCTTGAGCTTGGCTAATTGTGCAGCCATATCATTTAGATCCTTTTCTTGACCCTCACACTTGCTCCTAAGACTGAGAACCTCTTTTTCCTGTCTCTTGGCAAGGAGCTTGTTAACCCGGAATCCGCGACTAGTTCTCCAGGTTTTCAAGTCCGGGCGGCTTGGTCATTCTAGCCGCCGTTATCAGCTAGCCGGCTTATCGTCAGACAAGCCGGGCGGCCTCTACATCGGACAGCCTCCAGCTCCAGTCCAGCCGTCATCTAGGGGTCGGCCTATCCTAGCCCAAGGGGCGCGACCTATGTCCCAGGTCCTTGTCAGAAGAGGTCCAGACCAGCCCGCCCAGTGGCCGAGTCCTGCAGCTTGGCAGAAGAAGATCGCCAGTCCGCGCGGCCTGTCTCTTGGTTTTTCTTCTTTTCGATTCCCGTCACCGCTGCCCGACTCTCTTGTACCTCGGGCAGCCGGTAATTTTAGCCCTGCCCGTTTGGGCAGGCCCCCAAGCCTATAAATAGGGGGCGGGAGTACACCCAAAGCACGCTGACTCGAGTCCAAGAGCTCGCTTGTTAAGAGCTGCGGCCTCGATTCTAGTCCTTTGCGGTCTATTGTCCGGCCGGCTTCCTCCTTTCTTTCTTCTTCGCTAAGTGTAACCGCTTATTTTCTTATAAAGGGAAAGCCCGCCGCAGGAGAGGCATTCAGGCCGCGGCGGGCGAACTCTGGTGTTGCCGCTGGTAGCGGCCCTTTCTCCCCTTTCTCTGCCCGGTTTTATCCGCCATTCCTAGCCGCTAGTAACCGACTAGCCGACAGCCTTTTCCCCATTTCTTCCCCCAGTGCTCGAACGGTTAGCTGGTGGTGCTCGTCTTCCCCGTCGCTTTTCGTGCATCAACAGTTAACACGCGACCTTCAGATCTCGGTTAGTCGCTGAAGTTCAGCGGCCATATAATGTCAGACCGGCAGCCTGTTCAGAACAACCTCAGCCCCAGCGAAGTTCTGCTCTTGGAAGCTCTTCTGCAGTCCCGCCGGGAAGAAAATCAAACTCGCCAAGAGATGATCCGGCAGCTCGCCGCGATCAATTATAATCTAGCCGCGATCAATTATAATCTAGCCGCAATCAATAAGCGGTTAGACTTGCAGTCCGCAATCATTCCGGTTACGCCAGCCAACCAGACCCCAGCGGACAGCAAGCAGGTCGATCCGCCGGCCTACTCGCCTACCTTCCCGGGCTATTCGCCGAGCTATTCGACCTCCTACCCGGCCTGGCCGCCCGAGTATTCGGCAACTCGGCCTCCAGTTTCGAAGAAGCCCCGTGTTTCGGAAAAAGGACAAAAAAGTTCGTCAGACCTCCCCCAGATCGAACAACGGGAGGAAGAGCCAAGTCACAAGAAACCCGCTCGAGCAGCGCGCGGGCAAGTCAGGTGCATGGATCAATATTGCGAATATCACAAGGAAAGAGGTCATCTAACAGAAGATTGTAGAGCTCTCAAATTAATTGTGAAAATGCAGAAATCAAAGGAATCCCGTAGCATGATCTAAAAATGACATCTCATTCATAGGCTGGCAGACGCGTCGACATCAACGACAAAAGCGATCTTAAATCAATCCCTTAACCCAATATGTTTTTCTGTCTTTTGTTTCTTCTCATTATACTCTATTAAGAAGGATTATGACTCATTGCTATATTTTGTTTCAGAGATTCTATATCGGTACTCTCACCTGGCAAGTCATCATTCTTATGGGTTTGCAACCCAAAAAATTAAAAGATCACTGAATCAAGAGATATCGCCGAGTCTAGCTACATCCCCCTTTAGAGCCGTTGTCATTAGCGTAACACCACGAGGACCACGTGTTGCGGGGAGATTTCGCACCGTGTAGTGGGAGCTTACCGGCTTTGATGCGGTGGAGTTCTAGATTGCGGATCCCGGCTAGTACCTAACCCCACTTCTGCATTATGGAGGAGCGGAGTGGTGGTCAGCTCTACCACGCCACGTAAGGGATATCGTTGCAACTATGATGCGTCTGTGCGGGAAGCAATACACGCATGCCCCACAGATCGTCTTAGCATGCGACCCTCGAATACTCTTTGATACTCTCAAGCAGTGCCTGCAGGAGACCCACAGTCTTATCGATCTCTGAGGAAAGCAATGTGACTCCGGCCGCACCTGCCCGGAAGATCGACTTGAACTGTACTCCAGGCAAGAGAGCAGTGTATTCTTTTCTTCAAGCAGAAGCCTAGTCAGCGGTCAGAATTCAGACCGCGCGGTTATCATATCCTGGCTAAAGAGAGTATCCGCCCGGGTAACTTGATATCATAAGGCTGAATAGAAGTTATCCAACAGCAAGTTGCGGATATTATTATTCTTACCGCTCGGTTATCTCTGCGACCAATTGGTTTTCTTAAATTGGTCTCATATTTGAAGTTGCCAATATTTATTCTTACTGCGCGGATATCGTTATTAATCGGGCGAGTTATTTGGCTATCTTCAGCTCAATACAGCAGACATCATTATTAATCGTGCGGGCTTGTTGGTCTCTTCAGTTCACTATAGCGGATATCAGCATTATTCGTGCGAGTTATGCATAAATCACTTATCAGATATATTCGCGCGAATTATTCTTATCTCCACATCCATTCTGCTTGTGTATTGTCCAGATATCTCATGGCATATTATTATAATCGATCGAATAGAAATGCAATACCGAGCGAATAAAGCATATTCAGCAAAATCAAACAGTATCATTTTTATATTGTCAGAAATTGCAAAATGTATTATCCGCGCGGCTTACAAAGATCATGCCGCCGGATCAAAAGAGTATCATAGCATATCAACTTTTCCAGTTATCCTATCCGCTCAGTCCGCCGGCTTATGGTATTCATTCAAATCAATTCGCGGCTTGCAATATAAAGAAGTCGCAATATGTTTATCTCTATCGCTAAGTAGTTTTCCCTATTGGAAGCCAGTTTTGTATTAAAGCTCGGACAGGCCGCCACATTCGGCTTGGTTTTTACAATATCAATCCGGTTTATCTCCTTAGCCGAGCGGCTTGTCGATCGCCATTTGAACTGCCTTATCTTCTTGGCAAATAGTCTCCTAACCGCCCGGCTTATTGCTCTATATACGCTCAAGGATGATCGGATTATTATAATTTCGCAGACTAGTATATCTGGCTTATGGTATTCTACTCGAGTTTAACCGCAGCAAGTTAGTTATTATTCGGTGAAGTCATAAATAAGATTTCTCAAGTCGGAAACGAGTAAGAATGATTAAACCGCATATTCAAACAAGCAAGTAAAATTACAATAGATTCTCACAAAAGGTAAAACGCTTTCATTTCTACTGTCCAGTATAAGAGGTAGACCACGAGGTTTACAAAATCTTACCGGCGGTCTCAAAAATGTAAAAACTTTTACAAGTAAACTATTCTAGCTATTCGGCCTCTATATTTTGGACGCAGGAGTACTGGAGTTCGGTTCACCGTCAATATCGATCTCAGAAGGCGAGTAATCGCCGCTGTCCGACGAGGATGAACGCGAACTGCCAGTGCCCCTGGTCTCTGACGAGCTGGCATCAACCCGCGCGGTCTCAGACGCTTGACCGCCGGTCTTTGAAGAAGCACTCTCGCTCCTGCTGTCCTCCCCTTCCTCTTCTGCCTCGCCCTCTCCGCCAATCTTCTCCTTGCCTTTCAGCGCGCGATAAACCGCAGCCACCCTTTTCTTCAAGGGTGGATACAGGTCGGCGCAGGTGAAGTCGGTGAATCCCGGGGCGAGGCCGCCCTGATCTCGAAGGCGTTTCAGCGCTCCGTCGATCCCCTGGACAAGCTGGGGAAAGACCGCGTCTTGAAAGGCTGAGTTCGCTGGTTCGTACACTTTCTGCAAAGGAAAGAAAAAGGTTAGTTCGGGCGGCTTCATGAATTAAGCCGCAAAAATCAGGTAATGTCTTACCGCATGCGACTCCTTCAGCCGTGCGATTTCTTCATCTTTCTCGGCGAGTTGCCGCTGCAGGTCGCCTTCAATTGTAACTAACCGCCTATGGGCTAGGCCCATATAGTGGTTGGCTACAAAGCTTCTCGCGCCGACCTGCGCGGCAAACCGCGAGAAGTCTTCTGCAGGTATCTTCTCCAGCGCTTTCAAGTTGCGCCTGCCATACAACGCCGCGCCAGCCACGGAAGCATGGCGGCTTACAGTTTCCTTCCCCCAGTTCGGGAGGGCGGTGGAAACCTTTACCGACTCCCCATCGGCACTCCACTGCATGGTGGGGTTGCCGTGGAGATCTTTCAAGCGGCTACCCATACCATGCAGTATGAAGCCGCTGGAGGAGTCCGACTCTTCCTCCTTCGCAGCTCGCTCCGGCCTGGCCCTCTTCGCCCTTTTCTCCCTTTGTGTGAGGGTTAGGCCGCCTGGAGTGAGCGGCTTGTTCAGCGGGACCGCTACAGCAGCTGCAAGGCGAAGTTAAAAAGTCAGTCAGTAAGCCGCGCGGCTAGCATAGCAATTCGGCCGAGTGATACTTACTGTCCTGCGCATGAACGTCCTCCAAAGTCGGGAGCAGCGGGAGGTAGTGGGTGACGTCGAGCCGCTCCCCCTTGAAGAAGTTGAAGATCTCCTTCTCCACGCCGTCCAGTCCGCTGCTGCCAAAAGCGGCTTCGTCGCAAACTTGCGGATGGACCGGCAGGAGTCCGAGGTTGCCCTCGAAGATAAGGTATCTTTCTGACCAGTTCGCGATTTTGTTCGCCAGGTTTACAACTTTCAGGCCGCGGCAGCCGAAGTAAAGATGGCCTCTGAAGATCTTCGTTCCCGAGTCCGGGATAGACCGCACAGAGAAGCATTCTCTGAACAGCCTTATCGAGAACCGAACTCGCTCCGACCTCAGATAAGAGATGAAGCTGTAAATCGCCGCTATCGAGTTCGGGGGCAGCTGTCCGGGCACTACTCCGTAATGGTCGAAGACCACGACGGCTTCCATCAGTACAGGGAACCGGAAGCCGCAGTCGAAGTGGTCGACAGGGATTGCGATTTGGTTGGCAGTGGAGGAGTTAATCCGCTCGTGAGGAAGCGGAAGCCGCGCGAGCAGCGGGCTATCTTTCATGTACTTCTCCACAAAGCTATCTAGCTCGGCTTGGGTAAGCCGGCCTTCCTTGTGGTCTGCGGAGTGAAACGCAGAAGCCGCATCGGTCCTAACGGCTGGAGCTTTGTCAGACCGCATCGCCTTTGCTTTAGCTCGCATTCTGATCTTCTGTGCCGAAGTCTCCGGGATCATCTCAATTTATAGATTTCCTATGCAGCTACAGTAGTGGTTGTCAAATCGCGGTTAGATATCAGTCCGCACGGCTCAACCTGCAAGGTAAAGTATTCTAACCGCATTCTAGTTCGGCAGGTCGAGCGATTAAAATTCCAGTACTTGGCAAAATTTCTAAAGAAGAAAAGACAGCGACTAGAAGAATTCAAACCGCACAAAGCCGCATGCAATTCGGAGTAATATACAATCAAACATACAACAATTGTCCACAGGAATCAAACCGTCCGGCATCACGAGTTGATGCTTATTACAAAGCCAAATAAAAGTTTTCTTAATTATCTCTCTCCACTCTCTGGAGCCTCTCGCCCAACCCGCGCGACTTGGTCGCCGGCCTGTACCAGCTGGACATACACTTGACTAACGAGGTTGTGGATATTGTGCATAGTCCGGTGAACTCGCGAGGTATCACGCTCTACGCGGGTAAATGGAACCAGCGATAGAGCGCGATCTCCCGGGTCGCCAGAAGCAGCGACCTGCCTAACCGCCGCGACTACTAGGGAGTACGAAGTCTCTCCGGAAGCCGGGCGATTTGGTAGTTGCTGCTGTTCAGCAGTCGCCCCAGCAGGTCGCAAGCCTCTGCCGGCCTCCTCTGGTCGATCCTTATCCCTTTCCTCGTCAAGTCGAGCGGTGTCCGCCCTTTCCCTCTCAATCCGGCCAAGCATCAGCACTAAAGCCTGCAGATCTAGTTTCTCTTTCTTCTCCTGCTCCAGGTGGGCCAGCGCCTCCAGAGTTCTTTGTTCAGCGGCTTCAAGCGCAGTCCGTATCGTTGTCTTCTCCTCCTCCCAACTGACCAAGGCCTCCTGCATCCTTTTGTCAGCGGCCTCCAGCGCAGTCCGCTTCGCCGTTTTTTCCATGTCCGCGCTGGCCAGTGCCTCCTGCACCCTTTTGTTAGCGGTCTCCTGCGTAATCCGCATCGCCGCTCTCTCCAACTCCAAGCTGACCAAGGCTTCCTGCGTCCTTTTTTCAGCGGCCTCCAACTCAGACCGCATCATTCCTCTCTCCTGCTCCAAGTCCTCCAGTACTTCTTGAGTTCTCTTTTCAGCGGCCTCCAGCATAGACCGCTGATTTTCTTCCTGAAGCCGCCACTCTTCTTCCTTGGCTCGAAGGGCCTCGGCATGCTCCCTTATCCTAGCCTGCAAGGCGGCGACCTCCTCTTGGAATTCGGCTGCCCTCTGGTCACGGACACTTGGAGGTAGCGGCGGAATCAGTGGAGGTAAGAAAGTCGTCAGACCGCCCGGCTTGATGTCGGTTTCATGAGCACCTGCAGCAAATAAACAGGCGGTTAGATTCAGTGACATGACCGGCATCTGGTAGAAGATCTCGTTAGAACGAAACCGCAGCTCGTGGTTATCTCTCCTTCGAAAGCCGCAGTATCAAGTCTAGCCGCTGGTCGCCTAAACCTTTCTGAATCTATTCGCTTTAGCTTTTCTTTCCATAGCCGCGCGGTCTCCTTAGCTTTGCTTTTCAGCTCAGCCGTGGTCAGGAAGAAGCTCGCCGGCGGATTGAAAATTGTATCCGCTCCCTTCTTCCGTGACCGCGGCTTGTAGAATTTTACAAAAAGCTTAACTTCTTCGTGTTTACCTTGCAGGGCAGGAAATGTAGTCGCCACCTGCTTCCCGGCGATTAACTTTTTCATCTCCTCTATCTTCTCTCTGAGTTTTAATTTTTCAGCTCCTTCTGAAACCGCAGGAGCCGGTTCGCCGAGCTTCTCTCCTGTAACTTCGATATCGGTGTCGGCGACCTCCGCAGAAGCCGGCGGAGTTGCCAGTAACTTGTCCAGCTGCTGAAATTTGTCCATGCCCTTCAGGATATCGCTCAGGGATTCGCTAGCCGGAGGCGTACTCTCTAGCTCGTCCGACTTGGAAGACGGATTCGACAGACCCTCAGATACGTCTTTTTCCCGCGGCTTAAATTGCACACTAGCCGCTCCGGTCTTCACAGAAACATTGCGGTTATCAACCCGCATCTTCCTCGCCTTCTTCTCCATCCTTTCCTCAAGGGTCTCGGCCTTTTTCTTACGTCGCTTCAAGTGGCCGACTATTGTCTTTGTCCGTTTCCTCTTCTCAGTCAGAGACCGCTCGGCTTCCAGTGGCTTCTTCGACTCGTCCTCTTCAATAATGATCAAGTCAGCAGATGTGGGCAACTCGCGCGGCTTGGAAGAGTCGACACTCTTCTCCTCCGTACCGGCGATCTTCAAAAGAGGTTCACCCGATGGCGAGTAGGTAATGTCGAAGGATTTGGTGGCACCAGCTTCCGGGAGAGCAGATTTGGAAACCGCTTCAACTTTTGTCGCGGCCTGCGAGGATTCTGCAACGACTTCCATCGGTTTCTTTCCAGAATCAGAAGCCACCGGTGCGATCGGCTTCTCGGTTTTCTTCTCAGGCGGTTGGTCGGAACTGTCCGCTTTTCTGCTCCTCTTTTTCGATCCAGACGACTTCTTTTCGCGATCTAGCATCGAGGACATGACGTCCATCTTGTAGAAGTCTCTGTCGACTTGGAGGATTCTGACCGCAAGTGGCGAGTAGTGACCCGTGGCTTGGCAGAAATCTTGAAGAAATGGCAGGGCCCTCGGCATTTTATAGACGCAGAAGCATTAATGGCAGTCGCGGTCTCCGGCTTAGTTCTACATTTTCGAAGTTTTTTATAAAACTTAAAAATGTGCGGGGATTATGTTAACCCGGAATCCGCGACTAGTTCTCCAGGTTTTCAAGTCCGGGCGGCTTGGTCATTCTAGCCGCCGTTATCAGCTAGCCGGCTTATCGTCAGACAAGCCGGGCGGCCTCTACATCGGACAGCCTCCAGCTCCAGTCCAGCCGTCATCTAGGGGTCGGCCTATCCTAGCCCAAGGGGCGCGACCTATGTCCCAGGTCCTTGTCAGAAGAGGTCCAGACCAGCCCGCCCAGTGGCCGAGTCCTGCAGCTCGGCAGAAGAAGATCGCCAGTCCGCGCGGCCTGTCTCTTGGTTTTTCTTCTTTTCGATTCCCGTCACCGCTGCCCGACTCTCTTGTACCTCGGGCAGCCGGTAATTTTAGCCCTGCCCGTTTGGGCAGGCCCCCAAGCCTATAAATAGGGGGCGGGAGTACACCCAAAGCACACTGACTCGAGTCCAAGAGCTCGCTTGTTAAGAGCTGCGGCCTCGATTCTAGTCCTTTGCGGTCTATTGTCCGGCCGGCTTCCTCCTTTCTTTCTTCTTCGCTAAGTGTAACCGCTTATTTTCTTATAAAGGGAAAGCCCGCCGCAGGAGAGGCATTCAGGCCGCGGCGGGCGAACTCTGGTGTTGCCGCTGGTAGCGGCCCTTTCTCCCCTTTCTCTGCCCGGTTTTATCCGCCATTCCTAGCCGCTAGTAACCGACTAGCCGACAGTCTTTTCCCCATTTCTTCCCCCAGTGCTCGAACGGTTAGCTGGTGGTGCTCGTCTTCCCCGTCGCTTTTCGTGCATCAACAGAGCTGGCACTTCTTGAATGTTTCAAGAAGTTCTCCATACTTGTTAATTATTCAATTGACATCATCCACAGACTCTGAATCCCTTTCATCTCTTGATGATTGAGCTACATAGTCTGAGTTAGCCTCATGACTTGAAATAGAAGCTTGAGATTTAGCACTTACCTGAGCTTCTCCAGGCTGAGCCTGGATTCTCTCTACCTCTGTCATTGCCATCAGTCCATGGCATTGAGCATCTTCTTCTTCATCTTCATCCACTTCTGAGTCAATATCTGAATGTGACAGAGGGGCCCTGATCCCTATCCTAGCAGCAGGGTATTCTTTAGGTTCTCCTTCAGCAATAGCCATTAGCCCAATGTAGGCTTCTTCTTTTTCACTATCTGACCCAGAGGAAGAGTCAAACCAGGGGTCCTTTCCTTCTTGGCCATAAGGGACTTCTCTTTCTTCTTTCCCTTGTGGTGCTTATTCACTCCTTCTCATTTCCTCTTCAATAGGCAGTCAGCAACTATATGCGCAGGTTTGCTGCAGCAGAAAAAAATAACATTGGAGGAAGTATGTTTGCTAGAGTTAGGAGCAAACCTATCCTCCTTAGAGGATTTTCGTCTGTGATGTGAGGAGGAGGATGCCCTTCTGTTCTTCCAATGCCCCTTATTTCTTCAGATTGGTAATTTCATGGCCCCCGGTTCCTTTTAGTTTACACCAGACTCCATTCTTATATCTTATAGCTAACCTTGGAGGTATACTCAGATTGTCAAATCCTATTTGAAGAACCTCCCTCTAATACTACTTGAAAGTTATTACTTCAAGGTTAGCTAGTCACCTAGAAGGGGGGGGGGGGGGTGAATAGGTGTTTTAAACTTTCTTAGATCTTTTTGTTATTTTCATATTAAATGATATATAGCTTGTCCTTAATACCTGCAATACAAGAGACAAACAAGCAACACAACAAGGACACAAATATTTATAGTGGTTCCCAAATTAGGTTCTTCCACTTTCCCTCCAACGTATCCAACTGATTTGTTGGACTAGGCACAAACTCCACCAATATGCTCCTCAAAGCTTACACCTCAGGCCCTCAGCCTTACACACATATTCTTTTCAGAATCCAAACTAAGAACCACAAGGGTTACTAACTCAGAGGCCTGTAGTGCTCATATAGCTCAATGGTCCATTGACCACCTACCTCATCCTTATTTCTAAGGCCTATATCTCAAGCTTCTTAGCCCTACAACTTCAGACACACAGCCCTACTCTCAGAGTGCTGCAGCACTCCTACAACTCAGTACCTTTTCAGGTACCTACAGCTCAGCCTCCTTCAAGGCCTACAACTAAGTGACACACTTGTTGTAAGATCCTGTCTCCCCATTCCGAGGCTAACCCGGATCTTATGCCCAAAACCGCCGCCTTACGGTGACACTAACGCACGGGTTAGTCGACACCGTAAGACGCCGATTCTGCCGGCTAGTACGATCATAACCTGTCGGCCAATATGAGAATAAAAGAGTACAAAGCAGAGCAAAATGTAGAAGTCCACAGCCACAGTACTAAACATATATCTAACAGATGATAAGTACAAGGTACAGTCCACAATGAGTAAAATATAATGAGAGTAAAATGGGCTTATGCCTAGTACATCAATATCAAATCACTCTCTCTCTCTCAAACTAATAGCAGCGGAATCTTTCATCTCAAATCATTGCACCTGAACATGTGCTCCAGTAGTAGTAGCCGGTATCTGCCCCTCAAGTCCTGCTTCCTCGTCGTGCTGGTCCATCTCCTCGAGCTCCTAAAAATAGTATGGTCACCGACCATTAGTCAAAAAGACTAAGTCGTTTCCTCCACACCTCGCCCCGCAACTCGTAGGCACCGTGCGGGAGGACGAAGCGGAGGACAACAAGGGGTGACAAAGGCAGAGCAGGTGACAGGAACAAAGCAGAATATGTAACCAAGTAAGTAATGAAAAGTAACCTTCACTTATACGGGTACGCATAAGCAAGGGGTCTTCTGTAGGGCTCCCATTGTATAAAATGTCCATACCATTTTATACAATGGGGTGTCAGGTGTCACAAGCAATATACATATAAAAAGGAAAGTAACCTCAACCTATAAACTTGCCCACTCAAGCTTATAGGCTAAGGGATCGTATAGCAGGTCCTAATGTATAAGCATCCCATACCACTTATACATTAGGTGTCATAGGTTGTTATGAAGGTTAATGATATGCATCTATATGGTGGGTATGATATGAACATGCAGTGCAACACACACACACGACTCCGTGATCACAGACCTTTAGTTCCCACTTTTCGAGAGCTAGCATCACTCTCAGGTACTACCGTTGTGGCTACGGCAGCAGCGGAGCGGGCATCTCCGCTTTCTAGGCGGGTATACACACTACCAGGCCTAGACCTCTCTTGTACGCCTCTGTACACCGACAGTGCACTCTAGAGTCTCTGCATACCACTTTGCTGACTACCCGTCAGTCTTGTTGGGCCGGGTGCGCGTTATTAGGAAAAGTCCTCCAGACTCCACTATAAACATCCTACCGGTCCTTCTAACCCTCGTACCCGCCTGGTCCACCGTACTGCTGTCGGTGTGACGACAGGCCAGTACCGCATGGCCCGCCACTAGTATATGCACATGCAAGTATTATATATTGAACCTCCAGCTCAAAGGACTATCCTGTCCCAAATTTCTCCAACCCGTCACGGGTGAGTATGTGCTACAAAACCTCCAACCCTACCCGGGTGAGGATATATATGTCAATCACTTTCCTCCAACTCTGCACGGGTGAGCAAGCAGTCAATAGACACCAAGTCCCTCCAACCCGGCCCGAGTGAGAACATGTCCAGTTCACTTAATCTGTTAGACTACTCTTGCCTACTGATTATTATACTTAGAAACTTAAGGTTAATCCTAGGACTGCCCAAGGTATTCCCGGTGAAGGGATCTCAGAGGCACTAGGAGCTACGATGGGCTGAATCCCAAAGCTCCCTTTCTCAAGGATATTTACTTTAGTTGATGTCTACCTAGAACCCCTTTTTCTCTCCCCGTTACATAGAGTGACTTAGTGACTTAAGCTATTGGTTGAGGAATGACGGTCTTCCGTCGGCTCCTCCTAGATAAGTCTAAGGTTGCATTATTACTCTCGTCTCTAGAATACATCTGCCACCCAGGGTTATACTTCCGATCTTAGACTCTAACTCAGTTGTTGATTCGTTCCCTGGTGGCCTATAGTATAGCCTACCTTTACTATGCGCACCCCATGGCCTAGTACCACCCCGAAATCGAACTTCCAAATCCTTGGGCCACCAGACCCCAAATATTTATCCTAAGGTGGTATGACCTACTAGAATGTGTATGGTAATTTTCATAATTTTCTCTATTATTTTTATAATTATTTTATTTTCTCCAAATATTTCCCCAAGGTCATTTAACACATGAAGTATGTCGTTGCATAGTCCTACTGATGCAAAATAATTATCTTATCATTATCATGATGAATCATCACTATTTTCCAAAATTCATAATTTCTCACCAAATTTATGTATTTAAATATTAATTTTCATTAGCCATCATAATTACTACTTTTCAAATGAAGTATATGGAATTTAATCACAAAAATTCCAATAAATTTACAGGGAATCTAATTCATCAAAATAATGCTATTGACTAAGTTTCATCAACTTTAACAAAGTTATAGACTTGCAAATCATTATATTGGATAATTACCAAAATGCCATTATGATGATTTAAAATTTATAGGTACATTCAAAAATTCTGAAATAAATAATTCAGTGGACTCAGACCTATATACACCTCTAGAAATATTCCCAAATTTTTCTAACCCATATTTGTAATGATTTATGAAACAAAAAGAATAGGGGTAAAATGGTCAATTCATGCTATGTTACTTCAAAAGACTTCAAACAGAGAAATTAAAATTACCCCTAATCAATTATGATCCACTATACAACAGGGCCAAATTTGAAGATTTTTACCTAATTAATTCCAATTTTTCATTTTAATTTACAAATAAGGCTATAATTTCCAAATATCGAAATAATGGGATTTTTGATCCCAAAAATCCCATAAAAATTTTTAGGGACTACATTTGACCTAAATGCCCTCTAAAATTAATTTCACGGTCTGCAAAAGCTCCATAATTAATAAATTCACATTATAGTAAAACATGCTATTGGCACACCAAGGCTAATACTAGCCTACACTTGCAAGTGGGTTAACCCATCATGAAGAGGTCCAAATGGGCTGAAATTTTTGTCAGACCCTAACAATGTCCCAGAGGACTTACCACCAAAATTTGGGGCCATTTGGAGGCCTAACACTCCATTTATTCCATTTATTTAATTTATGACATTTTGATTAAAACTATAGGAAAATGTTTTCCAAAAATTCCTAATTTTTGGCAGGAGCTAGATATGCCCCAAACTTGCACATGACTAAAATTTCAGGTCATTAGGACACCTGGTTTGGCATGGGCTTCATTTTTAATTTCTGCCCTAGACTAGGACCAGTCCTAGGAGAAATGACCTACAGGACAGTACACAGGGTCAAATCTTGTGATTTTTGTGGCATTGGATAGTTAACATCTAGGGATACAAATTTTGTTCAGAACTTCTGACCTAGAAATAACCCTAGGTGCCCTAATATTCAGTTTGAAAAAGGCTGTATAAATGTGACAAATTCACTATTCATTTATCAAATTCTAATGTTTATTTAAAAATGATATAGCACGAATCTTGAAGTAAAAAGGACGGCATCCTATCATCGTCCCCGATGAATGAACGGCCCAGATTCATTTTTCCTGGGCCACCTTGCGAGGTATTTTCCGGCCGAGTGAGGCGGCGCCGTGACCGGCCAACGGTGCCACCACCTTCACGGTGGTGGTGGCTACAATTTGCCGGCGATGAGGCGGCGGGAGACGGCGGCTCCGGCGATCCCGAGAGGTATAAAAATCCTCTGAAAAATCGAGAAATCTCACATGGCATCGGGCTCAATTGAGCCCGATTTCTCTCCTAAACGATCTAGGATCCTAGTACGGGAAGAGGGGTGGCGAAACGGACCTGTATGGCGGCTTGACGGCGGCTGTGGTGGCGGTTTGCCATGGAAGTGGTGCTCCGGCGATCTCCTTCCCAAAATATCGATTCTTCACCAATTCCTTTGATCCAGCACTCGAATTCAACTCTCCAGAGCCTTCTGAAGCTAATGGCTGGGTTGGTTGGGTCTGGGAAAGCTTATACCGGGAGATACTTCCTAGGTGAGCTCGGTTTGGCCACTTTGTTGGCCCACCATGGCTGCCAGGTTGCTCTCATGCAGCAATTCTCATTGAGAAGTGTTGAGGTGGTCTGCCAACAGTTCTTGAGCTGAAAAGATGAAGGCCAAATGGCCTCACCTCTTCTCCACCACACCTTCTCTCTCATCTTCACCCAAATTTCCCACTTTACCCTTGTGCATGTCTTCTCTCTCCAAATTCAGAGGGGTAGTGGCTGTCAATGGTCATTTGGGCTGGTCATGGTCCTTGGCTCATGGGCTTTGCCCATTGGAAATGGGCTTGGCCTTCATTTACCCTTAATTAAGCTTAAGGTTGACCAAGTTTGACTTTAGGGTTGACTTGGTCAAATGGGTGTGTGGGTTGACCCCATCTAGTGGTCATGAGGTCTAAATCATCACCCAACATGGCTTGGGACATGGTGATGCCTTACTTGATCTAATTGGACCCAAGAGTGTAGGGTTTGACCATTTTTGGCCTAAAGTTGACCTGGGTCAACTATGGTCAAAGTGTTGACCTAGGGCATGACTTTGGGTCTACTTAGATTGTAGTTAGGGTTAGGGCAATGTGGTGGGGGTCATGGTGTGGCTAAGGTCCTTAGTTAGTCAAGATTGACCTAGCCTGACCTGGTCCTGTAGTGGTCCTATCTGGTGACAACTCACCATCTAGGGTCAAACCTAGCTAACCTCCCCCTAGCTCACCACATGCCTAACCAAATCTAAGTTAAGGGGCCTAGAAATAACATGGGATGTTACAAATCCTATAAACAAAACAAATAATTTCGTCCCCGAAATTTAAGTTCGGGTCTACGGGTTCTATTTGCAGAAATTTTAAGGGACTTTTAAAAGATAACATAAAAAGTACCTGATGAAAATAGCTCCGGATGTCACTCCAGCATCAGATCCCTAGGCTCCCAGGTGTGCTCCTCCCATCCATGGTTGGACCACAACACCTTCACGAGCGGGACCTTCTTTTTCCGCAACACTCGGACGGCTGTATCGTCGATCCGAATCGGCTCCAATCTAACTGAACGGTCAGGCTCTACCGGTCCAGCTGTAGTGGTGATATGCTGCTCAGGTCGGAGAAGAGCTCTTCGCAAGGAAGAGACATGGAAAACATCATGTAGGGTGCTCAACTCCGGAGGTAGCTGCAGTCGGTAGGCCAAGGGGCCCACACGCTCCAAAATCAAATAGGGTCCCATGTACCGGGGGCTGAGCTTCTTGTGTCTCTGTATCCGAGAAACACCGTGTACCGGTCGAATCTTCAGAAAAACTCTGTCCCCAACCTGGAACTCCACCTTCCGGTGCCGTGCATCATAATATTTTGCCTGTCTGCTCTGAGCCTCCAAAAGCCGATCCCTGATCAAGCGAATCTGGGCCTCCATATCTTCCACAAAATCTTACCCGAGGGCTCGAGTGTCCACATCCTAAACCCAAGATAGCAGGGTCCGGCACTTCCTCCCATAAAGTGCCTCATAAGGAGCCATCCCAATGCTGGCCTGGTGGCTTTTGTTGTATGAATTAGTGGTAGTAGCCTCTCCCAAGGCTTCCCAGTATCCAATACACATAGCCTGAGCAGGTCCTCCATAGTTCGTATCGTCCGCTCCGTCTGACCGTCGGTCTGCGGATGGAAGGCAGTGCTAAAGGTAAGTCTGGAACCCAAATAAGCATGCACTGCCCTCCATTCTCTGGAGGTGAAGCGGCCGTCTCTGTCCGAAACAATAGACCTGGGAACGCCGTGGTACCGGATGAACTGCTCTACAAACAACCTCACCAACACAGCAACTGGGGCATCTTTTCTGACCGGGATAAACCGTGCTACCTTGGTCAACCTGTCCACAATAACCCAGACGGAATCGTGCCCAGAATGGGAGAGAGGGAGTCCGTGTACAAAATCCGTGGAAATATCCTCGAACTTCCATTCTGGGACTGGCAGTGGCTGTAATACACCGCCTGGGCTCTTGCACTCGGCCTTCACTCGCTGGCAAGTCTCGCAGTGTGTCACAAGGTATATGATCTCCCTCTTCATTCCTGGCCAGTACATGGTCCGTCGTAAGTCAGCCCACATCTTGGTGATGCCGGGATGCACTGAATATCTGGAGCAGTGTGCCTCTCTGAGGATGTCATCCCGGATCCCACCTCCTGCTGGAATGTACACCCGACCACGAAATCGAAGAAGATCGTCCTCCAGCGTGTAGTCCTCATACTTGCCTCCTTCCAAAGCGCCAAAAATAGGCTCCAAATCAGCATCCAATCTCTGATGTGTAAGAATGCGCTTCTGAATATCATCATCGCTGACCAAAGAGTTCAGGTACTCTCGATAGATCACTGGCTCGGCCTCCAAAACCATGGTAATGTGCATATCCTCCATCGTGCGTAGCAGCTCCATAGACATTACCCGGGGCTCCGGTCCAGAAGTGCCGGCTCTCCTGCTCAAAGCATCCGCTACAGTATTCGCCTTCACCGGGTGATAGTGCATCTTATAGTCGTAATCGCAGAGGAACTCAAGCCACCTCCTCTGTCGCAGGTTCAGAACCTTCTGCATGTCGATGTACTTGAGATTCTTATGGTCGAAGTATATATCACAATGAATCCCGTAGAGGTAATGTCTTCATGTCTTGAGGGCAAAGACCACGGCCCCGAGCTCGAGATCATGTACTGGATAGTTATGCTCATGCTTCTTCAGCGGTCGCGAAGCATAAGCGATAACATGTCCATGTTGCATCAGGACTGCACCCATCCCTTGATAGGAGGCATCTGTATATATCTGGAATCCTTCACTCCCAGAGGGAAGTGCAAGGATGGGGGATGAAGTGAGCCGGTCCTTGAGCTCCTGAAATGCTGTCTCACACTGCTCTGTCCAATTAAAGGCCGCATCCTTTTTTGTAAAGGACATGAGGGGGAGGGCTATCCTCGAGAACCCCTCCACAAACTTACGATAATATCCTGCCAATCCCAGAAAGCTGTGGATGTCTGCTGCTGTCTTTGGCCGTGGCCAATCCCGTACCGCCTCGATCTTAGCTGGATCCACCGCCACTCCAGCTCCACTAATAACGTGACCCAGAAAAGCCACCTCCTGTAGCCAGAATTGGCACTTAGAGAACTTTGCATACATCTGAAACTCTCTCAACCTCTGTAAAACTTGGGCCAGATGTTCTGCGTGTTCTTCCTGCGTCCGGGAATAGACCAGAATATCGTCGATGAACACAATGACGAAGCGATCCAGATATGGTTCGAATACACGGTTCATTAGGGTCATGAATGCGGAGGGGGCATTCGTGAGCCTAAATGGCATGACCGTGAATTCGTATAAGCCATAACGTGAGCTGAATGCGGTCTTCGGCATGTCTTCCTCCCGAATGCGTAACTGATAATAGCTGGATCGTAAATCGAGCTTAGAGAACCAGAAGGCTCCCTGAAGTTGATCAAATAACTCGTCTATCCGGGGCAATGGGTAGGTGTTCCGAACCGTCAACCTATTCAATTCCCTGTAATCTATACACAGTCGGATGGATCCATCCTTCTTCTTCACAAATAAAACCGGTGCTCCCTACGGCGACGAACTTGGCCGCACAAATCCTGACTCCACAAGTTCCTGTAGCTGAGTCCTGAACTCTGCCAATTCTCTAGGAGCCATTCTGTAGGGTGCCCGGGACACTGGTCTCGCCCCTGGCACCAACTGAATCCTGAAGTCCAAGTCCCGTGATGGTGGTAGTCCAGGTAACTTCTCCGGAAAGACATCAGCATAATCTCGTGCCACTGGAATATCAGCTATGGAACTCTCCACCACTGCGATCTCAAAGCAAATGAGGTACACCTCTTCCCCCTATTCATAGGCCTTGACAGCCTGTATGGAAGACAATTAAAGAAGGGGGATAGGTCGGATACCTTCTATAGTAACGTGAGAATCTCCATGTCGGAGTGTGATCCTCTTCGAGGGACAATCTATCTGCGCATGGTTCCAATGGAGCAAGTTCATGCCTAGAATCAGATCAAAGTCTGGTAGCCTCAAGACCGTTGCCGGAGCTTCGAACGCCTTGCCCCCTATCTCTACTTCCATATTGCAGCAATCTGCGGTTCGAAGTTCCGAACCATCAGGAAGTCGCACTCTCTTTTCCAAGCCGGAAAACTTCTCCACTCCTTCTAATCCTTCAATAAACATGTCCGACACGAAGGAGTGTGACGCACCCGTGTCGAAGAGGGTATAAGCGGGCTTGCCGCTAATCATCACTATGCCTGGGTTCGTTTGAGTTCAAAGAATAGTATTACTCTTAAGGTCTAAGATACTCTTAAAAAATTTTGAAATTTTATAAATCTTACAAAATTAAAGTACCTGTAATCACCTCCACGGGATTCCTCTGCTCCGTGAGGTCCAGCGCGTACACCTGCTCCAGGTCTCGGCCTCGGCCGTGATGTCCTCGGCCTCGGCCCCGGCCTCGTCCTCGTCCTCGGCCCTGGTGAACTAGAGGGGCCACTAGAGGTTGAGGAGGAGGAAGAGGGTGGACCTGAAGCGGGCACTGCGTCCTGATGTGCCCAGGTTGGCCGCAACCATAGCAGGTGATCTGCCCCTGACCTCGATCATCCTGTCTCATCGGCCCGGGAGTCTGTATAGGTGGGGGAGCCAATGGTGGAGGAGGCCCCTGATCCTGCCTATAGTTGGGACGACGACGTCCCCCACCCCTCCTATATCCAATATCCTTCCCCCTTTGGGATGTCCTGCTACCATCGGAAGACGATCCTTCGAGCGGCCTTTTACCTCTGCCCTGTACCATTAGCTGCTCAGCCTCCAGCTTTTTCGCCATTTCTATGATTTGAGCAGTGGTACCATGCGATATAAACAACAGTGGCTGCCTCAACGAATCCCGGAGGCCATGATAAAATCTTTTAGCATACTTTCGATCATCCCATTCATGAAAGCCTGCAAACCTAGCCAGGTGGGAGAACTCTCTCTGATATTCGATCACTGATCGGCTCCCCTGCTGGAGGTTCAGGAACCTCGCCTCCAATGTGTCCCGGTCTGTGACAGAAACATAATGGTCCAGGAACGAGTCGCTGAATTCTTCCCAGGATATGTCTGTTTGTTCCCTATCCCTATAAACTGAGTCTCGAATAGACTTCCACCATCTCTTTGCATGGGCTTCTAGTGCGGAAGTGGCAAGTGGTACCGCCTGGCTGACTGGGCAGCTAATTCCAGCCAGTAACTCCTGAATGGTCTCCAACCACTCCTCTGTCTTCATAACATCTTCTGTCCCGCGATACAATGGCGGAGACAGACTTTTAAACGCACTCAGCCAGTTCGACCCTGGGTTGGGTAGCTGTACCGGGGCTTGCTGGGCTCTGAATGCGTCCAGGATCGCCGTCAGCGTTTGCCCCATCTCTGTCTGCATGAACGGAATGGCAGCCGGAGGGGGAGGAACCGTATCCTGTGGAGGCTGCATAAAGGTAAGGTGATTCAAAATTGGCCTAACTCATTGTTTAATGGACAGTTTTATGTGGCTTTTACATATGGGGCACACCATTGCTTCCGTTGCATAGTTTGTCCGCAAACTAATGCTCGAGCGGGGTGTTCCAGTGTTGTGGACTTTATTCTCATATGATCGTGTGTTCAAGTGATACCAGTTTGTAAGATCCTGTCTCCCCATTCCGAGGCTAACCCGGATCTTATGCCCAGAACCGCCGCCTTACGGTGACACTAACGCACGGGTTAGTCGACACCGCAAGACGCCGATTCTGCCGGCTAGTACGATCATAACCTGTCGGCCAATATGAGAATAAAAGAGTACAAAGCAGAGCAAAATGTAGAAGTCCACAGCCACAGTACTAAACATATATCTAACAGATGATAAGTACAAGGTACAGTCCACAATGAGTACAATATAATGAGAGTAAAACGGGCTTATGCCCAGTACATCAATATCAAATCACTCTCTCTCTCTCTCAAACTAATAGCAGCGGAATCTTTCATCTCAAATCATCGCACCTGAACATGTGCTCCAGTAGTAGTAGCCGGTATCTGCCCCTCAAGTCCCGCCTCCTCGTTGTGCTGGTCCATCTCCTCGAGTTCCTAAAAATAGTATAGTCACCGACCATTAGTCAAAAAGACTAAGTCGTTTCCTCCACACCTCGCCCCGCAACTCCTAGGCACCGTGCGGGAGGATGAAGCGGAGGACAACAAGGGGTGACAAAGGCGGAGCAGGTGACAGGAACAAAGCAGAATATGTAACCAAGTAAGTAATGAAAAGTAACCTTCACTTATACGGGTACGCATAAGCAAGGGGTCTTCTGCAGGGCTCCCATTGTATAAAATGTCCATACCATTTTATACAATGGGGTGTCAGGTGTCACAAGCAATATACATATAAAAAGGAAAGTAACCTCAACCTATAAACTTGCCCACTCAAGCTTATAGGCTAAGGGATCGTATAGCAGGTCCTAATGTATAAGCGTCCCATACCACTTATACATTAGGTATCATAGGTTGTTATGAAGGTTAATGATATGCATCTATATGGGGGTATGATATGAACATGCAGTACAACACACACACACATGACTCCGTGATCACAGACCTTTAGTTCCCACTTTTCGAGAGCTAGCATCACTCTCAGGTACTACCGTTATGGCTACGGCAGCAGCGGAGCGGGCATCTCCGCTTTCTAGGCAGGTATACACACTACCAGGCCTAGACCTCTCTTGTACGCCTCTGTACACCGACAGTGCACTCTAGAGTCTCTGCGTACCACTTTGCTGACTACCCGTCAGTCTTGTTGGGCCGGGTGCGCGTTATTAGGAAAAGTCCTCCAGACTCCAGTATAAACATCCTACCGGTCCTTCTAACCCTCGCACCCGCCTGGTCCACCGTACTGTTGTCGGTATGACGACTGGCCAGTACCGCATGGCCCACCACTAGTATATGCAAATGCAAGTATTATATATTGAACCTCCAGCTCAAAGGACTATCCTGTCCCAAATTTCTCCAACCCGTCACGGGTGAGTATGTGCTACAAAACCTCCAACCCTACCCGGGTGAGGATATATATATCAATCACTTTCCTCCAACTCTGCACGGGTGAGCAAGCAGTCAATAGACTCCAAGTCCCTCCAACCCGGCCCGAGTGAGAACATGTTCAGTTCACTTAATCTGTTAGACTACTCTTGCCTACTGATTATTATACTTAGAAACTTAAGGTTAATCCCAGGACTGCCCAAGGTATTCCCGGTGAAGGGCTCTCAGAGGCACTAGGAGCTACGATGGGCTGAATCCCAAAGCTCCCTTTCTCAAGGATATTTACTTTAGTTGATGTCTACCTAGAACCCCTTTTTCTCTCCCCGTTACATAGAGTGACTTAGTGACATAAGCTATGGGTTGAGGAATGACGGTCTTCTGTCGGCTCCTCCTAGATAAGTCTAAGGTTGCATTATTACTCTCGTCTCTAGAATACATCTGCCACCCAGGGTTATACTTCCGATCTTAGACTCTAACTCAGTTGTTGATTCGTTCCCTGGTGGCCTATAGTATAGCCTACCTTTACTATGCGCACCCCATGGCCTAGTACCACCCCGAAATCGAACTTCCAAATCCTTGGGCCACTAGACCCCAAATATTTATCCTAAGGTGGTATGACCTACTAGAATGTGTATGGTATTTTTCATAATTTTCTCTATTATTTTTATAATTATTTTATTTTCTCCAAATATTTCCCCAAGGTCATTTAACACATGAAGTATGTCGTTGCTTAGTCCTTCTAATGCAAAATAATTATCTTATCATTATCATGATGAATCATCACTATTTTCCAAAACTCATAATTTCTCCCCAAATTTATGTATTTAAATATTAATTTTCATAAGCCATCATAATTACTACTTTTCAAATGAAGTATATGGAATTTAATCACAAAAATTCCAATAAGTTTACAGGAAATCTAATTCATCAAAATAATGCTACTGACCAAGTTTCATCAACTTTAACAAAGTTATAGACTTGCAAATCATTATATTGGATAATTACCAAAATGCCATTATGATGATTTAAAATTTATAGGTACATTCAAAAATTCTGAAATAAATAATTCAGTGGACTCACACCTATATACACGTCTAGAAATATTCCCAAATTTTTCTGACCCATATTTGTATTGATTTATGAAACAAAAATGATAGGGGTAAAATGGTCAATTCATGCTATGTTACTTCAAAAGACTTCAAACAGAGAAATTAAAATTAACCCTAATCAATTATGATCCACTATACAACAGGGCCAAATTTGAAGATTTTTACCTAATTAATTCCAATTTTTCATTTTAATTTACAAATAAGGCTATAATTTCCAAAAATCCAAATAATGGGATTTTTGATCCCAAAAATCCCATAAAAATTTTGAGGAACTACATTTGACCTAAATGCCCTCTAGAATTAATTTCATGGTCTGCAAAAGCTCCATAATGAATAAATTCACATTATAGTAAAACTTGTTATTGGCACACCAAGGCTAATACTAGCCTACACTTGCAAGTGGGTTAACCCATCATGAAGAGGTCCAAATGGGCTGAAATTTTTGTCAGACCCTAACAATGTCCCAGAGGACTTGCCACCAAAATTTGGGGCCATTTGGAGGCCTAACACGCCATTTATTCCATTTATTTAATTTATGACATTTTGATTAAAACTATAGGAAAATGTTTTCCAAAAATTCCTAATTTTTGGCAGGAGCTAGATATACCCTAAAAATGCACATGACCAAAATTTCAGGTCATTAGGACACCTGGTTTGGCATGGGCTTCATTTTTAATTTCTGCCCTAGACTAGGACCAGTCCTAGGAGAAATGACCTACAGGACAGTACACTGGGTCAAATCTTGTGATTTTTGTGGCATTGGATAGTTAACATCTAGGGCTACAAATGTTGTTCAGAACTTCTGACCTAGAAATAAACCTAGGTGCCCTAATATTAAGTTTAAAAAAGGCTGTATAAATGTGACAAATTCACTATTCATTTATCAAATTCTAATGTTTATTTAAAAATGATATAGCACGAATCTTGAAGTAAAAAGGACGGCATCCTATCATCGTCCCCGATGAATGAGCGGCCCAGATTCATTTTTCCTGGGCCACCTTGCGGGGTATTTTCCGACCGAGTGAGGCGGCGCCGTGGCCGGCCAACGGTGCCACCACCTTCACGGTGGTGGTAGCTACAATTTGCCGGCGATGAGGCGGCGGGAGACGGCGGCTCTGTCGATCCCGAGAGGTATAAAAATCCTCTGAAAAATCGAGAAATCTCACATGGCATCGGGCTCAATTGAGCCCGATTTCTCTCCTAAACGATCTAGGATCCTAGTACGGGAAGAGGGGTGGCGAAACGGACCTGTATGGCGGCTTGACGGCGGCTGTGGCGGCGGTTTGCCATGGAAGTGGTGCTCCGGCGATCTCCTTCCCAAAATCTCGATTCTTCACCAATTCCTTTGATCCTGCACTCGAATTCAACTCTCCAGAGCCTTCTGAAGCTAATGGCTGGGTTGGTTGGGTCTGGGAAAGCTTATACCGGGAGATACTTCCTAGGTGAGCTCGGTTTGGCCACTTTGTTGGCCCACCATGGCTGCCAGGTTGCTCTCATGCAGCAATTCTCATTGAGAAGTGTTGAGGTGGTCTGCCAGCAGTTCTTGAGCTGAAAAGATGAAGACCAAATGGCCTCACCTCTTCTCCACCACACCTTCTCTCTCATCTTCACCCAAATTTCCCACTTTACCCTTGTGCATGTCTTCTCTCTCCAAATTCAGAGGGGTAGTGGCTGTCAATGGTCATTTGGGCTGGTCATGATCCTTGGCTCATGGACTTTGCCCATTGGAAATGAGCTTGGCCTTCATTTACCCTTAATTAAGCTTAAGGTTGACCAAGTTTGACTTTAGGGTTGACTTGGTCAAATGGGTGTGTGGGTTGACCCCACCTAGTGGTCATGAGGTCTAAATCATCACCCAACATGGCTTGGGACATGGTGATGCCTTACTTGATCTAATTGGACCCAAGAGTGTTGGGTTTGACCATTTTAGGCCTAAAGTTGACCTGGGTCAACTATGGTCAAAGTGTTGACCTAGGGCATAACTTTGGGTCTACTTTGATTGTAGTTAGGGTTAGGGCAATGTGGTGGGGGTCATGGTGTGGCTAAGGTCCTTAGTTAGTCAAGATTGACCTAGCCTGACCTGGTCCTGTAGTGGTCCTATCTGGTGACAACTCACCATCTAGGGTCAAACCTAGCTAACCTCCCCCTAGCTCACCACATGCCTAACCAAATCTAAGTTAAGGGGCCTAGAAGTAACATGGGATGTTACACTTGTCACCTACAACTCAGTGAATCATAAGTCACCTACCTCAGGCACTAGGCCCTACTCATGCTGCGAGGACAAGCCTACCTCATATCCACACATGGATCCTACCTTAAAGAGCTGCACTCTCCTACCTCAGGCACTTAAGCTCTACAGCTCAGATCCACATATGGATCCTACCTCAGTACTCAAGAAGGGAACCTACCTCAGTGACAAATTAGTCACATACCACTCAGGAACAAAGTGCCCTACACTAAAATTCAGATAAACTAAATCATATAGGAAAAAATTAAGTAAAATTGTAATACAGACTTAGAGTTTAATCTCTGAGTCTAACTTGCTGGACTGAGCAGAGATATTAGTCCATCCCACTTGTTGTAGAAGGGATGAGTCTTCTTCTACAACCAACTTCTTCTTTGCTGCACGGGTGAGCAGCTATCTGTTGTTGAAGGCTTACACCCCTTCACACAACTATCACTTCTTACTGATTGGATGAATCATCCATCTTGTTCTTCAAAGAACAATCTTGCTGAACTGGATGAAGCTTCAGCTATATTTTGCCTTCTAGCTTTTACTACTGGACTTTGCTTTCAAGCTTGTTGATGAAGATGATGTCAAGCCGCCACTTTTTTGTTTTCTACATCCATTTTTTGTTAACCCTAATCTTCTTTTCTTCTCTTCCTTTTATATCTGTTGATTTGAATAAATGACAAAATTTGAATGTGGGCCCAGTCAAGTATGGTGAGCGCCACCTCCCTTAGAAGAAGACAAAAAGTAGCTTCTGGCGCTACTGTGGATTTCCCACAACGACTTGAAGTATTTGGACTGAGCTCGACGATCATCGATCTGAGATCGATGAACTCTGTACTGAGCTTGACGAAATGTACTATCTTGGCATGGCATGAAGTACTTGGATTGAGTTTGACGATCGTTTAGCTGAGATCGATGAACTCTGTACTGAGTTCGATGAACTTTGAATCTTCAACCTTTAACTTGAGCTCGACGAAAGGTGAGATCAGCTCGACAAACTCTGAATCATCAAACTTTAACTTGAGCTCGACAAAAGGTGACCTCAGCTCAAGGAACTCTGAATATTCAACCTTTAACTTGAGCTTTACGAAAGGTGAGCTCAGATCGATGAACTCTGAACTAAATTCGACGAACTTCACTTTCTAGACTTAGAAAATTTCTGTTGGCTTTGTCCTAACGGTTCCTTCTCAAATATCTCAGTGGTTTCTTCTTGACAGCTAAGACAAGCTTTTGTCTCAGTGCTTTCTTCTAAGCAGTCTCAAAGCTTTCTTCTTCTCAGATGTGACAGTCTTCTGTCTCAGTAGTTTCCTCTCAGTGGTCTCAGCGGTCTCAACGATTTTTCCTTAGTCAATTTGTCTTACTTTAGGTCGATGAATATTGAACTATGTTAGACGATCGGTGGGTTGAGCTCAACGAATCCTGAACCTCATGCTTCTGATTTAGCTCAATAAGTGGAGAGCTAAGCTCGACGATCTATGTGCTGAGCTTGACGAACTGTGTGCTGAGCTCGACTAATTCTGAACCTCAATCTTCTGAGTTTTATCTCAAGGAATGGTGAGCTAAGCTCGACGATCTGTGAGCTGAGATCAACAAACTGCGAGCTGAGCTCGACAAATCTGAGACCCACACTTTGAACTGAGCTTGACAAAATTTGAATTCTCCGGCATATTCTTCTTGTTGATCTGTCCAATGATGGACTACCTGTCTAAACATGTTCCTTGGAACTTCCTAACTTGGTCACTTAGGCTACTTCCTGCCTTTCCAGCATCTTCACTTTGGGACCACCTGTCACATCACTTAGACAACCTATCTAGACTTGTTCCTTGGAACATCCTGCATATGATGAGCTTAAACAACATCAAATACAACTATGCTCTTAGTGTTGATGGACATGCCTCTTCAAATCCAATCTAGGGAACATTGTGGGAAATAGACTCAACAGATGCCAATCAATTGATTGACAAGTATAGTGCAATTATGGATGCTCTGAAGAAGGAGAAAAAGGCTTGTCAAGAGACAAGCTGAGGAGATTTTCTCCCAACAACAATCTTCTTCCAAGCAGTCTAAGTCAGTACCCTTGCTAGCTCAGATAAAAAGGGAAGTTAGCCAACTAAAGACAATCTCAATTATTAAAATTGGGACCATTAGCCAGAAAAACAAGATCATCATGGATCTTAAAGAAAAGCTTCTTAAGGAGAAGAAGATTGTGGTTAATTCTCTAAGCGCAAAACTGTGATGCCACTGATTGTCTCCTTCACATCTCAAAAGGATAAGAGAGGTTTGGGGTTCAAGTAGAACTCGAGCTTCCCACTCCAAAGGGAAAGACAAAGCTCATGTAGTGCCTCAGACCACCTTTCAAAAAGTAATCCTCCCCTCCAACTGGTATAACAAGGATAGCATGTATGGTCACTAAAAGAATGAGAACTCTTCCTGTGTGAATACTAGGGTATCTTACAATAGAAGGAGAAAGGACATGGCTTTGAGTGCACTAAAGGATCCAAATGACCCATTATTGACCATTTTTGTTTGGTGCTCCAGCCCCCGCACTTACGGATAAGGCAGTGGCCTATTCTTATGTTTCTCTAGCAAATACCTTGACTAAGGATAAGACAGTCAGTAAGCCACACATGGAAGTTCTTGAAGCCATCAATTCCATGTCAACTGCAAAGATGACATCTGTTTGTGCTACTTAGAATAAGCCATGTGCACCAACTAGCAGACTAACCTTCAGTTAGATACTTGCTGAAAGAAATAAGAAGAAGGTTTTTGCTCTCCCCTCAAAATAGACAACTTCTTCCAAGGCTGTTCAGAAGAGGAGATGCAACATTCATTAATGTTTTTGTTGTGGCAAGGTGGGACACATTGTAATAGATTATTAGCACAAACCTAGTGTAACAAGGGCAAGGGCGAATCTTCCTCTCAGGAATACTCCAGCTATACATGTGTATTCTAATGGTAACAAGAACAAAGGACCAACCTTTTGGGGTCCAAAGGTAAATTGATCTATATTTGCAGGGTAGTCCAAGTACACATATGATGTCAATATGGTACTTGGACAGTGAATGTTCCAAATATATGACTGGAACAAGAAGCCACCTTAAGGATTATATTCATGAGAAGAATGGACCTGAGGTGATCTTTGGAGGTTTTGATAGAGGAGTCACCAAGGGATATGGTATGATCACCAATAACATAGTCTCTATCACAAAAGTAGCTTATGTGGAAGGATTGCAAAACAATCTGATTAGTATAAGCCAACTATGTGAAATTGGCTATGCCATTGTCTTCCATAAAGATGAGTGTCTGATCAAGAGATCAAGTGACGAAGAGGTCATTTTGACAGGCACTAGGTGTGTAAACATTTATTGTTTAAACTTCTTATGTTTAAATACAGACTTACCAGTATGTCTGGTGCAAATGAAAAAGTCTCTTATTGTGTGTACTGGCACAAGAGGCTTAATCATTTGAACTACAAGACAATTCGCAAGCTCTTCAGTGAAGGGCTAGTCAGAAATGGACCCAATCTAAGATGCACCAAAGAGGGAAATTGCTCTACATGCTGAAAGGGAAAGCAAACAAAAAGCATCCTTTCAGAGCATTGGGTCCAAGGGTTTTGAGAGGTGCTTGTACCTTCTACATATAGACTTTTTTTGTCCTCTGCCAGTTAACAGTTTAGATAGGAAATTCTACAAACCTCTGATAGTTGATGACTATTCCAGGTTTGTCTGGGTATTCTTTCTAAAAAAAAGTCTGAAACTCTTGGCACTTTTGTGACCTTTATTAAGCAAGTTCAGAATGAAAAGGACAATTTTATGGTCAAAATCAGGAGTGATCATGGCACTGAATTTCAGTCTTAAGGCTTGATAAAGTTCTGTGAAAAACAAGGGATTTATTAGGAGTTTTCATCTCCAAGAACACCCCATCAAAATGTGATATCTGAGAGAAAATATAGAACTCTCATAGAAGCTGGCAGGACAATACTAAGTGACACCTCTCTCCAAGAATACTTCTGGACTGAGGCAGTGAACACTGCTTATGATGTCCTGAATAGAGCTTCTATAAACAAGCATCACAAGAAGACTCCCTATGATATTATGAAAGGCAGAAAACTAAATCTACCTTATCTCAAGATGTTTGGAAGCAAGTGCTTTGTGCTCAATAAGGGGAAGTCCTACTTGACTAAGTTTATAGTCAAATCCTATGATGGAATCTTTGTTGGTTACGACAACCGTAGCAAAGCCTATATAGTTTATAACTTTAAAAATTAAGTTGTAAAATAGTCTGTAAATGTTGTGTTAGAAGAACCATTTATTATTAACAATGAGCAGCCTAGCTCCTCTAGATCTGCAGGTGTGGAGTTTGAGATGGATAAACTAATCATCAAGTTTACTCCACATTCTGCCCAAGTAGAAGAGGATGGGGTATGCATTCCTTAAGAAGGACAATGTACACAAGACATGAGTGAAGACCAGCAGAATCCAACCATTGGAGGTTAAGATGTAGAGAATAGAATGCCAACAGCTGTCAGGTATTTGAAGGATCATCCAAGAGATCAAATCATAGGTGATGCTAGCTAAACGGGTTACAACAAGGAGCAGAAGTCTCAACATTGCTATGTACTCTAGCTTCCTGTCTCTGGTTGAACCTAAAAAGTTTGAAGATGCAACCATAGACCCATATTGAATTGTGGTTATGAAAGGAGAACCGAACCAGTTCAAGAAATACAAAGTCTGAAAGCTGGTTCCCAAACCATAAAGATATACATCATTGGAACCAAGTGGATTTATTGGAATAAACTTGATGAGAATGGTGTTATAATTAAGAATAAAGTTATACTAGTTGCCAAGGGATACAGACAAGAGGAAGGTATTGATTTTGTTCAAGACTTTGCACCAGTAGCGTGATTGGAAGCTATAAGACTATTCCTTTCATATGCTGCAAATAAAAGATTCAAGGTCTACCAAATGGATGTAAAGTCAACTTTCCTAAATGGTGACCTAAAATAGGTGGTCTATGTTGAGCAACCCTCGATTTTTATTAACTCTAATTCTCTTGATTATGTATTCAAGCTTAGAAAAGCTTTGTATGAGTTAAAACAAGCCCCTAGGGCATGGTATAAAACCATGTCTAGTTTTCTCATTGAGAACAAATTCTTAAGGAGAAAGATAGACAAGACATTATTCCTTAGGGAAATTAAGGGTAAGATCATTCTAGTCCAAATTTCTGTAGATGACATAATATTTGGGTTTACTAATGATGGTCTCTGCAAGAAGTTTGTTAAACTTATGTAAGAACAGTTTTAGATGAGCATTATAGGTGAACTCAAGTATTTATTGGGCCTCCAAGTTTGATAGTTAGTGGATGGTCTATCCATCTCTCAGTATTATTTCACTAAGGAGTTAATCAAAAAATTTTGAATGGAGAGTGCCTCCCTAATGAAAACACCCATGGGGTCAAATGTGTCAATAAACATAGATGAGTCAGGGAAACCTGTTGATGAAACCTTGTATATAGGAATAATTACCTCCCCCCTCTACCTTACTACAAGTGGGCCAAACATATATATGCAACATGTATTTGTACTAGAAGCTAGACCTATGTAATCCCATTATTCTGTAGTAAAAAGAATTTTGAGGTATCCCAAGGGCACACCTGATCATGTTCTGTGGTATCCTAAGAATAATGACTTCGAACTAATTGGGTATTCAGATGCAGACTTTGCAATTTTCAGAGAAGACAGGAAAAGCACCTCAGGAACCGATTAATTTCTAGGGAGAAGATTGGTCTTTTGGAGCAGCAAGAAGCAAACAAGTGTTGTCATCTCAACAGCTAAATCAAAGTACATCTCAGCCTGTAATTGTTGTGAACAACTACTATGGATACGACATCAGCTCAAAGATTGTAATCTCCAACTAAGTAGAACTCCTATGTATTGTGATTCTTTTAATGCAATCTCTATTGCTAGGAATCCTATATCTTATAGCAGCACAAAGCATATTGAGATTATATATCACATTATAAGGAAGCATGTAAAAAAAGAAAACTTTTGTCTTGAGTTTGTCACCACAGACAAATAGGTGGCTGACATTTCACTAAGCTAGTAGATGAAGCCAAGTTAAACATCTTCAAAATTGAGTTGCACATGTTGAACTTAGTATTGTTTCAGTTTTTTCATGCATGTGTTGCAGGCAAAATTGACTCTTGCAGGATATCAAGAAAGACGTGCACTTATCCAAGCATCGAATGCACTGAGTCTAAGTGTTCAGGCATCGAGTGCGCTGAGACAACATTAGGCATTTAGAGTGCTGAGTTTATATAACTAAGCGTCGAGAGCGTTAAGAAAACCTTATACATCAAGAGCGTCGATTGCTTTGAGACAACTCGATGAATTCTCCCATGGACTTCTGTTTACGATTATTTCACGGGATTATTCCCAGCCGTTGATCTCCTCAGGATTATCACAACAGGTATGTGCCTCTCTACTTTCTCAAATAAAAGGTAATTATAAATATAAGTGTGTGTGTGCTTAGAATAAAAATACAATATTCCAAGCCCTTTCGTCCATCTGCCTGCCTGTGACGAAAGGTCGAGAAAACTACAGATTTTCAAAGGATTAATAGCGCCGAAAGGAATGGAATTCCTATTCGAGGGTTCAAAATTAGTGAGAAATGGCTTCAGGGATACACCTAAGGAGATAAGACTCATTCTCATCTACTGCAGGTTGCTGACCTAGAATACATTTTGTTAGAGCCTAGCCTATTGTGGAAGAGGGAGGTGCTGGAACTTTACTCCAATGCCAATGTCGACTAGTCCTCCAATAAAATCAGATCATCCATCAGGGGGCATAAGATCATGATAACTCTAAAAAATATTGAGTAAAGGCATGCATCTGCCCAAGTTTAGGTCATCTGATGATGAAGAAGACTATATAAAAATGATGTAAAATCTGCCCTGAAGTAGTGTGGGCTATCTACGCACACCACTGGACCAGTCTTAATAAAAGAGATGAATCTCAAAGGAACGTTCTTAGCTTATGTCTTTGGGAAAGATCTGATCTGCAAGACAGGGTCCCATAACAAGATATCTAGAAAGATGTACGAGCTGATGACAAGAATAATTCTATCCAAGAAAACTAATAGGGCGAAGGAGCTTTTTGACAGAATAGTAGACTGTATCCTAGAGTAAAACCTGGGAAGTATATTGTTGATGATACTTATTTTAGCATTGATTACTTGGATAAATCCATATATTTTCTTGTTCAAAATTATATATTTTATGAATTTTGTGCATATAATTTGTTACTTTTATAAAAATTGTTCTAACATAGTTTATTTTCTGTTTTTAGGATTTTGACACTTTTTGGTCATTTTCCATTTTGCACGACCCTAGGTCACGGCCGTGTACCCATACACGGGCGTGTACCTTGGGCTTATAACCCAATTAGAATGAAGAAACGGTCCAAAGTACATATCCAAAAAAACCACCTTACACGACCCTAGGTCACGGTCATGTACCCTTTACACAGGCGTGTACGCTATGCGTGTACCAAATCTTGACGAAGATTCACCCAAGTCCAAGTTCAAGAAAAATCCAGCTTACACGCCACAGGTCACGGCCGGGTAATATCTACACAGCATGTACCTGGGGTGTATCCCTCCCAGTCAACATTTTCGGTGCCCCAACACGACTTTATCGAGCCGCCATCACGCCGCAGCTTATATGCCCCCTCTACACTAGCATGTACTGTGGGCGTGTACCCAAACTTCCACGCAAGTGACTGTCCCGCCAGATTTTCGTCAGCCGAATTCAACAACCCTTACACCCCCCTATATGGGCGTATACTTCCTAGAATAATTACTATAAATACCAGCATGCACCATGTGTTGCAGACTAGATTAGAGCAGCTTAGAGCAGTTTTATAAGCAGATTAGTTGAGTTTAGTTGAGTTTTTGAGCATTCCTACTGGTTTTTAATCGTGTTTAAGTTCTTAATTTCGATCTTCTTCTCTCTCTCACTTCAAGTACTCTCTATTTTACTTTCTATGCAACTTTTTTAATAATCTTGTAACGTCTTTTACTAGTGTAGTATCAGTGCTTAGCTAGTCTTTTCATTCATGCAATTGTGATCTTTATTTCAACTTTTAATCTCTTCTATTCAAGTAATAAAGGTTTTTCTCTATTTCTCTTTCTTTATTTAAGATTTTAATGAACTTCGACTATCTCTCTCTCTCCTAATCTTTCACCATCAGTAACTAAATCCTCATTAGTACTCGATCGTAATGATCTGAGGATGAGTTATTTAAGTTATGATATTTTAGCTTTCTTTTTCTTCTTAAAGAATTGGTCTTTTATTTACTCTTGATTTAAATTTAGTGGGACTATATTATAGATATATAGTCTCCACTTTGGTTTTCATTCTTAGCTAGTCGAGAGGCTCATAGTTTGAATTGGTGAGAGTTGCACACACCTCTCGAGAGAGAATGACGTAAATCTCCCGAATTGGAGTCAACTCAAATTGTGGGGTTCACTACTTAAGGCGATCTTGAGGCATCCGAATATGGGACGAGAGTTCGATCGGATCTTCCTTAACTCAGTTGGAAACTTCACTGAGAGGAGCGTGTTCAAACAAAGGGAACCCACACGGTCAAGTTGCATTTTAATTTATTAAGATATAGTTTGATATATCATTTTGAATAACTATTGTCGAAGTGATTCAAAATCGAGTACTAATCTTTTCTCCCTATGTTTTAAACTTTATATAACGTGCAATTTAGTTAAATAATCAACCTAAACAATCATTTGATAAAATAATAGTAACTCTTCGAAGTAGAAGTAATCAATCTGCCCCGGGAAATATGACCTTGATATTGAACTTCAATATCCTATACTATAAACAATAAAGTATACATGCCTTTATCAGATATACAATCAGAGAATATTATTAACCTCATTTCCAAACTCTCTTCCTCTCTCCACACACACAATTCTATATTTTCTCTATCAAGTTTCTGGCGCCATTGTTGGGGACCTAGTTTTGATATTTTGAAAAAAGGATAGCAATTAATTTTATCGCTTCTTTTTTCGCTCTTTTTCTCTTTCTATCTCTCCCTACTTATCTTTCTTTTTAGTGCATGACTCGAGAAAAATCTTCAAATATTACTTTTGATCCTGAGATAAAGCGTAGAATTTTGCTTTGCCTTCGTTCTCGTGATCAGGAATCGCATATAGGAATCAAAGAGTCAATCAGCGAAACTGCCACAGATACTATGGATCTTAATCCGCTCAACCCAGATGAGGCCCAGCAAAGGACCATGTCCTATTATGCACGGTTGAATCTGGAGGGTACACAATCATGTTTGGTCTGCCCTGTAGTGGCGCACAATAACTTTGAGATCAAGTTCAGCATTATAAAAATGGTACAGCAGTCGGTGACCTTTGATGGTCTCGCAAACGAGGATCCAAATTTCCACCTTTTGAATTTTCTCGAGATTTGTGATACTTTCAAAATCAATGGAGTCACAGATGATGCCATTCGATTAGGTATTTTTCCTTTCTCCTTACGGTCAAAGGGCAAGCAGTGGCTGGGTTCTCTTCCTAGATGGTCTATCACTATAAGGGATGAGATGGCAGAAAAATTCCTTACAAAGTATTTCCCTCCTGCGAAACCCACCTAATTAAGCACTGATATTGCATCCTATATGCAAATAGACTCGGAGACTCCCTATGACCTGTGAGATCGATTCAAGGAACTATTGCATAGATGCCCTCACCATGCACTTTACACTTGCCAATAAGTACAAATATTCTATAATGGCTTAAATTTAGAAATAAGACAAGCTCGACACAGCCGCTGGGGAGTACGTTAAACAACAAAACCCCCTAGGCCACTCAAGAGCTTGTTGAGGAAATGCCATGAATGCGTAACAATGGAATGTGTCGTATGCGACAAGTTAAGCCAGTATGAATTTTTTAAATTGACACAACTTTTAATCTAGCCCTCACAGTTGAGCACCTGACTAAGCAATTGGCGGAGATGACTGCTTCCTCCGCCACTTTTCTCTGGGCAAATAATAATAATAATGTTATTTTTGAAGAACATGTTGACTTAATGGAAAATGCGCCTCTGCCTTCCTATAACCCGAATAACGCTACGTATAACAACACATACAATGTAGGTTATAGGAACAATCTGAATTTCTAATGGAGAAACCAAGGGAATGCTTAATGCCCACATAATCTAAATCCTTCTTTTAATCTAGCTCCACACCTTAATTTAAATCCACCAAGTTCTCCATCGCAACCGCCGATGCCCTCTGCGCTTGAAGAGGTCATCGCCAAGTATGTTGGCACAAATGAATATAATATCAGGAACATCATCGGGTTAATTAAAAGCTTGAAAAATCAAGTTGGCCAACTAGCAAAGATGTATTTCGAGCGACAACAAGGGACTCTGCCAGGAAACACTAAGACGAACACAAGAGAAAATTCTAACGCCAAAACCCTTCACAGTGGCAAGGAGGTAACCTCCCCAAAATGGGTTGAGCCTATGGTACATATTTCGACTCTGACCCCTACACCTTCTTCAATTCCAAAATCACTTAATATCTCAAGTACATCGTACTTTTCAAGCTCGCCTATACCTTACCCTTCAGAAATTAATAACGAGCGTGAAGACGAGTAGTTTAATTTTTTTTTACAACTATTAAAACAAATTCAAATCAATATACCCTTCTGCGAGCAACTCTCACAAATGCTGAAATATGCAAAATACCTTAAGGTGTCGCTTTCTAACAAAAAGAAACTCGAGGATATCTTGCGCGTTTCCCTCAATGCGGAATGCTTAGCTGTTCTCCTTAACAAATTGCCACCAAAACTAAATGACCCGGGAAGATTCTCAATCTCGTGCCTCTTTGGCAATCTGTTAATAAAGCATGCCCAAGCAGTCCTTGGCGCCAGAATCAATTTGATCCCCTTATATCAATACAAAATATTAGAACTTGGTGTTCCAAGCCCGACAAAAATAAGCATCCAACTAGTGGATCGCTCAATAAAATATCTGATTGGGGTAGTGGAGGACGTTCTGGTCAAGGTTAACATGTTTAGACTTCGTCATCCATGACATCGAGGAGGACGTTGAGGTACCAATTATACTCGGTTGCCCCTTCCTCTCGACCTCTTGTGCATTAATTGAAAGTCATTGTTTTCAAGGAAGCTTGCAACCTAGATGGGGCTGAATAGGTTTATTTAAATCTTGTGACTATCTTTTTTGTTCTTCCTTTAATACTTAGTGTGTTGACAGTAATTAACTTTCAAGAACCTACACAAAGAAAACAACACAAAAAAGCACACACAAAAATTATAGTGGTTCCCCAAATTTGTGTACATCCACTCGCCTCCCACCTTTCTAACTTTCAGTTAGACAAGGAACTTCTCGAAAACTTAGCTCAAAGAGCTTACACCTCTGATCCCTCTGGATCTCTCAGTCTCCTCCAAGACTTATAGCTCAGGAACAAGTGCCCTATAACTCAGTGATCAACAGATCATCTACCTCAGGCAAAAGGCCCTAAAACTCAGGCTGGGAGGACAGCCCAACCTCAGATCCATAAAGGATCCTACCTAAGAGAGAATGACTCTCCTATCTCAGGTTGTTAAACTCTACCTCTGATCCAAAGGATCCTACAGCTCAGGCACAAGTGCCCTACAAATCATAGAGATTGACTCACCTACCTCAGGTTGTTAAGCCCTACAGCTCAGTGATCAAAAGATCACCTACCTAAGATCTAAACTGGATCCTACCTTTGATTCACAACTGAATCCTATAATTCAGGCCAAAGCCCTACTCTTAGATTCTCAATAAAATCCTACCTCAGGCAAATCTTCCATACAACTTAGATCCAAACTCTGATCCTACCTCTGAGCAAATTTTCTCCTACCTCAGGTTAAAGGCCCTATAGCTCAGATCCAAAAGGATCCTACAGAGAAATAGTGATATAATTAATTTGACACAAGGGAAATTTCTCTATGTCGACAACTAGGGCTGAGTTATCTCAACTCTATCTTTCTTCACAGTAGTAGGAAGAAATTCTGCCTCTGCTAGAAGAATATCAAAATGTAAATTTTGAACTAGCTGAAGAAGACGGAAGAAAGACTAGGCCTTGAGTTCTTCAATCAGCTAACTGAGCCCGCAGAAGACTGAAGGCATTCCTTTGTTTCTTTATCAGAAGGCTTTCTGATATTGTTGTAGCAGAAGAAAATGCAACAACTAACTGAACTTTTGGTTCTTGCTGGAAGATTTCAAGCTTTTTCTCGGCAGTAATTTCGAGGAAGGTGAAGTCCAGTCGCTTATTCTCTTATTGAATAAAACCCTAAAAGTTTTTCTTTTTTCTTCTGAAGCTGTCCCTTTTATCTTCTGCCGATTAACGACACCAAGAAGCAATGGGGACCACCTGTAGTTTACTTCTGCAAGTCACTTTAATGGAAGAAGATGTATTGTAGCTCTCTCATGCTAGTTGCCGTATTCTATAGCTTTTTGTAGCTTTCCCGCAAGTAATTTGAACCATGTTGACTTTGTTGACTTTTACTTATGTCAGTATCTATGGACTTAGCCAAAATCATACATCAGTAGTATTGGTATTGAGTGAGTAAGCATCACTCAACACCAAAACATTTAGATAGATTTTTGTTTATCTCAGGCATTGAGTGAACACGCTCCACTCAACGCTTTTAGCCTTAGTCAATCATTCTATAACTAGGCGTTGAGTGAGCCTTTATCATTCAATGCCAAACTACTTAACATAAAGTCTTTTGTTATTTGGCGTTGAGTGAGTAAGCTACACTCAACGCATTTGGACTTAGCCAAATTCTTGTATGAAATCACACTCTCTCACTGACTAAGGTTCAGTCAATGCTTTTTATCACATGGCATTGAGTGATCTTGCCTCACTCATTGCCTATGGACTTAGTCAAAATACCTATATAGTTTTTCTATGGCTTTGACTAACTGAGCAATACTCAATGACTATGGAGTATGGCGTTGAGTGAGTAGACTTCACTCAATGTCTGTGGACTTAGCCATATTTCTCCCTGTTTATTCTTAGACTTTGCCTGTCTCACAGCTTTTTAGCTGTATGGAATTGAGTATGTAGAATTCACTCAATGCTTGTGGACTTAGCCACATTTTTAGATTGCAAATTTTTCCTTACCTCTGGCGTTGAGTGAGCTTTCTCTACTCAACTGGTATGGACTTTACAACTTTTCTGTGACAGATTTGCTTTAAATTTTCATTGTGTCGAGATAGTTGAATTGTCTCAACATAACAGTCTGTTGAATATCGACATCTTTAAGTCTGCACTTCAATTCTTCATTGTATCAAGACAATTGTATTGTCTCGATACTATTGTCCTGATCTTTAATATGTCGAGATATCTGACTTGTCTCGACACTGCTAAATTGATCTGCAAGGTGTCGAGATAACTGAATTGTCTCGACAATACTATCTAAATTGTCTCGACACTACTGTCTGAATTATCTCGACACTGCTGTCTGAATTATCTTGATACTGCTATCTTGTATCTTTCTAATCTCGACACTTCTCCTTCAAAGGTGTCAGCATAGTTGTGAAGTGTGTCAACACTTTTGTAACTTGTCATTTCTTCAAGTTTTCACCCTGCACTTGCTTCATCAAGTGGCTTAGTGAAGATGTTAGCCACTTGCTTGTCTGTAGGGACAAACTCAAGGTTGATATCTTCACGTTTCACATGCTCCCAAATGAAATGATATCTCATCTTAATGTGCTTAGTCCTGCTATGAGAGACATGATTCCTAGCAATTTAGATTGCACTAGTAGAATCACAAAATAAAGCACTTCTACTTATCTGGAAGTTATAGTCCTAGAGCTGATGCTGGATCCATAGCTACTGAGCGCAACAGCTACCTACTGAGATGTACTCTAACCTTATAGTTGAGATTGCAACACTTATCTACTTCTTGCTTCTCCAAGACACTAGTCTTCCTCCCAAGAATTGATAGGTTCCATAAGTGCTCTTCCTGTCCTCTTTGCAGCCTGCAAAATCTGCATTGGAATACCTAGTTAGTTCAAACTCCCCATTCTTAGGTTACCATAGGCCAAGATTTAAGATATCTCAAAATCCTCTTTACAGCTGAGTAGTGAGATTCTTTAAGACAAGCCTGATACCTAGCACAAACACATGTATCATATAAGATGTCTGGCCAACTTGTAGTTAGATATAAAAGGGAGCCAATTATCCCTCTATACTAAGTTTCATCAACATGTTTCCTTGCCGCATCTTTGCCTATAGGCATACTTGACCCCATAGGAGTTTTCATGTTGGAGGAATTCTCTAGACCAAACTTCTTGATTAACTCCCTAGTGAACTTATACCGGGATATGGACAAGCCATCATCAGTCTGCCTAATTAGGAGACCCAAGAAGAACTTGAGTTCACCCATAATTCTCATCTCAAACTTTCCTTGCAAAAGTTGGCAAACTTCCTGCAAAGGTTGTCATCAGTAGATCAAAAGATAATGTCATCTATATATATCTGGACTAGGATGATCTTACACTTAGATTCCCTTAGGAATTCGGTCATGCCTATCTTCCCCCTTGAGAATTTTCTCTCAATGTGGAAGCTAGATAATGTCTCATACCATGCTCTAGGGGTTTGCTTCAGCCTATATTGATCTTTCATAAGTCTATAAATAGAATCATGTGAGTTAGGAACAATAAAACCTGGAGGCTGCTTAACATAGACTTCTTTTTTTAATTCACCATTCAGGAAGGTTGACTTCATATCCATTTGGTAGATCTTGAATCTCTTGTGTGCAGCATATGCAAGGAATAATCTGATGGCCTCCAATCTTGCTACTGGGGCAAAGGTTTGATCAAAATCAATACCTTCCTCTTATATGTACCCCTTAGCTACCAGCCTTGCTTATTCTAGATTATAATACGATTTTCATCAAGCTTATTCCTATAAATCCACTTGACTCCAATGACATTATGTCCTTGTGGTTTGGGAACAAGCTTCCAGACCTTAAATCTCTTAAATCGGTTCAGTTCTTCTTGCATAGCAACAATCCAGAACTTATCTATGTTGGCCTCTTCAAATTTCATTGGCTTAACTTATGACAGGAAGCTTGAGTAGAGTGATGTGTTGATACTTCTACTCCTGGTCACTACATCTTGGTTGGCATCACCAATGATTTGATTTCTTGGATGATCCCTCAGATTCTTGATTGCTAGAGGAAATCTAGCTTCAACTTCAGCTACAGGGGCAGCTTCATGCTGATCTTCGTCCACCTCATTTGTATCTTGCAATCCATATACTGGAATGTTTATTCCATCTTAGATAACTAGAGCTGCTTCATTTATGGCCAGCTTGTCCATCATCTGCTCAGTACAAGCAGTAATAGAAGAGAAGCTTGATAACTCTCCTTTTAATCATAGTAGACTCATCAAAGACTACATAAATAGATTCTTCCACAACTTGGCTTTACAAGTTGTAGATCCTATAAGTTTACTATGATTGTTGTCCGAACAAAAATCTCATCAAAGGACTTTGCAGCAAACTTAGTCACATAGGATTTCCCATTGTGAAGCACATAACACTTACTACCAAAGATTCTGAGATACCCTACGTTTGGTTTTCTGCCTTTTAAGATCTCATAGGGAGTCTTCTTGTGGCTTTTGGTGATAGAGGCCCTGCTAAGGGCATGACAAGGAGTATTTACTAACTCTGTATAGAAATAATATGGGAGAGATGTATCACTCAACAATGTTCTTACAGCCTCTATGAGAGTATTATTCTTCCTCTCAACAATCCCATTTTGCTTGGGAGTTCTTGGAGAAGAAAATTCTTGATGAATCCCTTACTCTTCACAGAACATTGTCATGCTTCCAGACTTAAATTCAGTTCTAGGGTCACATCTTATTTTGACCACTGAACTGTTAAACACATTCTAAATTTGCTTGACAAACTTGATGAAAATTTCAAGGGTTTCATTATTTTTCTTGAGAAAGAACTCCGAAGCAAACTTGGAATAGTCTTCAACCACCACAAGGGTGTAGACTTTCCTACCAAGATTATTATTTGGCATAGGACCAAACAAGTCCATATGCAAGAGGTACAAACACCTCACAGAATCTTTGGTCCCAATGCCCTTGAAGGAGGCTTTTGTCTACTTGTTCTTTTGGCATGCAGAGCAAATACCCTCCTTAGTGCATTTCATATTAGGATTATTCCTAACTAGCTCTTCACTAAAGAGCTTGCACATAGTCTTGTAATTCAAATGAGCTATCATCTTGTGCCATTTGATACAATATGAGACTTTCTCATTTGCCACCGGGCATATAGGAGAGTCGGTATCTAAACAAAGAAAGTTAAGCAATAAACATTTCCACTCCTAGTACCTGTCAAGATGATCTCTTGGTCACTTGATCTCTTAATCAGGCACTCATCCTTGTGGAAGACAATAATATAGCCGATATTAGAGAGTTGGCTTATGCAAATGAGGTTGCGTTGCAACCTTTAAACATAAGCCAATTTTGTGATGGTGACTATGTCATTGGTAATCTTACCATAGCCTCTAGTTACACCTCTATCTAAACCACCAAAGATGACTTTGGGTCCATCTTTTACTGGAGTATACTCCTTCAAGTTGCTCCTTGTCCCAGTCATGTGCCTTGAACAACCAGTACTGTCCAAGTACCATATAGGGATATGGCCATTTGGACTAACCTGTATCACACAATTTACTTTACCTTAGGACCCTAATTTCTATTGGGTCTAGGTGCATGTTAGTTTTATAATGAACTTATCTACCAACAACATTTCTGACTGGTAGACTAATAGCTGCTCTTGGAACATTTGGATTGTGCCAGCAGTGTACAACAAAGTTGCCCACTTTGCCACAACACTAACATTCATGAATGTTGTATCTTCTCTTCTATGTAGGCCTAGCAGATTGGTTAACTGCTGGATGAATAGTAGGAAGAGGAGCAACGACCTTTTTCAGATTCCTTTCAGCAAGGATCTAACTCTAGGTAAGTCTTCTAGCTGGCTTATTTTGCTTGCTCTGTGTGCCAACAGTAGTATGTTTCTTTTCAGAAAGAGTGCCTCTGATAGCATCAGACGCAGCTAAACCAGGCTTGCTGGAGGACTTACCCTTGGTCTGATTCTTTGCTGATTGGTTTTGAACCTTTGCTGCAGCCACATTCTTGAGAGTGGTGGCTGAAGCACTAAAGACAAATTGTCCATGATAGGCCATTTGAATATCTTCATGAGCAGCCTTAAAGGCACTCACTTCGATATACCTTCCACCCTAGCTATGAACAACTTTGTTCACACCAGTGGATCCATTCATCCAGTGACCAAATATGCTTTCTTGGTCATACCTCTTTGAAGGCAACTAAACTTTCCTAAAAGAAATGAGAGGCTTGGAAGCAAGAGGCTAAGCTGGAGCTGGAGATTTGCCTTTCCCTTTGGAAGGAGCAACTCTTGTTCTTCCCAGGAATCCCAACCCCTTCTTACCCTTCTGATAGGAGAAGGAGTCTATCAAGGGTAACACAGTACATGGTTTAGAATATCTAGCCACTATTCTTTTCTCCCTCCCTAGCCTCTCTTCAAGATCCCTGATGAGAGTATTCTTGTATTTGATGGAGCCTATCTGGATGTCAATTCAATACCTTAAGTTGACTAAGTTCCTTGTCCTTCTTATCCAACAAAGATGTTGTTTCAGTCAGCTGGGAAGTAGCCTGCTATAGAGTGGCAATCTCCACAACTTGCTTCTTAGACAACACCTTGCACTTCTTGAAGGCATCCAGAAGTTCTCCATACATATCAATCAATTGATTGGCATCACCTTCTGATTCAGAATCATCTTCACCACTGGGTGAAGAGATTTCTTTGCAAGGAATAGTCTTATATCCCTAATAAGAAGAATAACATGATAGAGATTTTACCTTCCTTTTACCAGGCTGATCCTAGAAGGTTTCCGCATCAGTCATTGCCATCAGCCTACAACCGTGGCAGGCATCTTCTTCATCTTCATAATCCACCTCTGAATCACTATCTGGATGTCATAGAGGGGCCCCTATACCTATCCTAGCAGCATGATAGTCTTCATATGCTGCTTCATCTACTTGATCAGCAGCAGCAACTATCCCAATATAGGCTTCTTCTTCTTCATACTCAGATGAGGAGGAGTCTGTGCAGCTCTTCTCTTTCTTGGCAATAAAGTACTTCTCCTTCTTGCCCTTGTGCTAGTGTTGTTTCTTCTAAGAAGATTCCTTCCTCTTCACAAGGCAATCATCTATCACATGCCCAGGTTTGCTGCAATAGTAGCAAAAAACTTTAGATGAATTATGTTTACTGGATTTAGAATCATACTTGTCAGCCTTGGAATGATTCCTCCTATGATGAGAAGAGGTGGAAGGTCTGCTCTTCTAATGTTTCTTCTTCATCAGCTTCTGAAAGTTCATGGAGAAGGCAGCAAAGTCCTCATCTGACATGCTGCTTTCTGATACATCTGACTCTGAGGTGTCTGAATGAGCTGGTCTTCTTGTAGGAGAGGGAATCCTCTCCTTACTCTTCTTGATGTTATCTGCCTTGAATGCCATAGACTTCTCCTTGGCTTGGTATCTTCTGGTGTCCTCTTTTCTGGCAGCAAGCTGCATCTCATAGGAGAGTAGCTTTCCAAACAATGTTTGGCGAGGAGTCTAGGCAAGCTTGGCCACATCTCTTATGGCAAAAAACTTAGTATCTCAGTCTCTAGTGAGAGATCTGAGGAACTTGTCATTTCTTTCATAAGGACTGAAGACCCTCCCATAGGTCCTCAGTTCATTAATGATCCTAAAATATTTTTCATAGCAAGTAGCTATGTTCTCTTTCAAGGATTTCCCGAAAGCCTCATACTCTTGGTTGAGCATTAACTTTCTATCATCTCTTACCTCTTTAGTGCCCTCCATGTAGACCACTAGGGTGTCAAACATCTCTTTGGAGGTTTGGCAGTGGACTATGTTCTGAAAGGTAAAACCATCAGTAACACTGACAACGATGTTCTGGTCTCTCTTGTCCAATATAGCCAACATAACCTCATCCTTCGTCATTTCTGAATGTGTCTTGGGAGTCTGAACATTTGCATCAAGAACTGAGACTTTCATAGGGATGAAGGGTCCCTCTTTGACAGTCACAAATATTCTAGGGTTAGAGTATTCCATGAACAACCTTACCCTCTCTTTCCAAATTCAAAAAAACTCCTTTCTACAGATGGGGAGTTTCATGGAACTAAGCTCCTTATGGTTCTCTCCAGAACCCATAAGTTCAGATCTATAGCTACCCTTATAAATCACTCAGATTGTTAAGGCTCTGTTTGGAATACCGGTGCCATTTTAAAATGGGAAATTTCAAAAGGGAGATGGTAAACTGTATTTTAAAAACTGTGGTTTTAAAACTGAGACTTTGTTTGGGTAATCTCCGTTTCAGTGACGGTTTAAATTATTTTCAAAAAAATTTCGCATGAATTTTATTTATTTCGCACCAATTTTTTATGAATTTTTTAAAACAAAATTAATTATTATATTTGTGATTTTATTTTACAAATTTATGGATATAATTATATTTTTTATAGGTTTTAAATTGATTAAGTAAAATTAAATTAAATTAAAAAATATTTCAAACGGCCATTTTGATAGGAAGAATGGAGGTCTCCCTGAGTTTTTCAAAATGGAGGAAAACGTAGGTTTTAAACCGGCCGTTTTAAAATGACAACATTTTAGTTCTTCCCAAACACCTTTTTTCAGGTCCGTTTAGAACGAAATGGATTTAAAACGGGCTCCCAAACATAGCCTAAATCCTTTTTTTGAGAAACCTCCCTCTGATACCACTTGAAATTCTTTGTTTTCAAGGTAGCTTGCAAACTAGAGGGGGGTGAATAGGTTTATTTAAATCTTGTGACTATCTTTTTATTTCTTCCTTTAGTACTTAGTGTGTTGGCAGTAATTAGATTTTAAGAACCTACACAAAGAAAACAACACAAAAAGGAAAACACAAAAATTATCGTGGTTTCCCAGATTTTGGGTACATCCACTCTCCTCCCACCTTTCTAACTTTCAATTAGACAAGACACTTCTCCAAAACTCAGCTCAAAGAGCTTACACCTCAGATCTCTTAGGATCTCTAAGTCTCTTATAAGACTTATAGCTCAGGCACAAGTGCCCTACAACTCAATGATTAGCAAATCACCTACCTCCGGCCAAAGGCCCTACAACTCATGCTGGGAAGAAAACCCTACCTCAGACCCACAAAGGATCCTACCTTAGAAAGAATGACTCTCCTACCTCAGTCTATTAAGCCTTACGTCAGATCCAAAGGATCCTACAGCTCAAGCACAAGTGTCCTACAACTAAGTGAGAATGACTCACCTACCTCAGGTTGTTAATCCCTACAACTCAGTGATCAAAAGATCACCTACATTAGATCCAAACTGGATCCTACCTCAGATTCACAACTGAATACTACAATTATGGCCAAAGCCCTGCTCTCAGATTATTAACAGAATCCTATCTCACGCAAATCTGCCCTACAACTTAGATCCAAACTTGGATACTACCTCTGAGAAAATTTACTCCTACCTCAGGCCAAAGGCCCTACATCTCAGATCAAAAAGTATCCTATAAAGAAATAGTGGTTTAATTAATTTGACACAGAGAAATTTCTCTGTGTCAACAACCATGGATGAGTTATCTCAGCTCTATCTTTCTTCACAACTGCAGGAAGAAATTCTGCCTCTACTAGAAGAATCTCAGAATGTAAATTCTGAACTTGCTGAAGAAGACGGAAGAACGGCTAGGTCTTGAGTTCTTCAATCAGCTAACTGAGCCTACAGATGACTGAATGCTCTCCTTTCTTTTTTTATCAAAGGGCTTTCTGATCTTGCTGTAGTAGAAGAAAATGCAATAGCTAACTGAACTTTTGGTTCTTGCTGGAAGACGTCAAGCTTTTTCTACGCAGCAATGGCGAGAAAGATGAGGTCCAGCCGCTTTTTTCTTGTAGAATAAAACCCTAAAAGTTTTTCTTTTTTCTTCTGAAGCTGTCCCTTTTATCTTTTGACAATTAATAGCACCAAGAAGCAGTGGGGACCACCTACAGTTGACTTCTACAACTTGCTTTAACGGAAGAAGACGTACAGTAGATCTCCTACGCTAGTTGTCATATTCTGTAGCTTTCCGTAGCTTTCCAGTGAGTAATTTAAACCATGTTGACTTTGTTGACTTTTGCTGATGTTAGTATCTATGGACTTAGCCAAAATCAAACATCATTAGTATAGGCGTTGAGTGAGTAAACATCACTAAATGCCAAAACATTTAGACAGATTTCTATCTTCTCAGGCATTGAGTGAACAAGCTTCACTCAATGCTTTTGGCCTTTGCCAATCATTCTATCACTAGGCATTGAGTGAGCCTTCATCGCTCAACGCCAAACTACTTACGAGATATTCTTTTGTTAGCTGGCGTTCAGTGAGTTAGCTAGACTCAACGCATTTGGACTTAGCCAAATTTTTTTTGTAAAATCACACACTCTGACTGACTAAGGTTCAGTCAACACTTTTTATCATATGACATTGAGTGAGCTTGTGTAACATCCCAATTCGAGCTAGACCCCCTGAGTGACTTGTGTCATTATGTATCTTCTTAGACTAGGTAGAAGTCTTCAGACCGTGAGGCTATCATGATGGGGTATTGGTTAACATTGGAGGATGATTTAAGTTAAGAAATTGCAATTACGAGAGATTGTTACATGATCATCAAGTTGTAGCTATGCCGTTGATGGTAGCGTTCTCCTAGAAGGTCTATGTTACCTAGGAAGCATGTGTTACCTCCAAGGAAACATTCCAGCATTAATAAATTATAGCGTGTGCCGAGCTCAAATAGTGTGTTTTGTAAATATCATATTTATGTGAAACGGTGAAATCAGGCCAACAGCCTTGAGAATGATCTCAAATGGTTTTATGTATTCGTAATTTTTAAGCCCAGAATCCGCAACATATTCAGCAGGATAGATCCTTCTCTTCTTCCAGCGAACTCAACTTTCTCAGTCCGCGGAGGTCATCAAGACCTTGCAGATGCAGGATTTCCCCAGCAGCGGACTCCGGGGCCAGTCCACATAGGTCGCACGGCCAGAGTTCCAGCCATATTTAGCAGTGGACTCGATCCTCCAGTCCGCCCAGTTCGCCAAGCCTCAATCAGCTTCCAGATCACCCGCCAGCTCTTCACGAGGATCCAAGAGTCAGTCTGCCCAAGTCGAGGACCTTCAGCCGGGATAGCGCCCTACAGCTAGATGGAAGCTCCAACTCGCGAGTCCAGTCCGCCCCTCTTGTGTGGACTGCTTGTTTTCTCTTTTTTGATTCCCGTCACCGCTGCCCTATTCTCCTTTACCCCGGGCAGCCAGTTATCTTAGCCCTGCTCGTTCGGGCAGACCCCCAAACCTATAAATAGGGGGGAGCAGTGCACCCATGGAGGGGGGGACTCGAGCCCAGAGGCCCATTTAGTTAAGGCTGCGGACTCGAATCTCAGACTTTTGCGGTCTCGAATCTATCTTGATAACCTTTTTCCCTTGGTCCATTAGTAAACGGTTTCTTGCAGTTTCCTTCTCTCTTTTTTCCTTTTCACCGGAACTTGAGAGCGCATTTTTTGCATCTACATCAACACGCGGCCTTCAGATCCAAGCTATCATTGAAGTTCACAGACCGAGATGTCAGATCGCCGTTAATCTCATTATCATGCCTGCTCAGGACGCTCAAGCTCCTCTGACGACCTGTGGAACGTGCTCGACCTATCCCAAAGAGAGGCCGAGCAGTCCCGGAGAGAGACCGACCATCGCCTTGATGCGATCAACCAGGCTCTGACGCTCACTCAACGACTCGATCAGCCTAAGGTGGCTTTGCGAATGAGCCAGTCCGCAACAACCCAGTCCGCCAAGCGCCAGCTGCGATGCCGCCTCCAGCGAGCTCGCCCATCTAACCCGCAGCTCCACCGAGGCCTCAGGCCGATGAGTTCGCTCCACTTATGGATTTTTTCCGCGAAGTAGCCAGGGGAAGTCAAGCTCGCCGACTTAACTTTGCGAAAGATATCCAAGTGGTGCAACCTCCTGCGATTTCTGCAATAGCTCAAGCCAGGGAGTCCCCTTTTGTTGATAAGATCCGTCAAGAGCAGGCTCCTAATAACTTCAGAGAACCTCGCATCCCATTTTACACTGGAGAAACAGATCTAGTCGCTCATCTCCAGGGTTTTTAAGATGCTATAGCAATGAGGTGCTTATCAGATGGTTTGATGTGCAAGTTCTTAGTAACCACTTTTGACGGCAAGACCCGAGAATGGTTTCATGAACTATATCCCGGATCCATTGCTAGTTTTATTGAGTTACGCCAAGAGCTCCTGCTAAGGTTTGCCACTTCCAGGAAGAGGAAGAGTGGGTTAGCTTCCCTCTTCAAGATCAAGCAAGCAGACAATGAGTCAGTAGCACAATTTGTGGATTGCTTCCAGAGGGAGAAGCTGGGGGTCAGGAATGTGGATCCTGAGTTCTATAAGATCGCCCTAATAAATGGACTCAAAGAAGGGTCGTTGAAGTTTGAAGCAGCCACCAAAGATCCGGCCACATTTCAGGATATGATATCCTTGGTTAACACCTTCATAGAAGGAGAGAGTGCCAACCCTTCATATGTATCCAATTTAACGGCAAAGGCAGAAAAGAAAAACACCACAAATTCCTCTGCAACTAATCGAACATCAAGACCCCCTTTACCAGAGTATCAGCCTCCAGCGCACAGGGGAAGAAATTTCCGACAAAAGCGGCCTTATCAAAATCATCAACAATTTCATGAGCAAAAACCACCGCTGGCCGCAACCCCTGCTCCTGTTGCTCCTCGAATCCTGCCTGTCCTTCAAATTCGGGACAGCTCATCTTCAGATGATCAGCAGAACCATGGTCCCTTGGAAGAGCTCGCAACTATGGGCCTGACGATAGATGAAGTTCTCCATGTCCTACAGGAAATGACTGAGTAAAAGAAAGAATTCCAGAAGGAAGAGGGAAAGATTCGAAACGCGGATCTTTTCTGTGCATTCCATAAGGAAAAAGGGCACCCAACTGAAGATTGCAGAGCTCTCTGACAGCTTGTGGAGCGACTGCTTGCCGCAGGGAAGATGAAGAGCCTCAGAGTAAAAGAGGCTTCATCAAAGCCGTCCACCTGTAAAGGCAAGGAGGTGGCCGAAGTCTTTTGGGAAAATGAGGACACTGAGAGAGTGGGATACTCTGGAAACATTAAGATTGGAGAGAGCGTCGATGCATACGATGTGGGCATCCTCAGGGATCTCTTTTGCATCCATGGAGGAGCGGGTGCAGAATCAAGCAGAAAGTCTTCCTAGGCAAGGATCTCACGACATGAGGTGGCCATGAATTCTATAGCCCCCCCCAATGGAAATTGTTACTTTTTGTCCAGACGATCTCAAAAAGAAAGCCAACCCGTTCAACGACGCAGTCATAATCAGAGCAGTCATTGAGAACTATACAGTTCCAAGAATTTTGGTTGACACTGGATGTTCGGTCAACCTAATATTCAAGAGTGCTTATGAGGCCCTAATGTCCGAAAATACTTTGCTCTCCACCGAAGGGCCAATGTATGGTTTCGCGGGCAAAAAGAAAGAAGTTGAAGGGAGTGTTAAACTCTCAGTGACGCTCGGTGGGGTGTCAAAGCTTATCACATTCGTGATAGTTGATGCGACGAGCAGTTATTGCGCCATCTTTGGAAGACCTCTTCTTAATGGATACCGAGTAATAGTTTCCACCAATCATTTAGTGATCAAGTTTACGATAGCAGGAAAGCAGTACCGGGTTAGAAGCAACCCAAGGGAGGCACGAGAGTGCTACGTCAAAACAGTCAACATGATCGAGAAAAAGCCTCCCCAAGTGGCTCTAGTCGCTGCCTCACAAGAAAAAGCTCCCCAAGAAGAGGCCAAAGATCAGGAGAAAATCCAAGAAGGAGTTCACTTGGAGACTGCTCAAGCAACCCAAGGAATCCCAATTGGAGCAGGTGAAGAGAGAAGACTTATAATCAACTCAGAGCTCCCCGAAGAGGAAAAAGAAGAGTTTATCACTTGCTTGTTAAAGAACTGGATGTCTTCGCCTGGGATGCGAAAGACATGCCAGGAGTCAATCCTAATGTAGCTTGCCATCACCTCAATATCGCTCCCGACTTCAAACCTGTTTAGCAAAAGAAGCGGGAGGTATCGACGAAGCTAGCCGAGCCAATCAAGAAAGAGGTTGCGAAGCTTCTAAAAGCTAAGTTCATTCGTTAAATCCAATACCCGGATTGGGTATCCAACATTGTAATGGTAAAGAAGCCGGGGTGAAATGGAGGATGTGCGTTGATTTTACCAAGTTAAATAAAGCATGCCCCAAAGATTGTTATCCGCTGCCTCAAATAGATGCTTTAGTAGATTCTGCGGTTGGATATCCCTTTATGAGTTTTTTAGATGCATTTTCTGGTTATCACCAGATTAAGATGCATAAGTCTGACATCCCCCATACATCTTTTATCACAAACGATGGTTGCTACTGTTATCTAGTGATGCCCTTTGGATTAAAAAATGCAGGCGCTACCTATCAACGCATGATGGACTTCGTGTTTAAAGAACAAAAAGGAAAGAATCTTGAAGTATATGTTGATGACCTTCTTATTAAAAGTAAAACCTTTGCATTACATTTACGACACCTCACAGAGACATTCACTACTTTGCGAAAATATAACATGAAGTTGAATCCGTTGAAATGTATCTTTGGAGCAAACAAAGGAAAATTCCTCGGTCATCTCCTTACCCCGAAGGGCTTGCCCCAAACCCAGATAAGGTTAAAGAAATCCTCAACATGCCATCACCTCGTTCCCCCAAAGAAGTTTAGCAATTAGGGGGAAGGCTAGCAGGCCTTGGAAGATTTATTTCCAGAGTAGGGGATAAAAGTGCCTCGTTCTTCAAGAGTCTTCGTGGAGGGTCCAAATTTGAATGGACCGAAGAATGCGCAGAGGCTTTTGAACAACTTAAAAAGCAACTCACCTCCACTCACTTACTTCAAAGCCCTCGCATTGGATAAATGCTATTCATCTATCTAGGAGTTGTCTCGGAAGCAATAAGCCCAGTCTTTGTTAGAGAGGAAGGGAGAAGGAAATATCCGGTATATTATGTCAGACATATATTGAAAAATGTTGAAACCAGGTACCCGATGGGTCCAAATTTGAATGGACCGAAGAATGTGCAAAGGCTTTTGAACAACTTAAAAAGTAACTCACCTCCACTTACTTACTTCAAAGCCCTCGCATTGGATAAATGCTATTCATCTATCTAGGAGTTGTCTCAGAAGCAATAAGCTCAGTCTTTGTTAGAGAGGAAGGGAGAAGGAAATATCTGGTATATTATGTCAGCCATATATTGAAAAATGCTGAAACCAGGTACTCGATCCTTGAGAAGCTCGCACTAGTACTAGTAATGTCTTCCAGAAGGTTTCGATCATACTTTCAAGCGCACTCAATTAGGTTGATTACAGATCAGCCATAAAAAAGTATTCTTGAAAAACCGGAGCACTCTGGGAGACTAGCCAAATGGGCAATTGAACTCAGTGAATTTGATATTTCGTATGTACCTCGAACGGCTATCGAAACACAAGTATTAGCAGATTTCATAATAGACACAACTTAGTCTAATGCTAATAGAGCCGATCAATCCCCACTAGCATGGACAATCTACATAGATGGAGCTTCAGGCAAAAACTACTCGGGGGCAGGAGTAGTTCTCATTAACTCCAACGGGGTCAAATTAAAACATGCCATATGGTTCTCTTTCCCAACCACTAATAACCAGGCAGAGTATGAAGAATTCTTAGCAGGCTTGCGGTTCGCAAAGGAGTTGGGAATAGACTATGTGCATGTTAAAACCGACTCGTTAGTAATGGAATCCCAAGTATTGGGAAATTTTGAAACCAAAGAACCTACCCTAAAGAAATACTTAATGCTGGTGAAGGCGGAGATTGGAAAATTTAAGAGCTTCACTATTGAGTATGTTTCAAGAATGCACAATACTGAAGAGGACAAGCTAGCAAAGTTTTGCCTCCCCTCGGGAGAGACAACTTCAGAGCTTTTTTATCAGGCTACAGAAGAATGGGAATTGATGCAAATAGAACAACGACCCTCTTGGATTGACTCATTCAAATCGCATCTCTCGACTAGAGAATTGCCACAGGCTTTGAAAGATAAGAGAAGATTCAGAATGAAAGTGGCAAATTACAAACTTATCTCCAGAATTTTTTTATAGAAAGACCTTCCTCTCTCCAATGGAAAGATGTGTATCTGAAGAAGAGGTTCCTACGGTGCTCCGAGAAGTTCACTCTTGAGAATGTTGCAGCCATTCAGGGGCCAGAACTTTGAAGAGAAGAAAATTGTGGCAAGGGTACTTTTGGCTCATAATGAGAAAAGATTCTGAATCCTATGCAAAGAAGTGTGCCCAATGTCTAAAAATTGCTCTGCTTCAACTCCGATCATCACAGCGACTTGTGTCAATCACCACGCCATGGCCTTTTACAGTTTGGGGAATGGTCCTCCTCAGGCCATTTCCCATGGCGAGTGGACATCGACGCTTTATCCTGGTTATGATTGACTACTTCAGCAAATGGATTGAAGCAAAGGCACTAGCAAAGACAACAACCAAGGTGATAAAAAAAATTTTTGTGGGGGGAGATAAATTGCAGGAATGGACTCCCGATGGCAATAATTACAGATAATGGGTCGCAGTTCAACAATGAAGAAATGAAGAACTTTTGCAAACAATTCGGCATAGAACTGCGATTCTCGTCAGTTCATCATCCCCAGAGAAATGGCAAAGTAGAAGCTCCGAATAAGCAGATACATAATCTACTGAAAAAGAAAGTACAGAATCTGAGGGGTAACATGGCAGATGAGATTCCTTCAGTTCTATGGACCTTCAGAATAACTCCTTCCACAGCTACCAGAGAAACTCCTTTCAAGCTATCTCATGGTTTGGAGGCTCTCATCCCAGTGGAATTTGAGGTTCCGAATCCTAGGGTCTTGTTAGCCAGGTAAAGTTGGGAAGACTGGCTTGAGATTAACAACGAGAATATGAAACATAGCTTGGATCAAGTTGAAGAAATGCGAGATGAAGCCATCATCAGGCAAGAGGAAGTCAAACGAAGAATGGCGAGGTATTTTGACAAAAATATCAGAGTCAAGCATTTTTCGGTGGGAGATATCGTCCTGAAAAAGCTAGATGCAGCCACGAGAATTGGTTCAGTGGGTAAGTTGAACCAAAACTGGAGTGGACCATTCATCATTAAGAAAGTTCTGAGAAATGGGTCATACCAACTACAAACCTATGACGGAGAAGATGTCCCCCATACTTGGAATGGCAATGATTTAAAGCGGTTTTATGCTTAAGCAAAACACTTATCATCTGTGTTCATTTCGATAATTATGTCAATAAGAATTTCTGGCTAATGATTTTTTCTTGCACAACACAATCACTCTCTCCTATCTACAATTCAAAGCAAAAGATCACCAAACAAAGAGACATCGCCAAGTCCATCTTGGACGCCCTAGAATTATTGTCATTAGCGTAACACCACGATGATCACATGTCGCGGGGAGATTTCTCACCGTGTAGTGGTAGATTGCAGATTCTTGCGCGGTGGACTACTGGATTTTGGATCCCAGCTGGTACCTGACTCCACCTCTGCATTTTTGGAGGGATAGGGTGGTTGACATCTCTACTAAGCTTTCCAGGGATAGCGTACACCTTGATGATCTCTTTGAGGAAAGCAATGCCACCCGACACCTGCCCATAGATCATAAAAGTTTGTACTTTCGAACACTCTTTGGTACTCTCAAGCGGTGTCTGCAAGGAACCCACGACCCTGTTGATCCTTTGAGGAAAGCAATGCATCTTGCATGCACCTGCCTAATTGATCAAATCGGTCTGAAACCCAGGTAAGAGAACAGTGTGTTCTTTTTATCAAAATTAAATTAAGGCATTCGACCTCTACTGACCTTCCGTGTAAAGCAATGTTATATGCACCTGCCCGCTTGGTTTAGTTGTGGATCATTTCTTTCAGCCGGACTGTATCTTGGTATCCGCAAAATCCGCCGTTTGTTGTTGTTGGTTCTTACAGCTTTTATGACCCTGCGAGGAAAGCAATGTTTTATGCACCTGCCCGCTTGGTCACTTAAGCTTTGAATCATTTCTTTTTCAGTCACTCAACCTTGGTATTTGCAGCAGTCTGCAAGTTTGATCTTTCAGGCTGCAGAATTATAATTCAATTTATTAATAATCCTCAGCTCGCAGCAACAATCATTAAACTCAGCTCACAGCAACAATCATTAAACTCAGCTCGCAAGAATTTATTATTGGACAACTTATATGCGGACTAGAATTGGTATCCGTCAGAGTCCACCGATTACCCCTATACTCATCCAAAGCATGCAGCCTAAAATCTAAGTTGCGCGGACTGATTTTTCGTTAATCAACGACCATTATTGATCAAATACAGAACAAGTCTCATTGAAGCATAAAGGAGGCAAGAAATAAGCAATAAAAGTAGCAGAATACACAGACTGAACTAAATATCCTTTATATTCATTCAATAAATATTTACATCTGTTTATCTTTAGGCGACCTCAACTGAAGTCCGCCACTTTACAATAAGCAAAAACAAAAGATTTCTTTTCATTCTGTAGTCTTTCACCTTTTTTCCGCAGGCACGTCCGGGCTATGTCCATCAATATTGACTTCGGGAGAATATCCTCTTGAGTCGCCATCACTGCTATCATTAGAGCTCGTGCTATCCGCGGACTCCGTCTCCGTGCTGCCATTAGAATCCAAGGAAGAGGCGGCCTGCTCGAACTGACCACCCTGCTACCGGCTTGAAGCGGCATCGTCAGGAGCTTAATCATCAGCTAATTCTTCTTCTTCTTCTTCTTCTTCTTCCTCTTCTTCTTCCTCAACGGCAACTGCCTTCTCTTTTTCAGCCCACTTCCATTCAGCAACCCTCTCCTTCAGCTCGGGGAAGAGTTGCAGGAAAGGCACCTTTCCCACCCCTTCCTTCATGAAGCCATCGTCGACAAGGCGCTCGATGACGACCTAAATGCTTTCTTTCACAAAAGAAAACATGGCGTTTTGAAAGCTGTGGTTGGTGATATCGTACCCGGTCTGTAAAAAGAAGAACGAAGTAAGTCCGCTGCTGATAAATAACAGAGACTGCGACGAATAACGAAATTTACCGTTTCATCCTCCTTGTGCTGGTTGACCCTTTTCCCTAACCTTACATTCCTTTCCTTTAAAATCTTATTTTCCCACAGAAGCTGCTCGTTCTCCCTAAGCAGATCGAGGGTAAGGCGACCCATAAAATGGTTGGTGACGGCGCAGTTCGCGCTGGCTTGAGCTGCGAGCATATGGATGTCGTCAGGGTCCAATCTCTTCAGGTCGCGCAAGTTACGCTTCCCGTAGAGTGTGGAGATCGCCACGTGAGCGTGACGGGAGGTCCGCAAACTCCTCCAAGATGGAAGAACTGTTGAAAGGCGGACATACTTATTTTTTCCATGCCAATGGATACTCGGGTTGCTCCTCAGATCCTTCTGCTTTTCTACGAAGCCTTGCATATCGAAACTTTCCGAGGAGGAGTAATCCGCGGCGGGATCCCCTCCTCCCTCCTCTTCCTCGCAATTTCCTTCTTCCTTTCTCCTTGAGTAGGAGTCAAACCGCCCGGTGTCTGGGTAGATTTGTCGGCACTGCCAAGGTCGCTGCAAGAACAAGAAAAACAGGATCAGTACACTGTAGGTCGCGACGGGTATATTCCAGATCATGGAGGATACTTACTCTCTTGGCGGGCTACAATATCCAAGCTTGGTAGAAGAAAAATATAGTAATCAATGTTGAGCCTTGCCCCTGCCAAGAACTCGATGATGGCGTCCTCCACCATATCCAGTTTCATGCTTTTGAAAGCGGAGCCCGCTCGTACCTGCGGATAGGTATGAGCAAACCCTAGATCGCCCTCAAAAATAAGATATCTCGAAGTCAGGTTGTAGATCTTGTTCGGCAAACCCATAACCTTCATCCCTCGGTAGTAGAAGTATATAAGGCCTTTATATTGGCGACCTCCGGAAGCAGTCACTGAGCGGGCTGAAAAGATTTTTCTGAAGATATTCAAGGAAAATGCGATTCTTTCAGATCGCAGACAAGAAAGATAGCTGTAGATAGCGGCCAACGTATTCAGCGCGAGTTGTCCAGGAACAATGTTGTAGTGTTAAAAGATCTTCGCGATCTCCCATAGCAAAGGAAACTTGAACCCGCTCTTGAAATGGTCGATAGGTATCGTGATCTGTGTGGCAGTGGAGAAGTTTATTCTCTCTTGCTCCTCAGGCTAGCGTGCAAGCACTAGCAAACCCACCATATGCTTCTCCACGAATACGTCCAGCTCGACCTCGGTCAATTTAAATTTTTTGTGGTCGACAGCATGAAAAGAAGTCGCAACATAAGTACATGCGGACACCATTTTCATAGACTGTAGGGACTTATGCATCGATCGCATTTCCTATTCAGAATGAAGATAGGCTCTATTTATAGAAAAATCAGTCTGATAGTCCTCAGCCAGTCCGCAACGGTTGAGATTTTAGTCCGCACAGTTAGCTTCTTTAAAGTTTCCTGCAAGCAAAATATCTACAAGTAATTGCGAACTCACAGGCAGTCCGCCGAGACCGCAACTTTCAATATTTTCAAATAAAATGTGCGGACATATAGTTAGAACGCATAGCTCGCATTCATCACAAATAACACCATTGTTCATTTCTTAAAACAATATCATACAACAAATAAAACTCGCATCACAGTACCAATGAAACAAAAACAATGTTCAAAGGACACACCAAATTATACAACATACAATAGTTCAAATCAGACGTTTGCTCACTCAGCGGCTTCTTCGGTTAGGATGAGCAGGTCGCTCCTCCTTATCCATCCCAAGATGGGTCGTTTGATCGCTCCCTTGTAAGATCTCTCTATACAGCTGCTGGACGAGATGAAGCATAAAGTTAAAAGTACGATGCATATGGGCAGTGTCCCTATGGATCCGGCTAACAGGAATCAAGTGCTTGCCTGCCGGCCTCCACTCCTCAACCGTCGAAGGCTGCCCACTCGGTGTTGGGACTGAAGCCTCTACAGAAGCAGGCTGAACCGGCGGCTGCGGCCTTACTGCGGCAACCTCAGCGACTTGCATCTTCTTACCTTTACACACCAATGCCATGTACCTCCCCCTATAGTGGCAGGTATCCTCTTTTAATCATTGCCTATCCTTCTTCAATTCCTCTAGCTCGGCAGAAATGCTAGCAACCTGGTTCTCCAAAATTTTCTCTCGCTCTACCCTCCGTTCTAGCTCTGCTTGCACTTCATTCAGCTTATCTTGATATTTCTTCTCTAACATTACCAAGTTCAGGCCGGGCTGCTCGTTCTGCGCGGACTCAGCTGGATGGATCGTTTTAGTTCGCACCGGTGCGTCCACTTCGGGCGACGGCACAATCTCGCCAGCCTCGACAGAGCCGACGGCGACTTTCGTCCTACGACAAAAGAAAACAAAATTCGCGTTAATATCTAGGTCGCGATGGATTTATAAGGTAAAAAATTAATTTAATTTTTGAAATCATTGCAGCGATATGGCGACTATCAAAGACATGTCACCTCGCGCGCTCTGGATCAAAAACTCCTAGGAGGTGCCTCCATTCTCGATGAACTTTCGCTCTTCTCTCGGCCATCGATCTGCTTGAAGCAACTATATCTTCGGTCTCCGTTATAATCTTAACCAGCTGCGATTTTCATGGAGGAGAATTATAAAGCCACAAACTCTGAAAACTCCTAGGCGCCAGACACAATTTACCTGACCACATAAGTTCCGCTGCAGTCTGCAGATCCTCAGTCTGCTTGTCCGCATCAAGTTTTTCTGAGACTGCCTCGACCTTCGCCTTCATGGCAGCAAGCTGCTCCTTCGTCATCTTCTCCTTTTCCTCAGCTATAGGACAGGAGGGAGGATTAGCAGAATTTTCTCCCATAGTCTCAATGTTGGACTGCAGTACCTCCAGTAGAGATCGATTCATGTCAGCGAGTTGCTCGTTGTTGATGGTGTCAAGTATTTTGGTTGTGGACAAGCTGAGCGTTGATGAAGGATCGCCTCCTGTGGGCAGGGCATCTGGAGTAACAAGTTCGGTATCTGGAACTTCCTTTTCTCGCGGCTTGTGCTGTAAGCTCACAACCCCAATCCGCGTAGATATGTTTTTCTTCTTCCGAGCTCGAGGCCTTTTCTCCACTCGCTCAGCAACTGTGGACTTGTCCCTTTTCCTCTTTTTCTCCTTTGGCATCTTCTCTAAGTCTATAAAAACTTGTTGAGAGCCCGCCAGACCCTCGCGGACTGAGATCGGTGCGACAACCAGAGCCATGGAAGACACTGGTTCTTCAACTTGTTTCTCAGTCGGTTCTTGAATAGCTTTTTCCGCTGGCTCTTCAGCTCGCTTCTCAGCCACCTCTTCTACTCTTTCCTCCACCTTTTCATCAGCAGGGCGCTTCTCCTCAATGTTAAGCTGCCGGACTTTTGGTGATGAGACCTCCTTGTCCGAGTCTATCCGCAGCATGATCGTTCCTTAGGCAAAACAGTGTACTTCCATACTTGTGGAACTCACAGGATTCTGGTCAGAAATGGATGGTGGATTCGATTTTCTATCCGCACTTTCAGTTTGTAGATTTTGAGCAGCAGGAGCAGTCACAGATTTTTCTTGTTCGGTATTTCGGACTGAGTCAGTCCTATTCTGCCCCGAACTCTCTCCCATATGGCGGACAGGCGTCCCACTTCGGGGGATAACCTTCTTAGTCTTTGTGGTCCCCTTGGGCTTTTCTGTGCTTGAGGCGAAATTACCAATGAAAGCTCCAAGTCTTGCAATACCGAACTGGAAAATGCAGACTTCAAGGTGTGAAAACCGACCCGTGGCATAAACAGTTTTTCTAGAATACAACGCTTCCAACGGTATTTATAGCGATGACAACATTTGTGACTGTTGCGGAGTTGATAGTTAAGAAAACATTTTCGAAATTTCTTGAAATTTAAAAATGTGTGGGGATCATGTTAACCCAAGAATCTGCAACATATTCAGCAAATAGGTCCTTCTCTTTTTCTAGCGGAGCAAACTTTCTCAGTTCGCATAGGTCGTCCAGACCTTGCAGATGCAGTATTTCCCCAGCAGCGGACTCCGAGCCCAGTTCGCATAGGTCGCCCGGCTAGAGTTCCAGCCTCATTTAGAGGTGGACTCGATCCTCAAGTCCGCCCAGTTCGCCCAGCCTCAATCAGCTTCCAGATAACCCGCTAGCTCTTCACAAGGATCAAAGAGTCAGTCCGCCCAAGTCGCAGACCTTCAGCCGAGATAGCGCCCTACAGCTAGATGGAAGCTCCAGCCCGCGAGTCCAGTCTGCTCCTCTTGTGTGGACTGCTTGTTTTCTCTTTTTTGATTCCCGTCACCGCTGCCCGGTTTTCCGGTACCCCAGGCAGCTGGTTATCTTAGCCCTGCCCTTTTGGGCAGGCCCCCAAACCTACAAATAGGGGGGAACAGTGCACCCATGGAGGGGGGACTCGAGCCCAGAGACCCATTTAGTTAAGGCTGCGGACTCAGATCTCGGACTTTTATCGTCTCGAATCTGTCTTGATCACCTTTTTTCCTTGGTCCATTAGTAAACGGTTGCTTACAGTTTCCTTCTCTCTTTTTTCCTTTTCGCCGGAACTTGAGAGCGCATTTTTTGCATCAACAGTAATGATAATACAAGCCCAATGGAGTCGTTCGTTCGCATTTCTGACATCATTTGGACAGTTTTGAAGTTTAAGTAAATTGGTCACAAACGCTCTAGGGAGCGTAAAATGAGTATTCGAAGTTGAATTAGATCGTGAATCATTCCGTTGGATGCGTGTCTGCGAGTCAGTCATAGCGAGCCCGTTCGGGACAATTTCCGAGTTCTCTAGAGCGAGTTATTAGCATTTGAATGCAAAGTTTATTAATAATAATACTAATAATAATAACTAATATTATAAATATTATGTTATATATATACTATATATAAACTTGAGAGATTAGGTTAGAAGGATTACTTCCCAGAAGCCCGATCCAGCAGCCCGTCGTCACCCTCCTCCCTCTCCATTTTTGGCGAGCTCTCTAGATCCCTCCCCTCCATGGCTGGTGCTCCAAGCATCCTCCATGACTGACCCTCTACAAGGTCTGAGATCCAGCCTCCATCTTTATGAGATTCACTCCGGCCATCTCCTCTGTAACGATGACATTCTCTCATGGCCGAAAACCACCATCTAGTCCAAGAATTTTCTCTCTCTACAACCATGGACAATCCAAGATCTAGCCACCCCGAGTAACTCACCTCCTCCAGTGAAACCGAGCAACTTCCTCTATGCTAAGCTCTAGCCGGCGAGATCTCCTCCATCTAGGCTCCAAATCTACTGAATCGGTCCAGATCTTTAGTTTATTGGCAGCTATTTCCTACGAAATTAGAAACTGCACTTCTAATAAATTTTGGACAAATCATGGGTTATACAAGATCAGCAAGTTTGAGATCTATCCGTTGCAAAGAGACTCACTCCCCAAGGCCGACTCCATCGACAACCGTTTGACGAGGTTCAGATCGGCAAGATATCACCATGTTCGGGAACGATGGAGCAATGTGCATATGTCGCATGTACGACTATTTGGTAATATGCATGGACATCTGGTGAGCTTCCTACCCTCTCCCTTGGTACTAGATCTATAGTTATTTCTAGGAGAGATGTTGACACAACGGAGTTTGACATGCGAGGCAAAGATCTCCTAAGAGGAGGCCGGCGAGGACTTGTGTCCTGTGGTAGAGTCTTAAACCTTTCCTCACTTCAAATGAAGTTTGTGGATTGAGATTGTGAAGATAAATGGACTCATGAGGGTGAATAAGGGTGGAGGAAAATCGGTGAGAAGTGTTGAAATAAATAATTAGAGGAATAAGACGAGCCGATGTCATTCGTCCCGCTTCAAGATGCGCGCAGAATTCTCTTTTTTGCGCGCAACAAACTTTGAGTCCGTTTTCGGACACGATGCGGCCGGATTTGGGTTATGGGCTGAACATGAAAAGTTGTAGACCTTGGAAAGAACTTTCCAACGGATGGTTACATATTTTTCTACGAGGTTTGTAGCCTCATAAATCCCCGGTCAAAGTTGTTGACCATCAAGCTTCCTGAATTAAGGTTTGCTGGACTTAATTTACATGGCCGTGATAAAAAAATGATTGATCAACATTTAGTGGACAGATGGGTGATGGATTTGGTAAAGAGATTATAGTACAATAACGTTAATGTTTTGGTGAGGTATGTCTACTAGTAATTTGAGATAAAATATGGTTAATGGCATTTGTTGGTTAGATCCTTGATAAACAAATGTTATCTGCTTGCAACGATCCTGAACTAAAGAAGTCATTGATCAATGGTGACACCCCCGTTTGATTAGTTAGTTTGGGGACAAATTGACTTAGCGGACGCAGTGGTGTGCCCATGTGGGATTTACATTAAGTATGTCCAATAACCCTTAGATATAGTGCCAACCTAACTAGGATAACACCCGTATTTGGCTGACCAAGACACTTTATGTCGTACCCTAGTTTAAAACTGACCTCGGGTACGGTATGTCCAGGCGATAAGATTCACGAGAATACCAAAATGATAGAGTTGAATGCAAATATAACTGTCCAAGTATTACACCAAGTAATCCTCATATAAATTCTTGTGAAGTTGGGAGCACCTTGAGGAGAAATAGAACTTATAATCTACTATTGGAATAGTATGAGACTTGTATGTTTTATGTTCGTACCCATGATGTGGTGCTCTCCACTGTAGTTTACGTCAAATAAGACTGTGAGTCTAGAAAGTCACCATTTTGGGGTCGGGAACATGTCGACCCATAAAAGATTATTGTAAATGGTAGCATTGAGGATCTAGAACATGTATTATATAAATATGTCTCAAGGACCTATATAGAGGTGCTTCGATACAAGGATTTATAGTGTATGAACGCCAAGTCAAGGACTATATGCCACTTAGGATTATGCACTTACATGAGATGAATGTACCATGTTAGTGGTGGAAGAAACTCAGCCAAGGATGTACTGGGGCTTATCTCTTCGTTTATTGGGCTTATTATGTACCGACATAGGTTTCCCCTAGATCTTTTTTTGAAAATGAGATGTCACAAACATATGATATTAAGGTTTTGGTTTATTCAAATATTACGCGAATGATGATGACAACATTTCATCTGTGATTAAGATATTGTGGAATTTAAAATATGGATTCATAAAAAGACTCATCCGTAGTGTTTTGACCTAGAAAGAGGTCGCACATGCTTGAGGTGCGGATAGCAGAAACTTACATGTTGAACTCCTTTCTAGATAACTACCCAAAGGATGTGAAACTTGATACATAACATCATATCCATTTTAGGGAGGACTCCAAAATTGTGTGTAATTATTGGAGCACCTGTATATGTTGAAATTATTATGGGTGATGTATCCATAACTGTACATGATGGGTATGTTTTACTCTCATTTGGAAAATCCTTGTAGCCCCAACCTAAATTTCGTGGATGAAATTGTTTCTTCGTTTATTGGATTTGTAACATTGCAATTCGAGCTAGACCCCCCCCCCCCCCCCCCCCCGAGTGCTTGTGTCACTATGTATCGGCCTGGACTAGGTAGAAGTCTTCACACCGTGAAGCTGTCATTATGGGGTCATGGTTAACATAGGAGGATGATTTAAGCTAAGATTGTGCAATTAGGAAAGATTGTTACATGATCATCAAGTTTTAGGTATACCGTTTATGGTAGCTTTCGCCTAAAAAGGTCTATATTACCTAGGAAGCATGTGTTACCTCCAAGGCAACATTCCAACTTGAAGAAATTATAGCACGTTCCAAGCTCAAATAATGTGGTTTGCAAATATCATATTTAAGCAAAATGGTGAAATCAAGCCAACGACCTTGAGTAGGATCTCAAATGGTTTTATAGATTTGTAATGATAATACAAGTCCAACGGAGTCGTCCGTTCGCGATTCTGACATCATTTGGACAGTTTTGAAGTTTAAGTAAATTGGTCACAAACGCTCCGGGGAGCGTAAAATGAGCATACAAACTCGGATTGGATCATGAATCATTCCATTAGATGTGTGTCAGCGAGTCGGTCATAACTTGCTCATTCGGGGAAATTTCTGAGTTCCCTAGAGAAATATATGCACATTTAAATGGACGGTGATTGGGCTTCTAAATCATAATTAAAATAAATAATAATAATAACAATAATAATAATATGATTATAGTTATGATGTTAACCCAGAAATCATCGATCCCTCCCATGGTAGCCAGCTCGCAAATCGCGTCCTGCCCCAGGCGGACGCGGCCAGTGAGCCTTTCCTTAAAAGGGTTGGCGGACTGACCTCTCAGTCCGCTCAGTCCGCGCGGCTAAGGCGGTCTGCACGGTCTGACCTCCCAGGTCGCGCAGTAGCCGCTCGTTTTGCAGGGGCTACGTACTGCTTTCTCAGTCTGCCCCTGCAGGTCGCGCGGCTAGCGCGGTTAACCGTCTAGCGGTTACTTTTTTCCCTCAGGTGCGAACTGCTTAACTAAGTGGCGGACTCGAATCCCTATTCGCTCAGACCGCATGCTACATGCTCAACCAAAGGTGACGACTAGCCCTCCTGACCGCCAGATGTAGGTGGACTCAATATCAGCTGACCGCGCGGTCTGCCGACCTCACTGGTCAGTCCGCCAGGTCGCCAACCCTTGTCCCCAAGCAAATGGTGCTACCAATCGTCAGTGGCTCTCGCCAATACGCCCGACCTGGACTCTTCAGTCCGCCAAGTCGGTAGTCCTTGTTGCCGAGCAATGATAACAAGCCACCAGCAGGCAGCCTGCTAAACCTATCCTCCGCGAGATAGGCGGACTCGTTGCGCAGTCCGCCAGATCGGCCCCTGCTCGGCAGCCTGCGATCTACCTCCTCTCCGCAGGGGGCTGGACGGACTCGTTCTATAGTCCACCGGCTAGCCCTCCAGCTTCTCGGTGTCCGCTTCTACCCAGCAGCGGGCGAAATCCTCAACTTGCACAACCCAGCGCGAGCTCACCCAGCAGCAGCCATCTCCAAGTCCTAGACCGCGTAGCCTGGCGCGGACTCTGCGGACTCAGTTTTTGTACTCGCCCAGCCTAGAGCGAGCTCCCCCAGTAGCAACCATCTCCAGCTCAGGCAGTCCCAGACCGCGCAACCCGGTGCAGACTCTGTGGACTCAATCTTTATACTCGCTCAGCTCACCGCCTCACCCGTGGTGACGTTACCAAGACCGTTACCCAGTCGGGCCTATAAATAGGCTCCCAGAACACTCATTTAGGGAGGAGAGACGATGTGGTAGAGGCATCCAGATCCCTTCATCGCTCCCTGCAGACTCGCTTTCCCAGTCCGCGCGACCTGCTCTCGCTTCTTCTCGTAGCTTGATCAAGCAGTCTGCCTGGCTAAGTCCTGCGGGCTCCTTGATCGGCTAACGGCGCGGTCTGCCGACCCCTCTAGTCAGTCTGCGCAGCCTCTGGCATTCATCTCTCCTTAGCCGCCAGCTTCCCCCTTGTTCCCTTTATACTTCTTTCCTTGTAAAGGGTCAATCTCGAGCTGTAACTTCGATTGTAATCAATGGAAAGCCCGTCGCAAGAGTGGCATTCAGGCCGTTATGGGCGAAGCCTGCTGTTATCACTGCTAGCGGCCCTCTCTTCTCTTTTCTTCTCTCGGTCTAACCTACAAATCTAACCGCTAAAGTAGCATCTGATCGACAGTTACTAATCAAGCTTTTTCCCCCTGCTCGAGCAAGCTTCTCCCTTGCTCCGCCAAACCTTCTCCCTTGCTCCGCCAAACCTTCTCCTCTATCCTCGTAACCCTCCTGTTCTTCTAGCTTGTGAGATCGAACAACCCGTTAACTATGTGGTGTAGCATTTTGCGCATTAATAGTTAACACACGACTTTCAGATCTCGAAAAGATAGTGAAATCAGTGGTTACTCATGTCAGACCATCAACCAGCTGAGAGCCCTGCTCCAAGTTCAAGTGAGGATTCTCTTTGGGAAGCCTTGGAGCATTCTCGCAGATAAACTACACAACTATTTCAAGTGATCAACCATACTCTAGCTGCTATCGCTCAATGATTGGAAGCACAACCTTCAGCAATACCAGCTCCTCCAATCAATCCAACACCAGCATTGGAGATTCCTCATGTCTACCCACTAGCCTATCCGCCGATCTTTCCTCCTTACACTCCAACCTTTCCGCAAGGGCCTGCAGCCCCTTTACGGTCTCAAAATGAGGAATTCGCAGCTCGTCAAAACTTCATCCGAGAAGCTGCTCGGAGAAGTCCGGCAAGATTCCTAAATTTTCAGGGAAGTTATCCCTACTCTTTAGCTCCTGCCTTTTCTCCTCCCGCAGCAACTTTTCCTTTCTATCCTCCAGCTCCTTATATAACTACAACTTATGCTCCCTTTTTTCCTTATGTTGTAGGAGAACAAGAGGAGCAGTCGCCATTTACAGAGAATGTTCGGTATGAACTGACTCCAGCTAACTTCAGAGAGACGTGGTTGCCAATTTACACTGGGGAGACTGATCCAGTCAAGCATCTTCAATCTTTTGAATCTACTGTTGATCTTAAGACTCTTTCAGATGTAACCAAATGCATACTCCTTGTGACAACCTTTGATGGTCAAGTGAGGGATTGGTTATATGGACTCCATGCTAAGTCCATATCTTCCTTTGCTGATCTGGGAAGGGAGTTCTTGCTCAGATTCTCTACTTCAACAAAGAGGAAGGGCGATCTAGAAGCCCTTTTTTAGATCAAACAGCGAGAGACCGAGACTTGGTCTCATTTTGTGGATCGTTTCCAGAGAGATCTTAGACATTGAGATCGTCGATCAGGAAATGTATCGAGTGGCTCTTATTCATGGTCTGCGTGAAGGACCACTCATGTTCGAGGCTAACGTCCGAGCGCCAAGGACTTATCAAGAGCTGATTGGTTTAGCAAACTCATACATCCATGGTGAGAAGAGCAACCCTAGCTTTGTCTCCAGGCTTGTAATAGAGATAAATCAACCTTACAAGCAGCCTCCGAGGTCTCCTCGGAAAGATTTTCCATCCCACTCAAGGAAAGCAAGGTTCCATCATCATCAATACCTCTTTTGGGCCAGGATCGTGCCCACGAACGATTGCAACTACTACCAGCCCCACCTCTGCAAACAACTTCGATACATTAGTCACAAGATGATGACTTATCATACTCTGGACTCGATGAGGCCATGCTAGAAGTTTGCCAGATCATGAAGGATAGGCAAAATTCAAAAAGGCCTTACCAGTCGGCAAATCAAGGATCAAGAGATTCAGATCCGTTCTGTGAATTCCACAGAGAGAAGGTTCATTTAACTGGAGAATGCAAGGCCCTTCAGCGGTTAGTTGAAAAATTCCTTATCGAGGGCAAGATCAAAGACCTGGTCAAGAAAGTTGATGCCTCAAAGCCTTCCACCTCCAAGGGCAAGGAGGTAGCTGAAGTTCAGATGAATTGTGTGGAGATAACGGATGTAGGCCATCTGGGGCCTATCAATGATCAATCTGAGTGCATTGATGTCATTGACGAAGGTCTTCTTAGAAGACTATTCTAATACGAAGAGGGAACATTTCTTGCGTCAACAGTTATAACCAATCGCGGCTCCTCAAGGCCACTCGCAATTATGACCAGTTGCTTTTACTTTACTCTTCAAACATTTTTTCTCTAAAACAATTCTAAGTGTTCTTTCATTTTCATTCAATAAAGCTTACGTCAGAGATCTCATTCTGACACAGTTCTCTTTTTGTAATGCTTCTCCTCCATATTTTTCTCTTGTCCAAAGAGATCACTGAACCACTGAGATATCGTCAAGTCTTGCTCAGGGCCCCCTCGAGATTGTTCTCTGGCGTAAGACCACAACGACCGCATATCGCGAGGAGTTTTCTCATATGTGCAGTGGGGGCCATTCAACTTTCGTGCGGAGGATGACGGGACTTCTGATATGTTATATTTACGATGATCTTTGCGTGACAAGCAATAGAGATCAAGTGTAACCTTGTCTCTTCGATCATCTCACAATTGTGACGGCCGAACACTCTTTGGTACTCTCAATCCGTGCCTTCGCGGATCCCACAATTCCGCTGATCAATCCACAGACAAGCAATAGGCCACTTGGCACATCTAGTCTAATTGATTAGCGAAGCTTGTAACCCGAGGCATGAGAGCAGTGAATCTGTCAATTCCTTCTCAGGAATTTCCATGCTTTTTTTCTTTTGTGCCCTTCAAAGGGAGCGCGGCCAGCCCTCTTTAGGTAGGACTACCCTCTGGATGATTTCTTCTTAAGGCAAGCGGTGCATAATGCCCATGAGGAACACCTGTGGCAGCATCTAGTCTTTTTTTGGTCATCATCGAGGTGTAGCCCTCCTTTATCTGTATGCCTTTTTACAGGTTAACAGGTTAAATTCAACCTATTCTAAGGATCTGCAATATCGTTTGGGCTAATGATTATTTTATATGTGCTTCCTACATAGAGTTCTATCAAATGGTTATCCATAAGCTCTCTTGTCAGATGCTAACGACCCAAATCATTTAATCAGAGTATCTGATTCTCCTTGATTGGCAATTCATGATGTTATAAGTTTAAATTAAAATGGTTTTATCTTGCTGATCTGGATTTCATGTGTAAAATATCATACTTGATCACGCAAGACAATCGTTATCGCGGCTTAATCTTTATTCAGTTAATAGTAGAGTTTGTCAGGTATCTCTTCTGCTATCAAATTATATCTTATCATATCAATTGTCAACATTCGCAAGTTCCAACCAAGTACTTGCGACTTAGTTTACTTTTCTATCATATCTGATACTTACTCTTCTTTTGCAGAGATTAGCAGATATTAGTAAGTTCCCTTCAGGTACTTGCAGTTTACTTTTCTATCATATCTGTTACTTACTCTTCTTTTGTAGAGATTAGCAGATATTGGCAAGTTCCCTTCAGATACATGCAGTTTAATTTTCTATCATATCTGTTACTTACTCTTCTTTTGCAGAGATTAGCAGAGATTAGCATGTTCCCTTCAGGTACTTGTAGTTTACTTTTCCATCATATCTGATGCTTACTCTTCTTTTGCAGAGATTAACATATATTAGCAAGTTCCCTTCAAGTACTTGCACCTTTCTTTTCTTTCATATCTGCCACTTACTCTTATTTTGCAAAGACTAGCAGATATTAGCAAGTTCCCTTCAGGTACTTACATCTTATTTTTAAATCATATCTGCTACTCACTCTTCTTTTGTAGAGATTAGCAGATATTAGCAAGTTCCATCCATGTACTTGCAATTTAATTTCATTTCATATCTATCGCTCACTCTTCCCTTTGTAGTGATTAGCCGACCTTTGCAAGTTCTATCCAGGTACTTGCAACTTGGTTTTATATCATACTTGTGATTTACGCTTTTTGCAGAAGTTAGCAGGTGCTTGCAAGCCTCCTTCAGGTACTTGCAAGTTATCATTCTTCTATGCTTTCCTCTCATTGCTGTTTTGCAGAGCCCGTTAGGAGAAATTCATGTCTCCCTCATTTTGCAAAAACAGCTCAGGTATGTGTAAGATGTGCCTCTTTCCGCCTATGTTATTTTGTCCAATTGTAGGGAAAAGGCAGGCGTTAGCAAACCTTGTTTCTAAGGAGAGACATAAGGTTCCATCTCTCCTTCCCCTTTCCTTTTCTCGAGAGAAGGAGCACGATTTTCGTGGGTCTCCTACTTTTTCGAAGTTCTCTCCTGAACATGAAAAAGTGCGGGGATTATGTTAACCCAGAAATCGGCGATCCCTCCCAATGTAGGCAGCTAGCAAATCGCGCCCTGCCCCAGGCAGACGCGGCCTATGAGCCTTTCCTTCCAAGGGTGGGCGGACTGACCACTCAGTCAGCTCAGTCCACGCAGCTAGGGCGGTCTCCCCGGTCTGACCGCTCAGGTCGCGCAGTAGCCGCTCGTTTTGTAGGGGTTGCGAACTGCTTCCTCGATCCACCCCTGCAGGTCGCGCGGCTAACGCAGTTAACCGTCTAGTTGTTCCTTTTTTCCATCAGGTGCGAACTACTCAACTAACGGGCAGACTCGAATCTCTATCCGCCCAGACCGCATGCTACATGCTCAACTAGAGGCGATGACCAGCCCTCCTGTCCTCCAGATGTAGACAGACTCAATATCAGCTGACCGCGCGGTCTGCCGACCTCACTGGTCAGTCCTCCAGGTCGCCAACCCTTGTCCCCAAGCAAAGGGTGCTACCTGTCGTCAGCGGCTCTCGCCAATAGGCCCGACCTGAACTCTTCAGTCCGCTAGGTTGGCAGTCCTTGTCTCCGAGCAAAGGATACAAGCAACCAGCAGGCAGCCTGCTCAACCAGTCTGCCGCGAGGTAAATGGACTCGTTGCGCAGTCTGCCAGATCGGCCCCAGCTCGGCAACCAGCGATCTACCTCCACTCTGCAGGGGGCTGGTCGGACTCGTTCTGTAGTCCGCCGGCTAGCCCTCTAGCTTCTCGGTATCCTCTTCTACCCAGCAGCGGGCGAACTCTTCAGCTTGCACAACCCAGCACGAGCTCACCCAGCAACAGCCATCTCCAAGTCCCAAAACGTGCAGCCTGGTGCGGACTCTACGGACTCAGTTTTTGTACTCGCCCAGCCTAGCACGAGCTCCCTCAGCAGCAACCATCTCCAGCTCTGGGCAGTACCAGACCGCGCAACCCAGTGCAGACTCTATGGACTCAATCTTTATACTCACTATGCTCACCGCCTCACCAGTGGTGACGTTACCAAGACCGTTACCCACTCGGGCCTATAAATAGGCCCCCAAACCACTCATTCAGGGAGGAGATACGACGTGGTAGAGGCGTCCAGATCCCGCCATCGCTCCCTACGGACTCACTTTCCCAGTCCGCGCGACCTGCTCCCAGCTTCTTCTCATAGCTTGATCAAGCAGTCCGCCCAACTAAGTCCTGCGGGCTCCTTGATCGGCAAACTGTGCATTCTGCCGACCTCTCTGCTCAGTCTGCGTGGCCTCTGGAATTCTTCTCTCCTTAGCCGCCAGCTTCCCCCTTGTACCCTTTATTTTGCTTTCCTTGTAAAAGTGCAGTCTCGAGCTGTAACATTCAGGCCACGACGGGCGAGGTCTGCTGTTGCCGCGACGGGCAGCCCTCTCTTCTCTTTTCTTCTCTCGGTCTAACCTGCAAAGCTAACCGCTAAAGTAGCATCTGATTGAAAGTTCCCGATCAAGCCTTTTCCCCCTGCTCGAGCAAGCTTCTCCTTTATCCCCGAAACCCTCTCCTTTATCCCCGAAACCCTCTTGTTCTTCTAGCTTGTGAGATCGAACAACCCGTTAACTGTGCGGTGTCACATTTCGCGCATCAGCATATGCAATATAAATACATAAAGTTTTAGGTTGGAAAAACGTAGCAGTGCCTTTCATTCTCCCTGCGCCGTCAATAATTTCCCCTTCTCTATCACTATACAACTCTCTACCATGGCTGAAACTCCTCTTCTAGATCCAACAAAACCTATCCATGGCCAATGGATCCACGCATGGACCAACTCCCTCTACCAAATCTAGTCTCCTTACTGATCAACCCCGAGAGCCGACCACCTATATCTCCGGCCAGCTTCTCCTTTAAGCTTTGACCCAAAGCTTGCTCCGGCCGCTGTTCAAGATCCGGCCGGCAACAACCTGAGGGCTCCATATATGTGTGTGTTCTGTTTCGTTCACCTCCATGGGTGGTCGACGAAAACTTTAAGCAAAGCCATCTCTCTTTCTCTTTCTCAAGCTCTCCCTCTAACCTCCTGCTCCAGCGAGCTCCTCCATGGACAAACTCAACATCTCTCTCAAAAACCGCCATGGACGAAGCTCTCCCTCAAGTTCTGATCCTTATCCGACCTACCTCCTATCTCCAAACTGTAACAATTCAGCAAGCAAGGCCGGAATACCTCCAAGTCCAACTCGAAAACACCATACCCTACCACTATCTATCTCTTTCTACAAACCAGTCCGACCTCTTCTCTATGCAGCCCACTTCAAGACCTTCCTAAGGCCTTGGTTTGTTCTTGAAGCAACTCAGATGATATCATTGGAGATGAAATTTTGAGGAATTATTGTGGAGTGATAATTGGATCTTTAAAGATTTTGAGGTGTTGACTCATTCATTTTCTATAGGAGCTTCAATACTTCAGACAGTGGATCTATGGTCGACTCCTTTCGAGAGCGTCAAACTAGGTTGGATGGGCAATGTCCGACTAAAGGCTGGAGCAACGCACAATCGGCGCATAGCGACTATGGGTAGCATGCATGGACACTCAGTGAGCTTCCTACCCTCTCCCTAGGTGCTAGATCTTAGCTATTTAATAAGAGAGATGTTGACTCAAAGGAGTCTGGATTTGGGAGATGATGATTTCCTAGAAGGAGGTTGGCAAGGGCTTGTGCGTGATAGTTTCTGTCTTCAACCTTTCCTTACTTCTAAAAGAGTTGGAGGACTGTGTTTCGTGAACACAAATGGCCCCATGAGGGTGCATAAGGGTGGAGGAAAATCCGTGAGAAGTGTTGAAATAAATAGTTAGAGGAAGAAGATGAGCCGACACCGTTCGTCCCTCTTTAAGATGCGCGTAGAAATCTGTTTTCTGCGCGCAGCGAACATAGAGGCCGTTTTTGTACTTGATACAACTGGATCTGGGTTGTGGGCTGAACATGAAAGTTTTAGCCCACGGAAAGAAATTTCCAACGAGGGGTTACATGCCTTCACCGGACTCATGTAGCCTCAGGAATCTCCAATCGAAGTTGCTGTCAAGAAATGCTGTCCTGCACTTAAAGTTATTGGGTTGGTGTAGAATCGGGTTTGGACTCGGTAGTGACATTATAAAAAATTGAAATTGAGTTTGGGTGAATTCTTTTTAGGTCTAACCATGATAATTCAACGATTGATGAAATTTGTTGGATAGATCCTTAACAAACAAATGGAGTAGTGAAACGTACTTGAATGAAAGGATTTGGTGGAGGTTAATGAGTGAATGGTTCGATGAATTTGGAATTATACGAATGACTTAACTATGAGAATTAATTAATATTCACTGCATAATAGCAATATGCCGGATATCATTTGGAAATGAATTGTATGATGCTAATTTATTTCCATGTCAGATGTTTACTGATGGAAGGAATTTAGTCGTCCACTGCTTAGATTATGGCCCTTATGGGTAGCAGTGTGAGAACGACATGTAGCATAAGGGGGCTTACCACCAGCGAGAATAGTTAACCCTTGTGTGCTTGGATGCACGAAAATGTGGAAGGGTTGAAAGTGTGTGTGTGTGTTTGCAGCACAAGAATTATGTTTTGGTAAGGGACTCGGTGTAGAGCTCTTGCGTGCTGTTGAGCATGAAATGTGAATAATAAAAAGGAGGCTCAATGTGGAGCCCCATATGTGATATGCAAGTGGTGTGAGTTGACACACGGTGTCGTAATCCTGGGTTAAGGATAGTGTGGTAGGTCTACGGGCTCACCAGTCTTCACACCGATGGGAGTTGACAGATAGACTTTGGGCGGTTGGGCTTGGTCCTCGGCGTTCATTCCCGAGGCTCCTTCTGTGCCAAATTAATGGTTGGGCTTGGTCCTCGTTCTTTTTTCGAGGCTCCTTCCAGGTCACAACATAGCCCAGTTCAGGTCTTGGTTCTTGGTGCATATTTACCCGAGACACCTGCTGAGCCGTAGTACACGTGTGAGCTCCGTTGTTGTGTTCTTAGCATTGAGGCATACTGAGGACTAGGAAAGGTAGTGTGGATGCCAGCCTAGTAGTGGAGTTGCCCGCTCTACTGTCACCGCATGGCCACGACGGTTGATGCCTGAGAGGTTAGCTACCTGCTCGAAAAGTGGGAACTACAAGTCTGTGTTGACATAGCAGTTGCTTGTGCATGATCATGGGAGAGTCATTGCATTGAATTCATATCATTACATACATTGCATACACAAGATCCTAATCGTATTACTTTGTATGGACACTCATATACGATGAGTTACTTTACTGTTGAGCTGATCCTTAACTTATATGTCTACATGGGCATTCATATTAGTTAAGTTACTTACTTTCGTAGATTTATACTTATATTCTGCTTTTGATGATAGAACTGCTAATGTAGATTGATATACTTAATTGTTGTAGTTCTTTGATATACAATGTTGTTGATTAATCCTTTACCACATGTTTGTACTACTGTTTATATATATTATACCCTCGTTCCTTTCTCTGCCCGGTGTCGAGGAGTTGTCGGGATAGCGGATGTGATAGCCACTTAGTCTTTATGACTAATGGTTGCTACGTCTTCCTTTTTAGAAGAAAACCCCGCAGACAGAGCAGCAGCAGGCTATGCAGGAGGCTTGCCAGGCCAAGATGATAGGGCCTGATGTGATGGTACCGTTGTTGCCGTCATTGACTGATGTGAGTTTAAGAGACTCATGATGTAGCGCTTTGGGCAAAGTTTTATATACTCTGATATTTTCAGGAGCTTTTGTGTAGCTTCCTGCTTTTCTGGACTTTTTTACTTTATGTGGATCATGACTTCTATGTTTATTCTTTTATTGATGGGTTGGCAGTATGATATTTGAGACTAGCTGGCAGAATAGGAGTCTTGTAGTACAGGTTAGCCTGTGTGCTGACGCTACCGCAAGGCGGCTGTTCTGTGCATAATACTCCCCTCGGTCGTGTCTTGTATTCCGGAAGGGGGGTCTTACAGCTTGCCTCACTCATCGTCTGTGGACTTAGTCAAAATAACTACACAGTTTTTCTTTGGCTTTGACTAACTGAGCAATACTCAATGATTTTGGAGTATGATGTTGAGTGAGAAGACTTCACTCAACGCCTGTGGATTTTGCCATATTTCTGCCTGTTTATTCTTAGGATTTGTCTGTCTCACAACTTTGTAGCTGTATGGCATTGAGTGAGTAGATTTTACTCAACGCCTGTGGACTTAGCCACATTTTTTGCTTGCCAATTGTTCCTTACCTTTGAAGTTGAGTGAGCTTGCTCTACTCAACGCTTGTGGACTAAGCCACTTTTCTATGACAGATTTGCTTTAAATCTTCACTATGTCGAGACAGTTGAATTGTCTCGACATAACAGTCTGCTGGTTGTCGACATCTTTAAGTCTGCACTTCAATTCTTCATTGTGTCGAGACAGTTGTATTGTCTCGACACAATTGCCCTGAGCTTTAATGTGTCGAGATATCTGACTTGTATTGATACTAATGACTTGATATCAAGGTGTCGAGATAAATAAATTGTCTCAACACAGCTTTCTGAATTGTCTCGACACAGCTGTCTAAATTGTCTCGACAATGCTGTCTTGTATCTTTCTGATCTCGACACTTCTCCTTCAAAGGTGTCGATATAGTTGTGAAGTGTGTCGACACTTTGTACTTAGTCATTTCTTCTAGTTTTCACCCTGCACATGAAACTTAACCATACATCAAATACAACTTGTGTATGTCACTGATATGATTGACTTTTTCAAATCTAGGAAATCGTGGGCAATGGACCCAACATTAATATACGTAAGTAACGGTCGACTCCTCCTTCGGGTTGGAGAAGACGAAGTTACTCTTCATATTAATCGCTCAATGCGGAACTCTTTATTGAACGATGATTCCTTCTTTAACTTGGAACCCTCATATGCAGAAGACTGTTCTTCACTTTCTCAATTACTTTCCTCAATGTTAGACGATTCGGATTTGGCAAACTTATTTTGTCTTGAAGAAATGCTGACCAATTCACCTTTCGAACCCTTCGACTAGAAAGATTTAAAAATTAAAACATTCTACAAAGAACCACCAGTCCTTGAACTAAAACAACTCCTCGATGACCTAAAATATTTCTTTCTCAAACGAAATTCAAAATTTCCAGTCATTATCTCTTCTACCCTAAGAGATTCTGAGACTACTGAATTAGTTGAAGTTTTAAGCAAACATCATTGTGCAATTGCATGGCAGATTTCAGATATTAGAGCCATAAAACCCTCTTTCTGCATGCATAAGATTTTTCTCGAGGATAACTCCCGCACAACTATCCAGCCTCAATGACGACTTAACCCGAACATGAGGGATGGAATTAAGGCTGGAGTAATAAAGCTTTGGATGCAGGAATTTTCTACCCAATTTTAGACAGTACGTGGGTGAGCCCTGTACATGTCGTGGCCAAGAAGGGTGGTATAACGGTTATGGAAAACCTAAACAACGAACTGATTCCAACCCATACTGTTATGGTTTGGAGGCTGTGCTTAGAATACAGAAAGTTATACGATGCCACCCGAAAAGACAACTTCCCGCTACCGTTCATCGATCAAATCTTAGAGCATCTTACGGGTCATCCATTCTATTGTTTTCTGGACAGTCTTTTGGTTTTTTTTCAAATCCCTATCTCCCCCAAAGAACAGGAGAAAATGACTTTATCTGCCCCTACGAACCCTTCGCATATCAAAGAATGTCGTTTGGCCTCTATAATGCGCCATGATATATTCCAAAGATGTAAGCTGGTAATATTTGGCGAGCTTTTAGAATATATTATGGATGTCTTCACGGATGACTTTTCAGATTTCAGAAGCTCATTTCAAAATTTCTTTAAAAAATCTAGATCGGGTCCTTCAGCGATGCGAAGAATAAAATTTAGTGTTAAACTTGGAAAAAACTTCATGTTTCGAGAGGGTTTGGTTCTCGGCTATAAGATTTCTGCCAAGGGTATGGAGGTCGATAAGGCAAAAGTAGAAATTATTGAAAAATTTGCCAGCCAACAAACGTAAAATCTGTTAGGTGTTTCTTACGGCACGCAGGTTTTTATCGACGGTTAATCCAAAACTTTTCTAAAATAACTAAACCGCTAACCCACCTCTTTGAAAAGGAATCTTCTTTCATTTTTGAAAGCGAGTGCATAGAGGCGTTTAATTTTAATAAAGAAAAACTTATTAATTCTCCTATTTTAGTGGCACCGGATTGGTTCCTTCCATTCAAAATCATGTGTGATGCGAGCGATATTGCTGGAGGAGCCTTATTAGAATAGTGCGTTAACAAATATTTTCATCCTATCTACTATGCAAGCAGAATGCTCACAGACGCACATGCTAATTACACTACGATGGAAAAGGAACTACTAGCCGTTGATTTTTTCTTTCGATAAGTTTAGATCTTACGTAATGCAATCAAAAGTCATCGTCTTTACCGACCACTCCCCTCTTCAATATCTACTAGCAAAAATCGATGCCGAGCCCTACTTGCTCCGATGCATCCTCCTCTTGCAGGAGTTCGATATAGAAATCCGGGATAAGAAGGGGGAGGTGAAAATTTTGCGGCCGACCACCTCCCTCATTTAGAAAACCCAGACGCAAAAGAGTTGGAAGAATTCAACATAGCTGATAGATTTTGAAAGTGAGGGGTAGATCTACTTTACACTAGAGGGGGGGGGGGGTGAATAGTGTATATTAAAAAATTTAATTTATTTTTATGGTGGATTTAAAGTAAGTGATATATATATATATATATATATATATATATATATATATATATATATATATATATAAAGCAAAAGATCACATCACACAAATAAGAAGAATAAAAATCACAGACGATATAAGGAAATTTATAGTGGTTCCCCAATAAAATTTTGTACGTCCACTCCTCTACACCCTAGTAGGAATCCACTATAGGTTTTTGATTAGGTGCCCTGCCACCATAAGATCTATTTTCTAAGTGAGATCTAACAACTCTTTATGATTTTGATTAGGTGGCCAAAAACTAAGCTTAAGTCTTTTGATCAGGAGACTAAGAAACCAAAAGATAACTTTTAAATGGAGTTAAAAATCATGTACATAGTTTAGAAAGAAAAACTAAATGTATTGATGTTGTCTTCTCTGTCAAGATTCTCTGAGAAGACTTGTGGATGTTGATGAAGCCGAAAGCTCCCCCTGATTTGTGTAGAGATTATGATCAGGAGAGGGAGACATTTATTCAGGGTATAGGCCTTCAAGAATGTTGTTTCTCTCTAGTAGAATTTTCAGACTGATGTGAATTTGATTGTCTCTGGGAGATTCAGAAACAAATTATCAAAAAGCTCCGTGTATCTCTGAAGAATCTCTGAGGATTTGTAATGGCTTGATTTAAATATTTGGAAAATAATCATTCCTTAACTGCCCTGGTAATTAATTAGAATAATAACTCTATGAAAATCCCAAATTTAATGCTGCCAGAAATGACAATATCCATTAAGAATATTTAGCATTAAATACAAGAGTATAACTGACTTAATATACGCCATTTAAAATCAATCTGCCTCTAAATATAAAACTTCCTGGACACTGCAAAGAATTAGTCGAACTGAATCCTTGAAAGCATTGAACTAACTCTTGAATTCGTTAAACTGAGAATGGTATTCGTCGAGCTTCGCTTATAGTTCCATCTAGCTGAGCTTTTGAGAGGAGATCAACATTTGTCGAATGGAGCTCAGCATTCATCCAGCAAAGCTCAGAGTCAGAACTCAGAATTCGTCAAACTGAGCTCAGCATTCGTCGAACAGAGCTCAGATTTTGTCGAACTGAATTCTGCATTCGTCCAACTTCATTTCTCTGGAATTCCTTCTGAGGAAATAACCCTAGAAATAACCTATGACCCTAGACTATACAAAATGGGTCAAATTATTCATCCTAAACAAAATATAGTGATCCTAGCCCGAATAAGTAATAGGGTTCAAATAATCTCCACCTATTTGGGTGAGGATACTATTTACAAAGAAAAAATATAAAGCATTAAATATCTAGTAGAAAAACTTTCAGCAGATATAAAATAAAGTACTTTGAGAGTTCAAAAACATAAACATAGTTTAAAATACATAAAAATAGAAATGAATTGTCATTCTTAGGAGCATCAGTTAAAGATTCTGAAGATGGTTTAGTGAAGATTAACTTCTAGTTAGGATCTACAACTTCCTTTTAACTCATCATCAAATCTTGAGAGCCAATAATCTTCAAAGAAGAAGTCCGAGGCACCACTACCTCGGGATGCATGCTCATGTACTTGTCCACATTGAACAAGTTCTTTACTTGATATTTATCAAGCTCCTTCTTTCTGTAAGAGGACATGGTGGAGAACTGAGAGGTGTCCTTTCCTTCAGCTTTGGCTTTCTTAATCTAAGATAAAGCAACAAGCTCATTAAATCTAGCCATTCTGAAATTTAGATCCATTTCTGGAACATAAGCTGGAGAAGGAGGCATCTCTGGGATTGACTGATGTTGTTGTCTGCTTTGTCTGTAATGCTGCTTACTACTTTGAGATTCTGACCTTGAAGGTATATCTTAACTTTCCTGAGAAGCTTTTGAATAGTGAGAAGTAGGCTTTTGAGAAATATTTCATGCTGCTCCTGCTGCATGATGATGAGGAGGAGGAGGTCCTCTACTATACCTTGGAGGTGAATGATACCTTTTCATTTGCTTCCTCCTTTTTGTTCATTTTTAGAATACATTATCCAATGTGGATGGTCTGGTGTAAGAGTAATCCCATGAAAAATATAGTAAGGGATATTAACAGTAGATGAAGGTTTAGGAGCAACCTTTACTGGAGCCTTCTTCTTTTATTTTCTCTTCTTAGAACTTGAGTCTTCTGTCTCATCAGACTTTTCATCATCAGAGTCTTCTCTGGAAAATCATATAAATCATCAATCAGTTTAATTAACTCAGTGTAATCAACAGTTTGAGCCTTTGGCTGTACAGTTACAATATCTATTGTATCAGTTTGTATATGTATACTGTCATCTTGTTCCATGTCTTGAAATGGAAAGTCATCAAAATTAGGGATTGGAGTTTCATCCCATGCATAAGTAGGGGGAAGAAACTTGCTCTATAATATCTATTTTATTATCAGCTACTTCAGTCTCAAGAACTGGATTATTATTGGTAGAAAAATCTCTAAGGTCGTTCCTTAGCTGTTCTAAAATAAAAGAATCAATTGGGGAAGTATTGCATAATATTACTTTAGAAAGATCTTTGTAAACTGGATAATTACTATGCAGAGTATCAAAAACAGATAATAAAGAATGTAAGTTGAATGTAGGATGAATAGACATATCACCAACATGAACAACTTATGGTAATACTGCTTCAACTGAAGTTATCATCTCTATATCTATATCAACAACTGCTGCTGCTGGGACTGGAACTATAGAATTGTTTAGAGCTTCTTCATAAAGTATCTCCCCCTACCTAAATCTAAGGAGACCTGAATCTAGGCCCCCTAGAAGAAGTGACAAAATGGGAGGAGGCAAGCTGAAAAGAGAGGGTAGAGATAGAAGAAACAAGAGGAGCCACAGTTTAAGCCATTAGTTGCTTGAGAGTGGGAGTTATAAAGTCAATAATATTAGAAGAAATGGAAGATAAATCCAAAAACATAAACTCAGGAGCAGTCTAAGTAGATTTTGAGGGTGGATTTGGGGTAGAAGAAGATGGATTAGATCTGTTTGCACAGGTTTGGCAGATGGTGAAGGCTTGACGAATGGCTGATGGAGGAATGGCAGTAAGAATTGTGTCTGGAATTATTTCCTAAACAGGTGAGTGTGATGGAGATACATGTGGTAGAGCTATATGAGTTGGAGATGTATGTAGTAGAGAAAAGTGAGTAGGAGAAGATAATAGTGGAGATTAAGGTAGAGACAGATGAATTGGTGATTCTGGATGAAATGAAGTAGATGGAATATATTAAGATGTAATAGGTGGTAGAGGTGACTGAGGAAGAGGGGATTCAACATGTTGAGTTGATGTAGGAATAGGATAATGAGGTGGATATGGTGGAGATAGTTTTCTAGGGGAATGGTGAGGAGATGGAGGAGGAGAAGATATATAAGGAGCATAAACTTTTGTTGGGGTTAGGAGAGTTGCTATAACAGCCCTTGTTCTTTCAGAAGCTGTCCTGGAGGGTACAACCCTGGATGACATTTTAATCACCCTGTCCCACTTTCCAAATAAGACAGAAGTAATCCTTTTGGATGCATTTATATGCACAGTCTGAGAAACATGAACTTCTGGACATTTTGTTTTGAGGAAAATACCCAGAATTCTGCCATAGCTAACATCTGTCTTATTAATCTTCTTTTTAATTGAATCAAGTAAGATTGTTCCCCAGTTATTGGTTTTCTTTTCAACCAAAGCACACATCAACATAAATTGTTGTCTGCTTACATAATCATGAGCAGAGTGTTTGCCCAATAGAACCTTACCGGCCACATCGGCTAAAAAATTTATACTCTATGGAAAAATTCCTTTTCAAGGGATGGTTAGGGTTTCCTTGTATATGTCCCAACCATTCTAGCATTATATCAAATTCTGAACTAGATATTTCAATATCATCTTCTCCATTAATGAAACCAAAAATTTTAGATAAAGTTTTAGGTGTTAGAGAAACCTGATTTCCTGTGATTTATCTAGTAATATTTGTAGGGTCTTGAATCTTTACAGTATAGACCCATTCCTTAACTTCCAAGACGGGGAGTTTTATTCTGGTGCACATAAAGTTTCGTAAATGTTGCATCACGAACAGTTGCAAAATATCCTTAAATATTTGACCAGAATGATTGAAAGAGTCCATGCCTATATCAAATTCTGCATCAAATTTCATTGTTGAGAGAATCGCCTGCGACGCCGCCATTTTCCTACAACACAGAAAAGATCAAGCGCAAGAGAAGGGAAATGGAGAAAGCGCAGGATAGAGTTCGATGAAAACATAAATATAAGTTTTCAGAAGTTGAAGCGACGAACTCTGTCTGACGAAAAACAATACCTCGAACTCTTGTTCGACGAAAATTCTCAAAAGAAATACATTTTGTCGATCTCTGGTCGAAGAAAGTTTTGTAAAAGAATTATATTTCGTCGAGCTCTGTTCGATGAAAGATACTTTAAACTAATCCTTCGATCTCCGTTTGGCAAATATTTCACAAAGGCTATTCATCGATCTCCGTTCGGCGAATGTCTTATGAAAAGAACACAGTTCGTCGATCTCCATTCGACGAAAGGTGTGCAATTCATCGAGCTCAGAACAAAAATCAAATTAATGTTTCTCCATTAATCATGCCTAACTGATTTAAGAAGAAAAGATGTTTATTTTCATATATAGGTTTAGTGAAAATATCTGCCCTTTGTAAATCAGTAGAAATGAAAACATGATTCATTTTATTTTTGTCTACATTATCTCTAAGAAAATGATGTCTTATTTCTATATGCTTAGTTCTACTATGTTGGACTGGATTTTGTGCAATTGATATTGCACTGGTATTATCACAAAATATGTTTGAATTATTTAAGTTGTATCCATAATCTTGTAGTGTATTTTGAATTCACAAAATCTGTGAACAACAACTACCAGCTGCAATGTATTCAGCTTCAGCAGTTAAAGTAGACACAGAAGTTTGCTTCTTGCAAAACCATAACACAAGCCTATCACCAAGAAACTGACAAGTTCCTGGTGTGCTTTTTATGTCAACTCTGCATCCACCATAGTCAGAATCTGAGAATCCTGTTAATTCAAATTTTGACTCTATTGGATACCAGAGTCCTATATCATGGCAACCCTTTATATCTTAAAATTTATTTTACTAAAATTAGGTAAGATTCTTTAGGATTTACTTGGAAACTAGCACAAATACATGTAACAAACATTATGTCTGGTCTACTAGCTGTTAAATATAATAAGGACCAACCAATAGTCCAATATGTTCTCTGATCAACAGGTTTTCCTTGTTCATCATTATCAACAATAATATTAGAGGGCATGGGCATTTTCATGGCTGAGGCATCTGACATTACAAATCTTTTAATTACCTCTTTAACATATTTAGATTGGGATATTAAAATACCATCATGAGTTTGCTTCACTTGTAAACCAAGGAAGTAGGATAGCTCACCTATGCTACTCATTTCAAACTTGGAATGCATTAGGTCAGATAGCATTTGGCATAGTTTGGAATCAGTAGAACCAAAAATTATGTCATCTACATATATTTGAACTAGTAAAATTTTCGATTTATGATGTCTAACAAATTATATTTTATCTACTATGCCACTATTAAAAATTTTTTTCTAGAAGAGAACTAACAAGGGTCCGATACCAAGCTCTTGGAGCTTGTTTAAGACCATAAAGAGCTTTATTAAGTCTAAAAACATTAGAAGAGTGAGTTGGTGAGATAAAACCTGGTGGTGTTCTACAAAAACTTCCTCTTTGAGCTCTCCATTTAGAAAAGCTCTCTTCACATCCATCTGATATACCTTGAATCTCTTGAATGCTGCAAATGCAAGAAAAATTCTGATAGCCTCCAATCTTGTAACAGGAGCAAAAGTCTGATCATATTCTATGCCTTCCTTCTGTGAATAACCTTGAGATACAATTCATGCTTTATTTCTTATAATGATTCCTTAAGCATCCAACTTATTCCTAAAGACCCACTTGGTTCCAATGACTGGATAGTCTTTGGGTCTTGGAACTAAGTCCCAAACTCTACACCTCTAAACTGATTGAGTTCCTCTTGCATTGCAATGATCTAGTGGGGATCTTGTTCTGCATATTTGATGGATTGAGGTTCAATCTTACAAATAAAATAAGCATGCATCTGATCTTGATTCTATTGATGCCTTGTTTGAACACCAGTTAATATGTCTCCAATTACTTTAGATCTAGGGTGGTCTCTAAGTGTGACAAGATCAACACGTAGAGTAGGTTGTTCAACTACTTGTGGTGTTAGTTCCTCTTGTGTAATTTCATTGACCACAACAATTTCAGCATAATTTTTGTATTTTCTTCATCACTGTATTCAACAATCTGTTGAGAAGGATGTAATGTATCCTCTTGTGTTAGAATTAGATCATCTAATTTCTCACACAGATTTGATACCTGAAAAGATTCTATGGTAGAGATGTCTCTCTCCTTGTAAAACATATTAGTCTCATCAAAAGAAACATGCACGGATTATCCCATTTTAAGGGTAGATTTATTAAAGACCCTATAAAACTTTTTGATTTGAGAAAATCCAAGGAAAATTCCTTCTGCAGCTTTGGCTTCAAATTTTCTTAAATGTTTCTTATTATTGTTATGAATGTAACACTTACAACCAAAAACTTTAAAATAGTTTACTTTAGGTTTCTTAGATTTAAGTAATTCAGAGGGAGTCTTATCCTTTAGTTTATTTATGAGACTTCTGTTAAGAATAGAGTTTGCTGTGCTTACTGCTTCTACCCAAAAGGATAAGGCCAAGTGAGCATCTACAAGTAATGTTCTAGCAGATTCAATTAGAGTTCTACTTTTCTTTTCAGCTACCCCATTTTTTGAGGAATTCTCGGAGCAAAAAAATAATGTCTGAAACCTTCCTTCTCACAGAATTCTTTCATCAGAAGAGATTCAAACTCAGTGTCATGGTCACTTCTGATCAATGCAATCTGAGTATAGTACTCAATCTTAATGTTCCTAAGAAAGTTTGTAAGAACTTTAAAATTATCTGATATATTTCTCAGAAAGAATACCCAAGTGAATCTAGAGAAATCATAACCAATAACTAAGGTATATGACTTTCCTCCCAAACTTTGTACTGCAATAGGTCCAAAAAGGTCCATATGTAGCAAATACAAAATCCTAGGTGAATCACTCTTAGAAATGGATTTAAAACTATTTTTTGTTTGCTTGCTTAATTGACAAGCCCTGCAGAGTCCTTCCTTCTTATAAGAACAAGAAGATAGTCCTCTAAAAAGGTTATCATTAGATAGTTTAGCAATAGTCCTAAGGTTTACATATCCAAATCTTTTATGCCATAGATTATTTGTTTTACTTATTTGATTGTAGAGACAAATTTCCCAATTAGCAGAGTTAAAGTTAACTAAGTATACATTACCTTGTCTATTTCTAGTTAAAACAATTTTGTTTTTATCAGAAGTAATAAAACATAATGATTTATTAAAAGATTCTGGATAACCTTCATCACAAAACTGACTTATGGAGATGAGGTTATGTTTGAGACCATTCACATAAGCTACTTCCTGAAGGTAACTAGTCTAACCTTGACATTGTCATAACCTCATGTCTGTCCACAGTTGGAGTCTCCAAAAACGAATTTTTTCCCAAGCTTAGCTTTGAAGTCACTCAGGTTTGCTTTGCTTGCTGTCATATGTTTTGAGCAACCACTATCCAAATACCACTGATCCTCTGTGGTAGGATAGTTTCTTTCCTGTACAAAACAAAATTTGATTTTCTTTACCCAGGTTACCTTAGGTCCTAGCTTTCTTTTATAATGATTATGAGAAATGTAAGAACACTCAAGTTCATCATTATATTCTAATGGATGATATCTCCTAGGAGGAATAATCCATTGAGTAAAAGGAATTATAAATTCTTGTCTTTGATTATTCTTGTGAAAAGAATTAAAGCTTTTGTTTTGAAAAGCTGAGTTCGACGAATAATATTGAGTTCATCGAGCTGAGTTCGATGAATGGAAGTGAGTTCATCGAGCTCTATTCACAGAATAATAGTGTTCATTTTCTGCGTTCTACGTTCGTCGATCGCAGTTCGACGAATCATATTGATTTCGCCGAGCTCCGTTGAATAATTAAACTCAAGGCCTATGTTCATAGTTCTTCGAGCTCTGTTCGACGAATAATAATTATTTCGTCGAGCTCGGTTCGACGAATTATTTTGAACATAATTTTTCTGAAAATTTTTACCTTGATTTGGTTTAATCTTTTGTAAAATTTCTGTGGCTTTATCTGTAATTTGCAATACTTCTTTTCATTTGGCAGAAACAAATTTTTAAGGTGTAGATAAAATATTTTTCTGTAATAGATGCGGTTGACTTGATGAAGCTCCCAAGTCTAGTATGCCATTTAGCCTGGCATTAACTGTGCTTGTGATTTCATCAGTTTGATGCTTATCCCATTAAGGGATTCTTAAAACTGCTTTGCCTTAGATAATTTGTTTTTTAAAGATATTATTTATTCAGAAGCAATTTTCAAATCATCTTTAAGTTTAGAGTTTTTAGAAGATAGATTATCTAATTCAATTAATTTCTCTCTAAAAAGTTTTATTTCCATCTCAGATTTTATCAAATCATGGCATAATAATTTAAAGTCCTTTTTTAATTATTCTAAAGAAAAGTCAAGGGTAGAGATTACCTGATCCTCTTCAGATTCAGATTTAGCATCAGAATTACTACATCATGCATTGATTGTCATCAAGCATAATTCTTTAGCCTATGCTTCTTATTCATCTTCACTTGTGCTGGATGAAGACTCATCATCTGATTCACTCCAGGTTTCAGCTATAAAATCCTTCTCCTTCTATTTGTGATTAATAAAAGAGGGTTTGTTGGAGTGCTTCTTATAGTCTATATCTTTCTTCTTATACTTCTTCTTGATTCTCAGGACATTCTAGATGAATATTGTTGATGCACGAAATGCGACAAGGACTCGAGCACCACCAGTCAACTGTTCGAGCACTGGAGAAAGAAGAAAAAGAAGACTGCTAGCAGTGGCCTACTTAGCGGATGAGAGAAAAGCGCAAAGGGGACGCGAACTACAGCAACACCAGACTTCGCCTGTCGCAGCCTGAATGCCACACTTGCGACGGGCTTGACTTTGATTGCAAATGGCAGGTTACAAAAGGTTGAAAGAAAAGTTGTGCAGTAAACAAGTTGGAGTCCGGAAAGCCCGAGATTCGAGTATGCAGCCTTTAACAAGTAGGATCTTGGGCTCGAGTCAGCATGCCTTGGGTGCACCACTTCCCCCTATTTATAGATTTGGGGGACTGCCCAAATGGGCAGGGCTAAAATAACCGGCTGCCCGGGGTACAGGAGAGTCAGGCAGCGGTGACGGGAATCAAAAAGAAATGGACAAGCAGTCCACGCGAGATAGGCAGACTGGGCTTGCGAGCTTGGCATCCCCTTGGTCGTGCAGAGCGCCATCTTGGCTGGAGGGTCGTGGCTTGGGCGGACTGGCTCTTGAGTCTGCCTAGTGAATGACAAGATCTAGAAACTGACCAAGGCCGGGCGACCTGAGCGGACTAGGAACTGGAGTCTGCCTTTGGCGTACCTTGATGACCTGAGCGGACTGAAGGTCTGGAGTCCGCCAAAAGAGAAGGATCTTGGTCGGGCATGTTGCGGATTCTGGGGTTAATATAATCCCCACACATTTTCAAGTTTCGAGAAATTTCGAAAATGTTTCCATAACCGCCGAGTCCGTAACTATCATAAATGTTGCCTGGGCTATAAATACGGCTGGGGGAACTGTATTCTGCCAAAAATGTCTGTGCAATGGGCCTGCATTCACCACTTGCGGTCTGCATCTTCGAGTCCGGGATGACGAGACTTGGATCCGACTTTGGCAATCTTGCTTCCAAGACCGACAAGCCTAAGGCGTCCACGGCACCGGTTAAGAAAGTAGTTCACTGGGGAGAAACGATTGTCCGCGATGTTGGAGAAAGTTCGCGAAAAGGAAAAAACGCCCGCTGATCCGGTCCGCGACGGCAAGGAGCTGGAGAGCGAGAAGTCGGATGCCTCTCTTGCCCCGAATGTGCCTCCCTAGAGTGCAAAAAAGACTTATAATCCGCAACAAAATTTTGACCAGGTCCCTGCGAATTCCGGAGGAATGGCGATAGAAGCTACTCCTTCTGGTACATTCATGTTGCGCATAGATGCCGGAAAGGAGGTCTCTTCACCGGATGTTCCGCAGTAGGACACCGTGACGGAGCGGACTGCCGATCTGGAGGCTGAAAAGCAGACAGAGTTGGCGGGAGGCGAGCAGACAGAGAAGCTTGCTGAGGATCAGGCCGCGGCTACAGCGGCATCCTTGACTGTAGTTGGCACAGGCCAGGACACAATCCGCGCGAACCCGTTGGACTCTGAGTAGATCGTGCTAGCTTTGGAGAAAAAGGCTTCCTAGTAGAAGAGGAGGAGGGACAAGTCTTCCATTTCTGAGCTGATGGAGAAAAAGCTGCGGGCTCAAAAAGAGAAGAACGTCTCCGTGCGGACAGGCGCGGAGAGCTTGCAGTATAGGCCGCGGAAGAAAGAAGTTCCAGATGCGATTTTGATTACACTGAATGCCCCCATCTCAGGGGGCGACACATCTGCGGTCAGTTTGTCCACCACCGAAATACTCGACACTATTGATAACAAGCGGCTTACTGACATTAATCAGTCTTAGCTGGAGGTGTTGCAGTCTGATGTCGAGATACTGGGTGAGAAGGTCGCTGAGCCCCCCCTCAGTTGCAGATGACCAAAGGGAGAAGACGGCGACGGAGAACCTCGCGATCTTGAAAGCCAAGGTCGAGACGGTCCCCGAAGGACTGGAGGCGGGTAAGCTAGCTGAAGACCTGCAGACGGCGGCCGAGCTGATGCGGTCGGGTAAATTGCAGCCGGTACTCCAGCAATTTCATCAACGATGGCTTTATAAGTCCCCACCACGGAAATCACGGCCTATAAAAATCATCACGGATACCGAGGACATAGTTGCTTCCAGTAAATCTGTTGCCGAGAAAAAGGCGAAAGTATATCGAAGATGGAAGCAACACTTGGTCTCCTTCAAGCCGGACCGAGTGAGGCGGCTTGTCGTTGATAGTCGCCAGATCGCTGCAATGATTACAAAAAGTGATTTATCTTTATCTTTTTGAACTCACCGCGACTTGGAAACTAAAACGGATTTTGTTTCCAGTATTACAGTTCGTAACTCGCCACCAGACTGTAACATCCCATTTCCAACTAGACCCCTAAGAGTGGTTTTGTCATGATAAAACCCTAGGAAGCCCAAGAAAGAGTCAAGTGGACCTGGTGGTGTGGATATGGCCACTATGGTCTGCACTTAGCAGATTTCTAGACCTTGGTTAAAGGTGATCATGGGGCTTCACCAAGACTCCAAGACCCCACCCATACCCTTATAACCCTAGAAAGGGGTCAATGGGTCACTAAGGACCCATGGAGAGCAATCAGAGGACCTAAGTTGACCAAAGTTAACTATAACCCTAGCTAGGTCAAATTGACCTACACAAGGGTCCATTGTAGTCTATTAGCCAAATATACCCCACCCATATCTCCATAACCCTAGGTAGGGGTCAATGGGTCACTAAGGACCCATGGAGGGTAATCAAAGGACCTAAGTTGACCAAAGTCAACTCTAACCCTAAATAGGCCAAATTGACCTACACAAGGGTCAATTGCAGTCCCTTAGCCCAGTGGACCCCACCCATACCCTCATAGCCTAGTGAGAGGCCAATAGGTCACCAAGGACCCATTGGGGCCAATCATAAAGGCTTGGTTGACCAAAGTCAACCCTTGACCTAAAATGGTCAAAGTGCCCTACTTAAGGGCCAAGTGACCTCCAAGGGCCAATCCAACCCTACCTTGACCCTAGGGGAGGCTAATGGGTCACCAAGGACCCATTAAAGGAATCTCAAGGACCAAATTGACCTAGGTGGGCCCTAGTCCAACTTTGGGTCAAGTTAGCCCAAATGGGCTAACTCAAGCCCAAGCCCATTTCAATTGGGCTAACCATGACTTAAGTGACCAAATGGACTTGTGGGCTGCCATAGGACATGTAGGAGCCAAAAAATTCAGGCTTGGTGACTAGGAGAGAGAAAGTCACCCATGGAAGAGAGAGGAAGAGAAGGAAGAAAAGGGAGGAGGACTTTTGGGCTCATCCTCCCCCTCCCCAACCCCTCCATTCACTCCTCTAGGATAAGGAAAGCAGCCCCAATTCAACCAGCTAGCTTTGACTGGTGTGATTCATGCTTCATCCCCTACCTACCATGGTCGAAATCTTTGACCAAGGAAGCCAATAATGGCAATGGAGCTTGCAGCCAACTACCACCCCTATTCTCCTCTTTAAAAGGTTCACTAGAATCCAGGGATGAATTCCCACCAGTTTCCTGAAGAAGCCAAGCCCTATTCTGCATTTTTGAACAAACCGACCACCGCCGGCCACCACCATGCCAATCCGGGGATCAGCCTGGCTACAGCCGCCACCACAGGTCCTCCTCCATTCCTTCTTGCATGGGTAGATCGTAGACATCATTAGGGCCAAGGTTGGGGCTCAATCGAGCCCAATCCGATTTTGATTTTCATGGTTTTCGGCCGAAATTTCTGATTGGTAGAATTGCCGGAACAGTGCTCCCCGGCGGCCGTGCCGCCGCCTGGAGGTAGCCCCGACCACCACGAAGGTGTTGGCGGCGGTGGCCGGCCGAGGAGGTGGCCGGAGCGACGGCGGCAGCCGCTAGAAGATGGCCCAGGCGGGACGAATCTGGGCCATCGGCTAGAGCTTGAAGATGACCAGATCCCGTCCATCCTGCGCCAAGATTCGTGCGGTTGATGATATTAAACTATGGATTAAAGGATTTGATTTATTTCATTTTGTCACAGATTTTGTATTTAGTAGTTTTAATTATTAAAAATAGTTAGAGCCTTTTTGGAGAATATGGTCAACACAAGAAATGTATCCCTATGGGTCTACTGTCAAACAAAATTGGTTTGAACCAATTTGGGTGACTGGTTTGACCAGAGCACTCAATTTGGTGGGGTCTATACAAATGACTAGGCAGCCATTAAACTAGTTGCCCACACTTCATCCTTGGTCAAAATGGTCTGAAATTTTGGCAGTGAGGCACCCTACCCTATATCTAGACCCTGCCCAAAAATGGGAATTTTTGGGAATAATTTTCCTATAGTTTTGTAAATAATTTAATTATGCTAGGGTAAATTAAATTATGGGTCAAATGAAGTCTAAATTCATCCAAATTTTGGTATGATGTATATGAGGTTAATATAGACCTTTGGTTAAAATTTCATTAAGTTTGAAGTTGATTCGAATGGGAATCAAGCAACCCTAGCCTTGCCCTAAGAAGGGCATTTTGGTCCAAAATGTAATTTTGGGTTTTGAGTGTCCAATTCACCTCAACAGAGGTTAAAATTTGGGACACTGGCTTGGCATGACTTTATACACCTTCCAATAAAAACTTGGCGGCATTGGAGTTGATTTGGCCCAAGATCCTAGGTCAAACCCTAAGGAAGGGCTTTTGTACCTTGTGAAGGGCATATGGCCAAAACACCTTGTATGGCTATTAAATTTTGTATGGATGGTATTTTGGTAACTATAACCCTCTAGTAAAAATATTAGGGTATTTTGGAAGGTTTAGGACCCTCAAAAGCCTAACCCTAGTTTAGGGCACAAATGTGGTGGGATAGGAATGGGTTAGCTAAACCCCTTAAAATGATATGAAATTTTGGTAGGATGGTCATAAGGATATTAAGAAGCTTTGGTGATTTATTTAGAAATTTTGGAGTAATATTTATAGCACTTCATTTGTAACACAAGGAATGCCTCAATTTAGTAAATTAATTATTATGCTCCCTCTGAACCTTGGGAGGTCATCAAATTTTGGCAGAAAATGTTTTGAATCATTATAAGCTTATATAAATTATATGAAAATTGTTGGATACTTATTTGAGGTACTTACTTCACAAGCTTGCTAAATGATGGAATTATTCAATAGTTTAATTTAGTCCATTTACTGATAAATAAATTATGAAATTTGTCCTAAACCATTTACATGCCATTAGATTCATACTTAAATTTTCTCTGAATTTTTGGAAGCAACATAGTATTTTATATTTCTTTAAATGAATTTTCAAGGATTAAAATGAAATAATGATTTGGGGATAAAACCTTACTGAAAAATTTAGATATTTTGGAAGATGAGTTATATCATTATTTTGAATAACATATAAAAGTTGTAGAATGATATCTTGACTAAAAATTGTACTTTATGTTCATTATTGGAAATATTAGTCAATAGAATAATTAAATAAATTATTAAATAAATAAGGAAAATTTTGGATCTCTAGATTTAGGGCTTAAAGGTCATAATAGACCTCAATTAATTATTATAAGAGTATTAGATAGTTATTTGATGTACCTCCTATTTTACATGAAGTTTGACATGGTGGTCTGCATTTAGCAATTTTGGAAAATAATATATTAATTTGTTTGAAGCTTATCACACCTTAATCACTGATGATATTTGACCCAGAGCATTTATGGGCCCTTGTTATCATGTTAGAATTATCCTTGAATTTTCAGAAATAATATTGCCCTGTTTATTATTTTTATGAATTATTGCAATATACCATTTAAATAAAATAAGTGGCCTGAACCTTGCTGAAAAATTAAGAGATTTTGTATCTTAGGTTAAATGATTATATTAAGTATAACATAAATCTGGGGAGATTTTATATTGTCAAATTTTGGTACCTTCAGCTCAATCTTGGAGACTTGGGCCACTATAAATGTTTAAATAAATTCCAAGATAAATAGGAAAATTGTAAAACTCTGGATTTGGGCAATAAAGGTCATAATGGACCTCCACTAATTATCATAGGAGTATTGGATGATTACTTGATATACTTCCCATTTTACATAACATTAAACCTTGGTGGTCTGCATATAGTAAATCTACAGAAATAATCTGGAGTACAAGTTAGGCACATAAGTCAAAAATTAGTGGTTATAGGAATGAGTTCATCACTCAGGGTTGGATGAGCTAGGGATTGGTTTGACTAAAAGGTTAGGTGGTGTTTGGGATCGACGAAAGATCGTCTTCCCCATAGAGTAGAAAGTCAAAATCATCTTAGGTATAGTTTACTATAATATGAAAATGAAATGGGTAACACCTAAGTTGTAGGCATAAAGTAAATTGAGGAGTAGGTAGTAAACTTAGGATTTCACACTCTCACACCCCTGTGTCCCGAGAGATAGTTTGGGTTACTCGGGCAATAAGCCTAGTGGTTAAGGTAATGGGCATGGTAGCCCGGGGAGCTTCGGCTCAGTTGTAGATTATGACGGATGGGTTAGTCCGATGAGCTTTGGCTCGGTTGTTGGTTATGACGGACGGGATAGTCCGGGGAGCTTCGGCTCGGTTATAGGTTATGACGGACGGGTTAGTCCGGGGAGCTTCGGCTCGGTTGTAGGTTCTGACGGACGGGTTAGTCCGGGGAGTTTCGGCTCGGTGGTTGATTATGACGGACGGGATAGTCCGGGAAGATTCGGCTCGGTTATTTGTTGGACTCATAACTATTGCATGTGCATAAAAGGTATAAGGTGGTGGGTCTTAGATATTGGGGGGTTCGTTGCACCGACACCAATACCGTTGACTCGGCAAGTGTGGTTTTACACTTCGCCAACAGAAGTCTGGTGCGCCAGCCGGCAAGAGTACGCAGGCGTCCGCTTAGTGCACCAAGCGTTGAGGCGTACGATAGGTCAGACCGGTAGTGCAAATACTAGTTTTGAGGTGGGCGAGGCCCAACCCACCGCTTCTGTCTGCCACTACGGTGGTATCCTGGGAGGTAACGGCTCCGAAAGGGGGAATTAAAGGTCTGTGTACACAGAGTCGAGTGGGTGAGTTGCACTTGCATGTTCACATCATAGCATACTTGCATTTCATAGCATAACCATTGCATATAACCTGACACCTAATGTATAAGCGGTATGGGACGCTCTATACATTAGGCCTTGCAAAACGACCGCTTGGCCTATAAGTTCGAGCGAGCGTGCTTATAAGTCAAGGTTCTCTTTCAGTATTATTTATATGTTATGCCTGCTAGTAAAAACGACACCATATCGTATAAATCGGTATGGGACTTTTTATACGATAGGAGACCTGCAAGAGATCCCTTAGCTTATGTGTTTTCACATAAGTTAAGGTTACTTATTTAATTTTGTATATTATCATGCTTACACTGTTAGTTTAGTTCCGCTGCCATCTGCAATTTGACTATTCTCCACCATCAAGTCCTTCCCTTTCCTTCTCCCCGCTCGGTATTAGGAACCATGGGGGAAGGGGTGGGGGACGATAGGACTTAGTCTTTTAGACTAGCGGTTTTCGAACCACATCATTTAGGGGACAACGGAGCCCAGCATTGAGGAGCAACCCCGGAGGTCGGCACGCTTGGTGATCGGACAGTCTAGCTCTGGAGTCCAGACAGCAGGGACTGTGAGTCCCAAACACTAGTAGTTATATTAGTTTGCTTCCGCAATGAGTGATTTGTAGTGAGGACTTGATGTACCGGGCATAAGCCCGAGATTTTATTATATGTACTATCTATGGACACTCCCTTCGTGGAGTTTATTTTCTATACTTGTGATTTTTCTGTGGACTTGCTTTATTCTTATGCTACAGTGGTGATCGATTTTGGCCGGCAGAATCGGCGTCTTGTAGTGACGACCTTCCCGGGTGAGAAGGTATCACCGCAATGCGGCGGTTCTGGGCCTAAGACCCCGGTGTCGAAAAAGAAAAAAAATGGGGGTCTTACAAGTGGTATCAGAGCAGAAACGTATCGATCAAAAGGTAGCAGTCCACAAACCTCGGGCCACCCCCGCACGAGTTTAGTTTGGGGACAAACTAAGCAACGGAAGCAGTGGTGGGCGCATATGGGAAATCACATGAAAATTGTCCACTTTTAGTTAAATCTGTGAGACTTCTTATATTTGACTTCTATTACGCAGCCCCCAACACAGCCAACACCACAAGGCAGAGTTCAGTAGACCCCGACTGTTGCACCACCTTCCCCAGTCCCCACTCCATTCCTACACTCGGAGATGGGTCAAACGTTGACGGCCATTCTAGATGCCTTCAGGGCTCAGCAGGTTCTGGCTCCGCAACCAAACCCGGGGGCCAATTGGCTGAGCATCTTTCGAGGACTCTCTCCTCCATCCTACTTGGGGACAGAATACGCCGTACGGACAGAGGAATGGCTAGATATTATGTACGAAATGCTGACTGGGATACGGTGTCCCTGGGAGGAGAGGGTGGCCTTGGTTATCTCCTGCCTGGAGTCCCATGCTAAGAGGTGGTGGAAGACGCTGCTGGACACAAGGTTTGCTGATAGGGAGGTTGCGGAAGTTACCTGGGAAGAGTTCAGGACCGCGCTGCTGGAGCATTTTGTTCCACAGTCGGCCAGGGATGAGTTGGAGGAGCGGTTCTTACAGCTGAAGCAGGGCTCCCGGACAGTGGTAGAGTACCATCGGGAGTTCGACCATTTGGCTCGATATGCAAATTCTTACCAGCTGGACGAAGCGGGATACATCAAGAGATTCTATAAGGGCCTGTGGGAGGACTTGAGGGAGGCTTTGTTGTTTGTATCCGATGGGCCTATCTCCCGGATTTTGGAAATGGCAAAGAGGACTGAGGCCGATTGGCACACCACTCGGGGCCGAAAGCGGCAAGCGGAGGATCAGGGCCGGAGAGCCCGAAATGATCAGCGGCAAGGTGCTATACCAGGTGGAAGAAGGACAGAGGACCAGCCTCGTCAGGAAGTGAGGCAGGAGTCGAGGGAGCAGGTGGTATTGGCCCCTCAGCCTCTTCAGATGAGGGAGGCACCGAGACCCGGGGGTATGGCATTTCCCCCACCGGAGTGCTACAACTGCCATCAGATAGGACACATTCAGAGAAACTGCCCCATGAGGGGAGCACCTTTACCAGCACCCCAGGATGCCCCGCATGCCCAACAGTTTGGAGGACGAGGACGTGGTTTCCAGGGTGCAGATCGCAGGCAGCAGAGGGAGCAAATTTATGCCCTGGATTTGGCTCAACCCCGGAACCCGGAGCAAGTAATCACTGGTACGTCAGAAAATCGTAAACTTATTTCCTCATGACCTTTAAGTTTATATAGAAGTGATAATCTAGGGAAGAAAACCATAGTTAGATTCTAAGACATTTAACTTTCCCCACCCCCAGGAAAAGTTTTCATCAGCGGCAAACCCGCTTATACACTATTTGATACGGGTGCTTCACACTCGTTTGTATCGGAAGCCTTCATAGATGGGTTGGAAGGCGTGGAGCGATTCATGGGTCTGATGATGAGGATACGATTACCCGACGGATCAGAGTTGTTCACCTCTGCCCACTGCAATATGGAGGCGGAGATCGGCGGAAGGATATTTGAAGCTCCAACAATGATCATAAAGATGCCAATCTTTGATTTGATCCTAGGAATGACGTGGTTGAATTGGAATCATGATCAAATTGACTGCACATCCAAGAGAGTTACCGTGAGACATGGAGATTCGTACCTCGTCATTGAAGGTACTAGATCTATTTCCCCTCTCATGCTGTCATCTGTACAGGCCGTCAAGGCTCACTTACAGGGGGCAGAAGTGTATGAGGTAATATTTGAAATGAATGAGGCCAAGGTCTCCACCTCGGGTATTCCGGTGGTGCGAGATTTTGCCGACGTATTTCCAGATAAACTGCCTAGGCTACCCCCGCACCGGGAGCAGGATTTCCGGATACAGCTGGTGCCAGGGGCTAAGCAGGCAGCTAGAGCCCCTTACCGGATGGCCCCAAAAGAGCTGACAGAATTTCGAAGCCAACTCCAGGAACTGGTAGAAGCCGGATTTGTCAGACCAAGTTCCTCGCCATGGGGAGCCCCGGTCTTATTTGTGAAGAAGAAGGATGGGACACTTCGCCCGTGCATCGATTATCGAGCACTAAACAGGCTGACCGTCCGGAATACCTATCCGCTCCCACGGATAGACGAATTATTCGACCAACTGGAGGGAGCCCATTATTTCTCGAAGCTGGACCTAAGGTCGGGCTACTACCAGTTACGAATCCAGGAGGAGGACATTCCAAAGACTGCTTTCAGTAGCAGATATGGGCTATATGAGTTTACAGTGATGCCCTTCGGGCTCACAAATGCTCTGTCGGCATTTATGAGCCTCATGAACAGGGTTTTTGAGGCCTATTTGGATGTGTTCATCATAGTATTCATAGACGACATCCTGATCTACTCTAGGACGGAAGAGGAGCACACTCTGCATCTGACGCTGACTCTGGAGAGACTACGAGAGCACAAGCTCTATGCAAAGATCAGCAAATGCCAGTTTTGGTTGAAGGAGGTGGCCTTCCTAGGCCATATCATCACTGATGCTGGGTTGGCAGTGGACCCGGCCAAGATCCAAGCAGTCCGGGACTGGCCACAGTTAAAGACGGCCACAGATGTACGAAGTTTCCTGGGACTCGCCGGTTACTACCGGAAGTTCGTAGAGGGATTCTCTCGTATCGTCCTTCCACTCACATCTCTGACAAGGAAGTAGGTGCCCTTTATCTGGACCCCACAGTGTGAGGCGGCTTTTCAAGAGCTAAAGGGGCGACTCACTTCGGCTCCTATACTTGCTCTCCCTTCAGGGAAAGAAGGATTCCAGGTCTACACCGACGCTTCCTACCAGGGCATGGGTGCAGTACTGATGCAGAATGGCCATGTGATAGCTTATGCTTCTCGGCAGCTGAAGAATGGCCATACGATAGGACTTAGTCTTTTAGACTAGCGGTTTTCGAACCACATCATTTAGGGGACAACGGAGCCCAGCATTGAGGAGCAACCCTGGAGGTCGGCACGCTTGGTGATCGGACAGTCTAGCTCTGGAGTCCAGACAGCAGGGACTGTGAGTCCCAAACACTAGTAGTTATATTAGTTTGCTTCCGCAATGAGTGATTTGTAGTGAGGACTTGATGTACCGGGCATAAGCCCGAGATTTTATTATATGTACTATCTATGGACACTCCCTTCGTGGAGTTTATTTTCTATACTTGTGATTTTTCTGTGGACTTGCTTTATTCTTATGCTACAGTGGTGATCGATTTTGGCCGGCAGAATCGGCGTCTTGTAGTGACGACCTTCCCGGGTGAGAAGGTATCACCGCAATGCGGCGGTTCTGGGCCTAAGACCCCGGTGTCGAAAAAGAAAAAAAATGGGGGTCTTACAAGTGGTATCAGAGCAGAAACGTATCGATCAAAAGGTAGCAGTCCACAAACCCCGGGCCACCCCCGCACGAGTTTAGTTTGGGGACAAACTAAGCAACGGAAGCAGTGGTGGGCGCATATGGGAAATCACATGAAAATTGTCCACTTTTAGTTAAATCTGTGAGACTTCTTATATTTGACTTCTATTACGCAGCCCCCAACACAGCCAACACCACAAGGCAGAGTTCAGTAGACCCCGACTGTTGCACCACCTTCCCCAGTCCCCACTCCATTCCTACACTCGGAGATGGGTCAAACGTTGACGGCCATTCTAGATGCCTTCAGGGCTCAGCAGGTTCTGGCTCCGCAACCAAACCCGGGGGCCAATTGGCTGAGCATCTTTCGAGGACTCTCTCCTCCATCCTACTTGGGGACAGAATACGCCGTACGGACAGAGGAATGGCTAGATATTATGTACGAAATGCTGACTGGGATACGGTGTCCCTGGGAGGAGAGGGTGGCCTTGGTTATCTCCTGCCTGGAGTCCCATGCTAAGAGGTGGTGGAAGACGCTGCTGGACACAAGGTTTGCTGATAGGGAGGTTGCGGAAGTTACCTGGGAAGAGTTCAGGACCGCGCTGCTGGAGCATTTTGTTCCACAGTCGGCTAGGGATGAGTTGGAGGAGCGGTTCTTACAGCTGAAGCAGGGCTCCCGGACAGTGGTAGAGTACCATCGGGAGTTCGACCATTTGGCTCGATATGCAAATTCTTACCAGCTGGACGAAGCGGGATACATCAAGAGATTCTATAAGGGCCTGTGGGAGGACTTGAGGGAGGCTTTGTTGTTTGTATCCGATGGGCCTATCTCCCGGATTTTGGAAATGGCAAAGAGGACTGAGGCCGATTGGCACACCACTCGGGGCCGAAAGCGGCAAGCGGAGGATCAGGGCCGGAGAGCCCGAAATGATCAGCGGCAAGGTGCTATACCAGGTGGAAGAAGGACAGAGGACCAGCCTCGTCAGGAAGTGAGGCAGGAGTCGAGGGAGCAGGTGGTATTGGCCCCTCAGCCTCTTCAGATGAGGGAGGCACCGAGACCCGGGGGTATGGCATTTCCCCCACCGGAGTGCTACAACTGCCATCAGATAGGACACATTCGGAGAAACTGCCCCATGAGGGGAGCACCTTTACCAGCACCCCAGGATGCCCCGCATGCCCAACAGTTTGGAGGACGAGGACGTGGTTTCCAGGGTGCAGATCGCAGGCAGCAGAGGGAGCAAATTTATGCCCTGGATTTGGCTCAACCCCGGAACCCGGAGCAAGTAATCACTGGTACGTCAGAAAATCGTAAACTTATTTCCTCATGACCTTTAAGTTTATATAGAAGTGATAATCTAGGGAAGAAAACCATAGTTAGATTCTAAGACATTTAACTTTCCCCACCCCCAGGAAAAGTTTTCATCAGCGGCAAACCCGCTTATACACTATTTGATACGGGTGCTTCACACTCGTTTGTATCGGAAGCCTTCATAGATGGGTTGGAAGGCGTGGAGCGATTCATGGGTCTGATGATGAGGATACGATTACCCGACGGATCAGAGTTGTTCACCTCTGCCCACTGCAATATGGAGGCGGAGATCGGCGGAAGGATATTTGAAGCTCCAACAATGATCATAAAGATGCCAATCTTTGATTTGATCCTAGGAATGACGTGGTTGAATTGGAATCATGATCAAATTGACTGCACATCCAAGAGAGTTACCGTGAGACATGGAGATTCGTACCTCGTCATTGAAGGTACTAGATCTATTTCCCCTCTCATGCTGTCATCTGTACAGGCCGTCAAGGCTCACTTACAGGGGGCAGAAGTGTATGAGGTAATATTTGAAATGACTGAGGCCAAGGTCTCCACCTCGGGTATTCCGGTGGTGCGAGATTTTGCCGACGTATTTCCAGATAAATTGCCTAGGCTACCCCCGCACCGGGAGCAGGATTTCCGGATACAGCTGGTGCCAGGGGCTAAGCAGGCAGCTAGAGCCCCTTACCGGATGGCCCCAAAAGAGCTGACAGAATTTCGAAGCCAACTCCAGGAACTGGTAGAAGCCGGATTTGTCAGACCAAGTTCCTCGCCATGGGGAGCCCCGGTCTTATTTGTGAAGAAGAAGGATGGGACACTTCGCCCGTGCATCGATTATCGAGCACTAAACAGGCTGACCGTCCGGAATACCTATCCGCTCCCACGGATAGACGAATTATTCGACCAACTGGAGGGAGCCCATTATTTCTCGAAGCTGGACCTAAGGTTGGGCTACTACCAGTTACGAATCCAGGAGGAGGACATTCCAAAGACTGCTTTCAGTAGCAGATATGGGCTATATGAGTTTACAGTGATGCCCTTCGGGCTCACAAATGCTCTGTCGGCATTTATGAGCCTCACGAACAGGGTTTTTGAGGCCTATTTGGATGTGTTCATCATAGTATTCATAGACGACATCCTGATCTACTCTAGGACGGAAGAGGAGCACACTCTGCATCTGACGCTGACTCTGGAGAGACTACGGGAGCACAAGCTCTATGCAAAGATCAGCAAATGCCAGTTTTGGTTGAAGGAGGTGGCCTTCCTAGGCCATATCATCACTGATGCTGGGTTGGCAGTGGACCCGGCCAAGATCCAAGCAGTCCGGGACTGGCCACAGTTAAAGACGGCCACAGATGTACGAAGTTTCCTGGGACTCGCCGGTTACTACCGGAAGTTCGTAGAGGGATTCTCTCGTATCGTCCTTCCACTCACATCTCTGACAAGGAAGTAGGTGCCCTTTATCTGGACCCCACAGTGTGAGGCGGCTTTTCAAGAGCTAAAGGGGCGACTCACTTCGGCTCCTATACTTGCTCTCCCTTCAGGGAAAGAAGGATTCCAGGTCTACACCGACGCTTCCTACCAGGGCATGGGTGCAGTACTGATGCAGAATGGCCATGTGATAGCTTATGCTTCTCGGCAGCTGAAGAAGCTTGAGCAGAACTACCCAGTCCATGACTTAGAAATGGGAGCTGTCATTTTTGCACTGAAAGTCTGACGGCACTATCTGTACGGTGTCCACTGCGACATATACTCTGACCATAAAAATTTGAGGTATGTGGACACGCAAAAAGAGCTGAACATCAGACAAAGACGATGGGTGGAATTTTTGGCAGACTACCAGTATGAGATGCGCTACCACCCGGGAAAGGCGAATGTGGTAGCAGATGCACTGAGCCGAAAGACCGCAAACGCCGGAGTAGGAACACAGTTGATGGCTTTGGAATTAGTTCAGATGTTAGATAAGATACAAATATCCCTGGTGTCCGAGGATCACCCTGAGTTATACCGAGACTATCTTTCGTCATTAATCGCCACTGGTGACATTCGAGAAAGGGTCAAGGATGGACAGAGGCAGGATACCCAGCTAGAGCCAATATTCCGGGCCTTAGAAGCAGGCACTGCGGGAGATTACACACTGAGGGATGATTTAGTGTGCTTCAGAGGACGGGTCTACATACCAGAGGGAGGCCAGATCCGGGAGTACATCCTAATGGAGGCTCATTGCAGTCGATATTCGGTACACCCGGGGATTACGAAGATGACTGCAGATCTGAAGAAGACTATGTTCTGGCCTGGCTTGAAGAAGGATATCACCTACTTCGTGACCCATTGCAAGGCATGCCAGTTAGTGAAGGCGGAATGCAGAAACCCCGCAGGATTATTACAGCCACTCCCCGTACCAGAGTGGAAGTTTGATGATATCGCCATGGACTTTATACACGGACTTCCTCAATCAAGGACAGGGAATGATTCGATCTGGGTGATCGTCGACCGGCTGACAAAGGTTGTAAGGTTTATTCCAATCAGGAAGGATGACTCGGTGGGCGTGTTAGTCCGAAAGTTTGTGGAGCAATTCGTCCGCTACCATGGCATACCCAAGACGATTGTGTCAGACCGAGATGGACGATTTACATCCAGGGAGTGGAGGTCTGTGCAGACTTACTTGGGCACTCGACTAACATTCAATACGGCTTTTCATCCCAAGACGGATGGACAGACGGAACAAACCAACCGGACTCTGGAGGATTTACTACGACTCTGCATATTAGATCGCGGTGAACCTTGGCAGAAGTTGTTACCACTGATCGAGTTCTCGTATAATAACAGCTACCAGTCTAGTATAAAGATGGCTCCTTATGAGGCATTGTACGGACGGAAGTGTAGGACTCCACTGTCAAGGATACAGGACGAGGACCCTAAGGCATTGGATTCGGAATTTGTTGAGGACACCGAGGCTCAGGTGAGATTGATACGGGACAGGATGCTAGAAGCACAAATCCGGCAGGCTAAGTATTACGACGCTCGGCACCGTCAGGTGGAATTCTAGGTGGGAGATCAGGTGTTCTTGAAGATCCGACCAATACATGGAGTTACTCGGGTACGCGGACAGAGGAAGAAGCTTAGTCCAAGATACATGGGGCCTTATAGGATCCAGGAGCGGATCGGTCCCTTAGCATAAAGGCTGGAGCTGCCACCGGAACTGGCGAGTCTGCACGATGTATTCCATATATCCTCTCTTAGGAGAGCCCTACTACGCCCAGAGCAGCAAGTTACTACCACAGACGGACCGATAGCATCTGATCGGTCAGTTCACCTAGAACCGGTCCGGATTGATGACAAGGGGGTACGAGTTTTACGCCACAAGAAGGTTCTGTTAGTCAAGGTCCTATGGAGAAATCACAGAAGAGAGGAGCACACATGGGAGCCCTAGGACTTGATGCGACAAAGATACCCGGAACTCTTCAGTCAGGTATTCCTCACAACCACTCAAGATGTTCAAGTTACCTTCCTATTTTAAGTAGAACTGAAATTTCAAGGATATGGGCTAAACTTTTGTTTATTGGGGTCTAGACTTTGCCAATTGGGGCATTTGGTCTTAAATTTGACTATCACCTTTAAACCTCATATAATCAAACATGGTGTCGTGACATACACCTTTCGACTCTCATGGGATGTTTCAAGCTTTTTCCTTCCCGATGGGAGTCCCCGTAGGCTTAACCTTGATTTCGGGGACGAAATCTTTGTTTTGTTTATTGGGATTTGTAACATCCCATTTCCAACTAGACCCCTAAGAGTGGTTTTGTCATGACAAAACCCTAGGAAGCCCAAGAAAGAGTCAAGTGGACCTGGTGGTGTGGATATGGCCACTATGGTCTGCACTTAGCAGATTTCTAGACCTTGGTTAAAGGTGATCATGGGGCTTCACCAAGACTCCAAGACCCCACCCATACCCTTATAACCCTAGAAAGGGGTCAATGGGTCACTAAGGACCCATGGAGAGCAATCAAAGGACCTAAGTTGACCAAAGTCAACTATAACCCTAGCTAGGTCAAATTGACCTACACAAGGGTCCATTGCAGTCTATTAGCCAAATATACCCCACCCATATCTCCATAACCCTAGGTAGGGGTCAATGGGTCACTAAGGACCCATGGAGGGTAATCAAAGGATCTAAGTTGACCAAAGTCAACTCTAACCCTAAATAGGCCAAATTGACCTACACAAGGGTCAATTGCAGTCCCTTAGCCCAGTGAACCCCACCCATACCCTCATAGCCTAGTGAGAGGCCAATAGGTCACCAAGGACCCATTGGGGCCAATCATAAAGGCTAGGTTGACCAAAGTCAACCCTTGACCTAAAATGGTCAAAGTGCCCTACTTAAGGGCCAAGTGACCTCCAAGGGCCAATCCAACCCCACCTTGACCCTAGGGGAGGCTAATGGGTCACCAAGGACCCATTAAAGGAATCTCAAGGACCAAATTGACCTAGGTGGGCCCTAGTCCAACTTTGGGTCAAGTTAGCCCAAATGGGCTAACTCAAGCCCAAGCCCATTTAATTTGGGCTAACCATGACTTAAGTGACCAAATGGACTTGTGGGATGCCATAGGACATGTAGGAGCCAAAAAATTCTGGCTTGGTGACTAGGAGAGAGAAAGTCACCCATGGAAGAGAGAGGAAGAGAAGGAAGAAAAGGGAGGAGGACTTTTGGGCTCATCCTCCCCCTCCCCAACCCCTCCATTCACTCCTCTAGGACAAGGAAAGCATCCCCAATTCAACCAGCTAGCTTTGACTGGTGTGATCCATGCTTCATCCCCTACCTACCATGGCCGAAATCTTTGACCAAGGAAGCCAATAATGGCAATGGACCTTGCAGCCAACTACCACCCCTATTCTCCTCTTTAAAAGGTTCACTGGAATCAAGGGATGAATTCCCACCAGTTTCCTGAAGAAGCCAAGCCCTATTCTGCATTTTTGAACAAACCGACCTCCGCCGGCCACCACCATGCCAATCCGGCGATCAGCCCGGCTACAGCCGCCACCACAGGTCCTCCTCCATTCCTTCTTGCATGGGTAGATCGTAGACATCATTAGGGCCAAGGTTGGGGCTCAATCGAGCCCAATCCGATTTTGATTTTCATGGTTTTCGGCCGAAATTTCTGATTGGTAGAATCGCCGGAACAGTGCTCCCCGGCGGCCGTGCCGTCGCCTGGAGGTAGCCCCGACCACCACGAAGGTGTTGGCGGCGGTGGCCGGCCGAGGAGGTGGCCGGAGCGACGGCGGCAGCCGCTGGAAGATGGCCCAGGCGGGACGAATCTGGGCCGTCGGCTAGAGCTTGAAGATGACCAGATCCCGTCCATCCTGCGCCAAGATTCGTGCGGTTGATGATATTAAACTATGGATTAAAGGATTTGATTTATTTCATTTTGTCACAGATTTTGTATTTATTGGTTTTAATTATTAAAAATAGTTAGAGCCTTTTTCAGAGAATATGGTCAATACAAGAAATGTATCCCTATGGGTCTACTATCAAACAAAATTAGTTTGAACCAATTTGGGTGACTGGTTTGACCAGGGAACTCAATTTGGTGGGGTCTATACAAATGACTAGGCAGCCATTAAACTAGTTGCCCACACTTCATCCTTGGTCAAAATGGTCTGAAATTTTGGCAGTGAGGCACCCTGCCCTATATCTAGACCCTTCCCAAAAATGGGAATTTTTGGGAATAATTTTCCTATAGTTTTGTAAATAACTTAATTATGCTAGGGTAAATTAAATTATGGGTCAAATGAAGTCCAAATTCATCCAAATTTTGGTATGATGTATATGAGGTCAATATAGACCTCTAGTTAAAATTCCATTAAGTTTGGAGTTGATTTGAATGGGAATCAAGCAACCCTAGCCTTGCCCTAAGAAGGGCATTTTGGTCCAAAATATAATTTTGGGTTTTGAGTGTACAATTCACCTCAACAGAGGTTAAAATTTGGGACACTAGCTTGGCATGACTTTATACACCTTCCAATGAAAACTTGGGGGCATTGGAGTTGATTTGGCCCAAGATCCTAGGTCAAACCATAAGGAAAGGCTTTTGTACCTTGTGAAGGGCATATGGCCAAAACACCTTGTATGGCTATGAAATTTTGTATGGATGGTATTTTGGTAACTATAACCCTCTGGTTAAAATATTAGGGTATTTTGGAAGGTTTAGGACCCTCAAAAGCCTAACCCTAGTTTAGGGCACAAATGTGGAGGGATAGGAATGGGTTAGCTAAACCCCTTAAAATGATATGAAATTTTTGTAGGATGGTCATAAGGATATTAAGAAGCTTTGGTGATTTATTTAGAAATTTTGGAGTAATATTTATAGCACTTCATTTGTAACACAAGGAATGCCTCAATTTAGTAAATTAATTATTATGCTCCCTCTGACCCTTGGGAGGTCATGAAATTTTGGCAGAGGATGTTTTGAATCATTATAAGCTTATATAAATTATATGGATACTTATTTGAGGTACTTACTTTACAAGCTTGCTAAATGATAGAATTATTCAATAATTTAATTTAGTCCATTTACTGATAAATAAATTATGAAATTTGGCCCAAACCATTTACATGCCATTAGATTCATACTTGAATTTTCTCTGAATTTTTGGAAGCAACATAGTATTTTATATTTCTTTAAATGAATTTTCAAAGATTAAAATGAAATAATGATTTGGGGATAAAACCTTACTGAAAAATTTAGATATTTTGGAAGATGAGTTATATCCTTATTTTGAATAACATATAAAAGTTGTAGAATGATATCTTGACTGAAAATTGTACTTCATGTTCATTATTGGAAATATTAGTCAATAGAATAATTAAATAAATTATTAAATAAATAAGGAAAATTTTGGATCTCTGGATTTAGGGCTTAAAGGTCATAATAGACCTCCATTAATTATTATAAGAGTATTAGATAGTTATTTGATGTACCTCCTATTTTACATGAAGTTTGACATGGTGGTCTGCATTTAGCAATTTTGGAAAACTATATATTAATTTGTTTGAAACTTATCACTCCTTAATCACTGATGATATTTGACCCAGAGCATTTATGGGCCCTTGCAATCATGTTAGAATTATCCTTGAATTTTCAGAAATAATATTGCCCTGTTTATTATTTTTATGAATTATTGCAATATACCATTTAAATAAAATAAGTGGCCTGAACCTTGCTGAAAAATTAAGAGATTTTGTATCTTAGGTTAAATGATTATATTAAGTTTAACATAAATCTGGGGAGATTTTATATTGTCAAAATTTGGTACCTTCAGCTCAATCTTGGAGATTTGGGCCACTATAAATGTTTAAATAAATTCCTAGATAAATAGGAAAATTATAAAACTCTGGATTTGGGCAATAAAGGTCATAATGGACCTCCACTAATTATCATAGGAGTATTGGATGATTACTTGATATACTTCCCATTTTACATAACATTAAACCTTGGTGGTCTGCATATAGTAAATCTACAGAAATAATCTGGAGTACAAGTTAGGCACATAAGTAAAAAATTAGTGGTTATAGGAATGAGTTCATCACTCAGGGTTGGATGATCTAGGGATTGGTTTGACTAAAAGGTTAGGTGGTGTTTGGGATCGACGAAAGATCGTCTTCCCCATAGAGTAGAAAGTCAAAATCATCTTAGGTATAGTTTACTATAATATGAAAATGAAATGGGTAACACCTAAGTTGTAGGCATAAAGTAAATTGAGGAGTAGGTAGTAAACTTAGGATTTCACACTCTCACACCCCTGTGTCCCGAAAGATAGTTTGGGTTACTCGGGCAATAAGCCCAGTGGTTAAGGTAATGGGCATGGTAGCCCGGGGAGCTTCGGCTCGGTTGTAGATTATGACGGATGGGTTAGTCCGGCGAGCTTTGGCTCGGTTGTTGGTTATGACGGACGGGATAGTCCGGGGAGCTTCGGCTCGGTTGTAGGTTATGACGGACGGGTTAGTCTGGGGAGCTTCGGCTCGGTTGTAGGTTTGACGGACGGGTTAGTCCGGGGAGTTTCAGCTCGGTGGTTGATTATGACGGACGGGATAGTCCGGGAAGATTCGGCTCGGTTATTTGTTGGACTCATAACTATTGCATGTGCATAAAAGGTATAAGGTGGTGGGTCTTAGATATTGGGGGGTTCGTTGCACCGACACCAATACCGTTGACTCGGCAAGTGTGGTTTTACACTTCGCCAACAGAAGTCCGGTGCGCCAGCCGGCAAGAGTACGCAGGCATCCGCTTAGTGCATCAAGCGTTGAGGCGTACGATAAGTCAGACCGGTAGTGCAAATACTAGTTTTGAGGTGGGCGAGGCCCAACCCACCGCTTCCGTCTGCCACTACGGAGGTATCCTGGGAGGTAACGGCTCCGAAAGGGGGAACTAAAGGTCTGTGTACACAGAGTCGAGTGGGTGAGTTGCACTTGCATGTTCACATCATAGCATACTTGCATTTCATAGCATAACCATTGCATATAACCTGACACCTAATGTATAAGCGGTATGGGACGCTCTATATATTAGGCCTTGCAAAACAACCCCTTGGCCTATAAGTTCGTGCGAGCGTGCTTATAAGTCAAGGTTCTCTTTCAGTATTATTTATATGTTATGCCTGCTAGTAAAAACGACACCCTATCGTATAAATCAGTATGGGACTTTTTATACGATAGGAGACCTGCAAGAGATCCCTTAGCTTATGTGTTTTCACATAAGTTAAGGTTACTTATTTAATTTTGTATATTATCATGCTTACACTGTTAGTTTAGTTCCGCTGCCATCTGCAATTTGACTATTCTCCACCATCAAGTCCTTCCCTTTCCTTCTCCCCGCTCGGTACTTAGGAGCCATGGGGGAAGGGGTGGGGGATGATAGGACTTAGTCTTTTAGACTAACGGTTTTCGAACCACATCATTTAGGGGACCACGGAGCCCAGCATAGAGGAGCAGCCCCGGAGGTCGGCATGCTTGGAGATCGGACAGTCTAGCTCTGGAGTCCAGACAGCAGGGACTGTGAGTCCTGAACACTAGTAGTTATATTAGTTTGCTTCCGCAATGAGTGATTTGTAGTGAGGACTTGATGTACCGGGCAGAAGCCCGAGATTTTATTATATGTACTATCTGTGGACACTCCCTTCGTGGAGTTTATTTTCTATACTTGTGATTTTTCTGTGGACTTGCTTTATTCTTATGCTACAGTGGTGATCGATTTTGGCCGGCAGAATCGGCGTCTTGTAGTGACGACCTTCCCGGGTGCGAAGGTATCACCGCGAGGCGGCGGTTCTGGGCCTAAGACCCCGGTGTCGAAAAAGAAAAAAAATGGGGGTCTTACACAGACTCTGTCGAGCCTGGCGAGATCGTGCCGTCGCCCATGGATGCTCCCGTGTAAACATTGTCGACCGCCCTAGCCGAGTCTATACAAGGAGAACAATCCGTCCTGGAAAGATACATTTTGTTAGTAAAAAATTATGAGGAAGAGTTAAAGTAGGTGCAAACTGGAGCCAAGAGAGGAGAAGAGCGAGAGAAGGTGCCAGAGGGCCAGGTCGCTGACATCTCCGCGATGGTAGAAGGTTTGAAGAAAGAAATGCAGAAGCTGAGCGAGGACGTCCGCCACTATAGAGGCAAATATTGGCTATGGTGCAGGAAGGGAAGAAACTAGTCACCTAGGTCGCCGGTACTCGGCCACAAATGCCGGCTCAGCCAGCTCCGGGAGAGGCAACAGCTTCGGCGACGAGGGGGCAGCCCGCGGTGGCCGTAGATTCGAGGACGGCTGGCGAGCACGCGATCCCGTTCAGCTGAGTCGTCAGGGACACTGCCCATATGCATCGAACCTTCAACAACATGCACCACCTGGTCCAGAAGTTATACAGAGAGATCCTGCGAGGGAGGGACCAAGTGGCCTATCTTGGGACGAATGAAGAGGAGCGACCTATCCACCGGATAGATGGAGAGGAGCGACCTGCTCGCTTGATAGATAGAGAGGAGCGACTGATGCGTGTAAATACGGCAAGCGCACCGGTCGCACAAGTAATAAAGTTTGGGAATAAATCCTCGAGTGTCGGTCTCTTGAGGAACATAGTAAGGTGGAGTTAATTTCGAGGAGGACTTGAGATTGAAGTCCTCGGGTCGGAGGAAATGAAATGGGGGTTTTGATGGTTGCGATAAAAGAAAGTAAAAATCTATCAACTACTCCTATGCAATGCCGCTATGCAAAGCTTTGCTAGGCAGGATGAAGACTAGTCGGGCCGCTATGCACCGAGTCGGTAGGCGGATGGGCGAGTAGGCTAGCGGATGAGGTGGAGAGAACGGCGGAATGAGGGTCGTAAGCACCTCTTCGCTACGCACGCTTCTAGCAATTGCTAGTGCGGCAAGGATGGATGGTGGTGGATGGAATATGGCGCACCTCAAGCAAATATAACAAAATTACACTAACTCACATAGACATGAATAAGTGAAAATTGTTAATCAAAGGTAATAATACTTCATCAATACATGTAAATTAAACTAAACTAACAACAACAAATTAAGAGAAGTGTGCGAAATCGACCGGGTCCGAAGCCTTATTGAGGGTTCACGGTTGGAATCCCGGGTTGTTAATCCGAGTCCAAGCTCGGTCCTCAACTGCGTCCGGGGTAGAGGAGGCTGTCACTCACTCCCAGTGGCCCGCCTTCTTCGTATCACGCTGCGGAAGATGGAAGCACATACTCCTCCTAGCTTGATGGAGGAAGCTAGGTCAAATCTCCCTTGAAGCTCGAGGATGAAGGAGGAGGCCGAGAGGAAGCTCCGGCTATGATTTGGCGTTGAAAGCATGCCCGGAGCACCTCCCTATGGTGGAAGATGAAGGAGGACGGTGGAAACCCTCCTTGGAGACAAAAATGGCGGAAAAATGGCGGACTTTTGCGATCTTCCGAAATTAGGGCGGAACCTGCGTATTTATAGATTGCACAAATTACAGCGCGCACGATCACTGGCGCACGACCAGTGATCGTGCGCCCTGTGGTCAGTGATAGTGCGCGAAGGCCAGGCAGAACTCCAGGAAAAAGTGGAATCAATGCGCACGATTGGTGGCGCACGACCAGTGGTCGTGCGCACTGAAGTCAGTGGTCGTGCGATTGCCCCGACAGAACTTTAGAAAATGGAGAATAGTACGCACGATCAGCGGCGCACGACCAGTGGTCGTGCACATTACAGCCGATGATCGTGCGCAGTAAACCTGTTTCCAAATAATCCCGGAACACGCACACGACCCCAAAACCCAGCACTGATATGTGCTGACATTCCAAACAAGCACAGAACGGAGTACAATAATAGAAGAACACCAAATAAACACAACCACGGGCCAAAAGTGCACTTCCTAAACAAATAAGGATAATAGGAAATATGAGCGATAACGAACTAAAAGTGAAGTGCAAGCATACGAAAATAAGCCCAGATGAGTCCGAAAATCATTATATAAATAGGACTCATCACACCCCCAGACTTAACTATTTGCACGTCCCGAGCAAACACAACCTAAGCATACAAGGAAAAAGAAATAGCTAACAAAGAAATTGTAGAACAGAGTACCATGCGAAGTCGCATGCCCGTGTGCATAAAAATATAGTAGAGGAAATTCTTAAGTATACAAAATATTTTATATTTTTCACAATGCATATCAAAAAGTTATTACTACTCAAAAATAGAATCACGGTGAATCATCCGGTCCCACGTAGGAAGAAAGTAGGCAGGCCACTAAGGTGAGCATTGTCGAAGACCGGGGCTTGGGATCACCTCCAAAGGAATCCACCAATATCGGGGACCATACGCTTGCCTGTTCACACTCTCTCCATGGCACTAGTTCGACTTAAGCGCGAATCCGTAGGACTTTAGGATAAAATGGGGCTTAGGTTACGGTGAGGTAAACAAAGATAAACAGAAAGGCTATGCACCTAACCCAAATGAGCTAGCCTAAAACAAAAGAATCCAACTGCTAACCCCAAAATATAAACGAGTACACCACACCCCCAGACTTAATTTTTACAACATGGGTGTGTGCACCGCCTACTCCAAATCAAAATCATCTCCAAAAAGATTTTCAATTAAACTCGTACTTTTCACTTTTCTTTTTCACATATTTTTTTATAAACAATTTTCTTTTCTTTAACAATTTTTCTTTTCTTAATCAATATCAGCAAATATGACTTTGGAGCACAACCACATATTCACCTGAAATATCACCACATCAACACCCCAATCATGAAAATATAAAATACTAAAGCTCGACTTGGGTGTGCGACTAGGATCGGTTATGAGGCTTTGGCGAAATACTAGTGGAGCTGAATCAAAAGAAGGGTAGGCACAACGGGGCTTAGCGAGGACAAGACGTTCGTAACGGTACAAAGCTCAACCGGGCCAAAATGATGGCCTACATCACGCTCATGCTAGACTAACCATGTACTAATGCTTCGAGAGTAGCTTAGGGCAAGTTCTTAGCCACCGAGAAAGATAATCCTTCCCCCTGACTCAAGAAAAACGAGTCTAGTAGCGGCTACACACATTCCTACGCTACCGTTTGATTTACACCAGATTCACCAACTTTTGAGTAGAATAAGAAATATTTACGCAAATAGAAAAATATAAAACTATAAGCATACAGAAAAATTAAATCTACACAAATTTCTACACAAAACGAGAGCAATTGACTAGGAACACAGCAAGGCCAACATTTTACTCTATCGTGCAATCCTAAACTAGCACAATAATTTTTCCAAATCAAACAAAAGAAATGAGTTTAACTCGCGGCACGCTAACAGCTAAGCACGCGCATATGTGGGTGTAGTGGAGTGCAAAGTAATAAACTAAATAAAATAAAACTACAAAAGCTTCTAGTATGCACATGATATGTGTACGTGCAAAAGGTAACAAGTAATAGCTCTCCCCCAGACTTAGACTAAACAACACATCATAAGATATTGAAATTAAAATCATAAAGGGCTAAGGGAAGAGGTTACCCAATGCTCAGCTAGTGAGCATACCAGAAGACGCATGAAAAGCTGAAACATGCTCGCCATACGAAGAATCACAATCCCGCCAACACAAAGTTGCCAAAAATACCTGCAGGGGTGAGCTCCGCAAAAGCAAAAGAAAAATATACAAAAAGAAATGCTAAAATAAAATAGACATGAAAATAAAATGCAAAAAATGAAAGATAAGTACTGGGGTTATTGTCATCCCAGCACGACTTATTAAATTCTAAACAGTTCTAGCTAATGGGCCTATGAAAAGAAAAATGCATAGGTAACTGGCCTAATATCCGTTGCGGTAACGGGTACCGATACAGACATAGAGTAGTTACCACTCTGCCTAAATAATCATACCTGCTCCTCACAGGCAGAGGAAATAGGAAGTAAGATGAGGAGGAGCATTGGTCCTCACTCAACTCACCACAAAACAAATCCTTGCCTAGCAAGGTATCGTCCACCACAGGTTCGTAGGAAGCGACGGCAACGGCAAAAATGCCAGGCACATCGACAACCTCACATACCCGTAGAGATTCCACCTGCACAGGCTCAGATAAAGAAGGGGGATCAAGGAATAAAGGAGACAAAGAACATAAGGAACTAATCGGGGGAGTGGTCCCGGTCTCACTCCCAGCAGGATCCAAGCATAGATCACTGTCGGCGTCATATGATTCATGACAATGGGGATCTGAGAATAGGAGGTCCTCGGTGGTGGTTTGGATCCCCTCATCCAACACAGAAGTGGAAAATTCCACATCAGAAAGGATCTCCTCATCAACACACCTCGGTGCGGCATTATGTTCCAAGATGTAATACTCTCCATTAAAGAGAATAATGTCCTCGTCACACCATGGCGCATCCTCATATTCCCAATCTCCAAAGGGCACAACATCATCAACCAACTCACTAAAAAGAGGAGTACATGATTCTTGCAAAGAAAGCGGAGGAACAACAAGATCAGAGAAAGTAGGTGCAGGTTCCTCCGGGGGTGAATCAAGAAGAGGGGAAGAAGGTATAGAGGGCGACGGTACCGCAATGTCGTCACATCGATCAATAGAAAGTCTGATGGGTGTATCCACAGCATTCCCCCATACACAAGGTGGTACTGCGGATACATCATCAGAATCATAAGGAGCAGCCCTTTGAGAGGTGGATGAGACAATCCGGATATCCGGTTCATCATCCGCCTCCAACTGGCGCTGAAATTCTGCGCAATCTTTCAACACATGGTCAGTGCTACGACAACACAAACACCGTTTTCCATTACTCCTTGGTGTAGGTGGGACCGGAGAGGAATATGAAAAAGGTGAAGGCGGAGAAGAGTAGTGACCATAAGACTGGGGTACGGTGTATGAAGTACCATAAGACAACGGTGCTCCATACACTGAACCACGAGAATTATGCTCCCATTCTTTAGTGGGGCACTCATCACTGTTATGCCTATAATCCCCGCACCAACGGCAATGGATATTCGCATAAGAATACATGGTGCAGCAAGAAAGAATTCATCACGAGAATTTTCTAAGCAAAAATTAACTACACACAAGCAGATAAATAAAAAGGAACACCTGCTACTGAAATATCAAAATTAGAAAAAGAATAAAGATAAATAAGCAACAAATTATAAAAACTAAAGCAAAGAAAAATAAAACATGGAATGAACAGATGGAAAAGGGCTTCAATCTATAATCTCCCTCTCCAAAAACTCACATGACTGTGTTCCCCGGCAACGGCGCCAAAAACTTGATGCGTGTAAATACGGCAAGCGCACCAGTCGTAAAAGTAATAAAGTTTGGGAATAAATCCCCGAGTGTCGGTCTCTTGAGGAACACAGTAAGGTGGAGTTAATTTCGAGGAGGACTTGAGATTGAAGTCCTCAGGTCGGAGGAAATGAAATGGGGGTTTTGATTGTTGCGATAAAAGAAAGTAAAAATCTATCAACTACTGTTATGCAATGCCGCTATGCAAAGCTTCGCTAGGCGGGATGAAGACTAGTCGGGCTGCTATGCACCGAGTCGCTAGGCGGATGGGCGAGTAGGCTTGTGGATGAGGTGGAGAGAACGGCGGAATGAGGGTCGTAAGCACCTCTTCGCTACGCACGCTTCTAGCAATTGCTAGTGCGGCAAGGATGGATGGTGGTGGATGGAATATGGCGCACCTCAAGCAAATATAACAAAATTACACTAACTCACATAGACATGAATAAGTGAAAATTGTTAATCAAATGTAATAATACTTAATCAATACATGGAAATTAAACTAAACTAACAACAACAAATTAAGAGAAGTGTGCGAAATCGACCGGGTCCGAAGCCTTATTGAGGGTTCATGGTTGGAATCCCGGGTTGTTAATCCGTGTCCAAGCTCGGTCCTCAACTGCGTCCGGGGTAGAGGAGGCTGTCACTCACTCCCAGTGGCCCGTCTTCTTCGTATCACGCTGCGGAAGATGGAAGCACATACTCCTCCTAGCTTGATGGAGGAAGCAAGGTCAAATCTCCCTTGAAGCTCGAGGATGAAGGAGGAGGCTGAGAGGAAGCTCCGGCTATGATTTGGCGTTGAAAGCTTGCCCGGTGCACCTCCCTATGGTGGAAGATGAAAGAGGACGGTGGAAACCCTCCTTGGACACGAAAATGGCGGAAAAACGGCGGACTTTTGCGATCTTCTGAAATTAGGGCGGAACCTGCGTATTTATAGATTGCAGAAATTATAGCGCGCACGATCACTGGCGCACGACCAGTGATTGTGCGCCCTGTGGTTAGTGATAGTGCGCGAAGGCCAGGCAGAACTCCAGGAAAAAGTGGAATCAATGCGCACGATCAGTGGCGCACGACCAGTGGTCGTGCACACTGAAGTCAGTGGTCGTGCGATTGCCCCGACAGAACTTTAGAAAATGGGGAATAGTACGCACGATCAGCGGCGCACGACCAGTGGTCGTACGCATTACAGCCGATGATTGTGCGCAGTAAACCTGTTTCCAAATAATCCCGAAACACGCACACGACCCCAAAACCCAGCACTGATATGTGCAGACATTCCAAACAAGCACAAAACGGAGTACAATAATAGAAGAACACCAAATAAACACAACCATGGGCAAAAAGTGCACTTCCTAAAGAAATAAGGATAATATGAAATATGAGTGATAATGAACTTAAAGTGAAGTGCAAGCATACGAAAACAAGCCCAGATGAGTCCGAAAATCATTATATAAATAGGACTCATCAGCGACCCGCTCGCCGAATAGACGGAGAGGAGCGACCTGCTCGTCGGATAGACGGAGAGGAGCGATCTGCTCGTCGTTGAATTCGCTGAGTCCGCGAAGACTCGATGAACATTGTATAATTTGCTGTGAATGTTATTCTTGCATGACGCAGATATTACTTGTTTCTTTATTACATTGTATTGTATGATATTGTGTACTCTTTTATTATGCTGCGATATGTGTGTTGACTGCTTCTCTGTAGGGTGTTTTGAATGTGATTTATGTGAATTGCTATGCGTGACCTGAAGAGAAGCGGACTGTGCGGATTGAGCTTGAATCCGCACAAACTTGTCTGAATTTGCAGGGTGCTAGGAAAGAGGCGAGCTGAGCGGATTGAGCTATCAACCTTAGCGGATTAGCTGTCATCTGTCTGTCAGAGTTTTTTCTATAAATAGGGTATTCATTTTATTTCTGTATCAGAAACTGTTGGATCTGGAAACCCTGCGGCCTGGAGAAATGGTGTCCGCACGTACAGACGTCGCAACCGCCTTTCATTCCGCCAAACACAAAAGAAGCAGTCTGACTGCGACCGACCCTGAGCTCTTCTGGGAGAGGCACATGGCGGGCTCGCCGGTGCTCGCGCGGCTTCTTGAGGATCACGAACGGTTAATCTTTTCTACCGCTACCCAGATCGCGGTGCCCATCGCTCATTTCGATTGTGGGTTCCAGTTCCCCTGCTCTGGGAGGTCGCCGAGATCTTTGAGCACTATGGGGTGGTTCTAGGCCAGCTCGCGCCGAATACCGTCGCTACGATAAACAGTTACCTTTCCTACCTACGATCTGAAAGGATCTAGTTCTCCATGAAGATATTCAGAAAGATCTTCTCTGTCCGCTCGATAACCCCGTCCAAAGATCACCAGTACAAGGGTGTGATTTACTTCTACTGTCGAGGAATGAAAGTTGTGGACTTGCAGAATAAAATCCAAAACTGGACATCGAGGTATCTTATCTTTGAGGGCGACCTGGGGTTCCTCCACACCAACCCGCAGGTGCGCGCGGATTCTGACTTCAAAAGTGTTCCTTTGGGTATGGTAGAGCCTGCCATCGTTGGATTTTTGGCTGGGGCAAGGCTCAATATTGATGATTATATCCCGCTATTGCCCGGCCTGGATACCGTAAGCCACCAAGAGAGTAAGTATTGCAACATTCCCTTGCATCCGCAAATTCCATTGCTTCATGGCTTGACTGATCTATCTTTTCAGTGACCTTGGCAGTACCAGCCAATCTACATCTAACGCCAGCCGGTGCGACTCCTACACAGGGAGAAAGAAAGAAAGAAATCGCAAGAAAAAGAAAGGAGGAGGGTGACCCTGTGGCGGATTACTCTTCATCCGGAAGTTTTGATATGGCGAGCTTTGGGAAAAACCAGAAGGACCTCAGGGGTAACTCGATGATCCACTGGCACGAGAAGAAAAGTTTGTCCGCCTCTCCACTGCTCTTCCTTTATGGAAGAATCTGCGCCCCTCTCATCATGCCCATGTGGCGGTCTCCGCTCTATACGGGAAGCAGAACCTCTGCGAGCTGCAAAGCATCCCTCCTGTCGGCCTCCCCCTGGTTGCGGCTCAGGCTAGCGCGAGTAGAGCCGTCACCAACCACTCCATGGGTCAGATGACGTGCGAGTTGCTCAATGAAAACGAACGGTTTACGCGAGAAAACAAGTCTCTAAAAGACAGGAACAAGCGGTTAGGGACGAAGGTCAATAAGTACAAAGAAACAGAAGCTGTAAGTATCGGTAATCGTTTGTCTTTGTTGCTTGTCCGCAGCGGACTGATTCATTTACTCTCCCTTCAGATTACATACGATGTCACTAACCCAAGCTTCCAGGGTGTTATGTTTCCTTTTGTGAAGGAAAGCGTGGAAGTTTCTATTGAACGCTTCATCGACAATGGGCTTGCAAAAGAAGGCGTGGACTTTGTTCCCTTTTTGCAACTATTTCCCGAACTCGAAGACAAAGTCGCCGAGTTCGAGCGAGCAACAAAAGGGGAGGCGGTTGATGATGAAGGGGAGAAACCTTCTAAGGAGAGACCCTTGAGGTTGCTGTGTCAAGCCAGCAAGGGAGCAAGTCTGGCCAGTCTGCCTCTTCCAAATCTTAAGGAAGCAGCGAGCAGACGGAGCCCACGACGACGAGCGAACGGAGTCCGACCAGCTCCAGCTCCAGTGGTAGCAGTAGCAGTACCTCGGGCGACTATTCTCCCATGGTCGACGTGGACGGGTTGAGTCCAAAAAAGCCTGCCGAGAAGAAACAAAGAACAGAATAGACATTGTAACTTTTTTGTTTTTGTTGTAAAAATAGAGCAGACTCTGTTTTAGTCCGCCAACATTGTAATAAGTTTTTGGAATGATATGAAAAGGATATTTTTGTCTCATGGTGTTTTGATCTGTTTGTAGTGTATCTGTCCGCGTCATATAGACGTTATCCGCGCAACATAATTTTTTCAATCCGCAAATAATCCTTGGTTAAATTGTTGGAACTAGCTGCGATATGAACCTTATTATTATTATATTTTTTTTCTTTATCGGAAGTAATAATCATTAAGCAGTCCCTTGACGAGTTCGAATAGTAGTTCGTGCTTTCCATAAACAGAATCAACATTTGCGAATCCCAAGACAACTAATATAATAAAAGGAGCTGCGTTTTAGCATAGTTTTGATGGGGTAACGTTGATTTGCGAGTTAGCCGGATTAAATCCATAGTTCGCCGATATTTGAAACTGAGACGCAACACATCTAACCCAAATGAACCCTGCGGGCTGAGCGGACTGAAGAATTTGAGTCTGCCAATAATTATAATAATGATAGAAATGATCTATAGCTCATGACCAAGTGGGCAGGTGTGGCTAGTGCGGCATAGCTTTCCACACCGAGCCATGAACTATAAGGTCAACCCGAGAAAACCGGCGGACTGAGCGGACTGAAGAATTTGAGTCCGCCAATAAGCTTTTTTATTGAAATAGAAATGCCCCTCTCTTGCATGGAGTACAGCCTTGATTGATCCTTCGGGCAGGTGCGGCCGGAGCGACATTGCTTTTCCTGAGATCAACCAGGTTTTGGGTCTCCTGCATGCACTGCTTGAGGGTACCCAGGAGTTTTTGAGAGTCACAAACTAAGATGATCTGCAGGCAGGTGCAGCCGGAGCGGCATTGCTTTCCATTCGCAATAATCAAAGTTATAACGATATCCCCTAAATGGCATGGTTGAGCTGACCGCCACTCTATCCCTCCAATATGCAGAAGTGGGGTTAGGTACTAGCCGGGATCCGAAGTTTAGTGTCCTTCCGCAATAGAACCGGTAAGCTCCCACTACACGGTGCGAAATCTCCCCGCAACATGTGGTCTTTGTGGTGTTATGCTAATAACAGCAGTTCTAAGGGAGGTTTTTGCTGAACTTGGCGATGTCTCCTTGTTTTAGATGCTGGATCTGCTCATGGAGCGAAAAAGAGAAAAAACCCAAAAAAGTGTTAGTATGCAAACTTCAACAAGTATTAATTTTCAAGAAATTTGCGTAACACAGAAAGGAGAGTTCAGGGATAGAACCGTTTTTGAGCTACCCTTGCTTAACATATTTGTTAACCCCAGAATCCGCAACACGGTCGATGTATTCATTGGGAATCTCCAGCCGCGGACTCCGATTCTCAATCCGCTCAGGTCGCCCAGATACTCCAAATGCGGACTTCAATCCTCAGTCTGCCCAGACCGCTCCACAAAGAATTCAAGATCGCTCATTCGCCAGCTCGCAAGCCCAGTCCGCCTAGGTCGCGTCACTCAAGGGATATGGCGCTCCGGATGGCCAGGAATTGCTCCAGCTCGCAAGCCCAGTCCGCCTAGGTCGCGTCGCTCCAGGGAGATGGCGCTCCGGATGGCCAGGAATTGCTCCAGCTCGCAAGCCCAGTCCGTCTAGGTCACGTCACTCTAGGGAGATGGCGCTCTGGATGGCCAGGAATTGCTCCAGCTCATAAGCCCAGTCCGCCGATCTCGCGCGGACTTCTTGTTTTCTTTTTGATTCCCGTCACCGCTGCCCGGTTCTCTTGTACCCCGGGTATCCAGTTATCTTAGCACTGCCCGTTTGGGCAGGCCCCAAGCCTATAAATAGGGGGAAGTGGTGCACCCAAGGCACGCTGACTCGAATCCAAGAGCCTTCTTGTTAAAGGCTGCGGACTCGGATCTCGATCTTTGCGGACTCCGGCTTGCTTCTCGCACAATTTCCTTTCCACCTTTTGTAACCCGCCATTTGTAATCAAAATCAAGCCCGTCGCAAGAGTGCCATTCAGGCCGCGACGGGCGAAGTCTGGTGTCGCCGTAGCTCACGGCTTCTCTGCTCTTTTCTCTTACCCGCTTAGTAGACTACTGTTTGCAGTTTGCTTTTTCTTCTTTCCCCAGTGCTCGAACGGTTAGCTGGTAGTGCCCGAGTTCGTCGCATTTCGAGCATCAACAGTTAACAAGCGACCTTAAGATACAAGCAGTTTTTGAAGTTTGCGGACAGAGATGTCAGATCGCCGAGCTCGCCGGTCCGACCGCTCCAGCTCGCCCAAGGACTCGTTGTGGGAGGCGCTGGAACAATCTCGCTAGGAAGCCGAGCTATCTCGCAGAGAGACTGATCAGCGGCTCGATACCCTTGGCCAAGCTCTACTCACGCTAACTCAGCGGCTTGCTCCCCAGGTTGCGGAGAACGTTGCTGAAGCCCCAGCTCGCCCACCTCCTCAATGGTCACCTGCAGCAACTCCTCAGCCCCGCAACCAAGCTCAGCCCGCGACTCTCCTGCGACCACAGAACGATCAATTCGCTCCCTTGATGGATTTCTTCAGGGAAGCGGCCAGGGAAGCCCCAGCCCGCCGGCTTGACTTTGCTGATCGGCAGTCCGCAGAGCCCGCGGACCCCCGGGCATCAGTCCGCTTATCCGTCGAACTTGACACCCCTCTCCTTTCGTTGATAGAATCCGATGGGAGTCCGCACCCAGCAAATTAAGAGAACCGCGTCTCCCCTTTTACTTGGGGGAAACTGATCCAGTTTCCCATTTGCAGGCGTTTGAGGGGGCAGTCGCTTTGAGATGCCTTTCCGACGCCCTAAAGTGCAAACTTCTAGTCACCACCCTCGAGGGGCAAGCGAGGGAGTGGTTTTATGAGCTGCCTCCAGGCACAATTTCTTCCTTTGCCGAGTTCTGCAGCAAACTCCTCCTGAGATTTTCCACTTCGAAGAAAAAAAAAGATGGGCCGGCAGCCCTCTTCGATATCAAGCAAAGAGACAACGAATCAGTGGCACGATTTGTTGATCGTTTTCAGAAAGAGATCCAGGGGGTGAGGAATGTGAACCCCGATTACTATAAGGTTGCCTTGATTCACGGCCTCCGGGAAGGTCCGTTGAAGTTCAAAGTGACAACCAAGGCGCCGCCTACCTACCAAGAGTTGATAGCGATAACCAATCGCTTTATTGAGGGAGAAAATGCCAATCCCACCTACATCTCATCCCTGACAGCTAAGGTTGGATGAAGGGATGCCGCCAACACCTCCTTCAGCAGTCACCATCATAGCAAGCCCCCTCGACCTGATTCCCCACCCCGTTCTCAGAGGGGGCGAAACTTCCACCACAAGAAACCTTTCATTGGCCATCAACAGTTTCGTGAGCAGAGACTGCCATTGGCCGCCGCTCCCGCCGTTCCCCTTCAAGCCCTCCCTATCTACCAGAATGCTCTACCAGTCTCACAGCCGCGCGAGAGCAGCTCCTCAGCAGAGTTCTCGGATCTGGGAGTCGACTTCGAAGAAGTCATCCAGATCATTCAGAAGAAAGCAGATGAGAAGAGGCAAGGGTTCCAAAGAGACTGGAAGCCAAGAAATAACTCCCAATTCTGCGAATTCCACAGGGAGAAGGGCCACTTGACTAAAGATTGCAAAGCCCTTCGGCAACTAGTTGATAGACGGATCGCTGAAGGAAAGATCAAAGATTTGGATAAGAGGGGGAACTCTTTGAAGCCTCCCATCACTAAGGCAAGGAGGTGGCAGGAATTCAGATGGAGTGTGTGGAAGTGGAGGACGTCGGCCGGCTAGGGCCCATCAACATTCGGCCTGAATGCTTTGACTCAGACGATGAGGGTCCCCTCAGGCGGCTCTTTTTCATTCATGGAGGGGCAGGAGCCGAAGCCACAAAGAAATCTTCACTCGCGAGGGTTTCTCGGGCAGAGGTTGCCTCCTCCTCCTCTTCTGCCCCTTCCGGGGTCGATATTATTTTTGGTCAGGAAGACCTGCCTCAGACGGCCAATCCATTTGACGATGCTGTGGTAGTCAAAGCAGCCATAGAAGATTACAACGTAGACCGGATCCTTATTGATACAGGTAGTTCAGTTAATCTTCTGTTCAAGACAACTTTTGAGGCCCTGAGAACCGGAAAGCCTTTGCTTTCCACCGAAGGGCCACTCTATGGTTTCTCTGGAGAAAGAAAGGAGGTGGAGGGAAGCGTCACCCTCACCGTAAAGCTCGGGGGAGCCGCCCGACCAATCCAGTTTGTAGTGGTGGATGCTCCAAGTTGCTACCACGCCATCTTCGGGAGGCCATTGCTGAACAGATACCAGGCAGTGGTATCAACTTATCATCTTGCTGTGAAATTCTATGCTGATGGCAGGATGTGCAGAGTCCAAAGCAACCCAAGGCATTCAAGAGAGTGCTACCTGCGAACAGTATTTGACTGAGCCTGCTCCCCCCATCTTCCCAGCAGTGGCAGAGATTTCTACCCAGTCAGAGCCTGTTGAGGATAAAGAAGGCGCTCACCTAGAACCTGCCCAGGTGACGCAGGAAGTTCCTATCGCAGAAGGAGAAGAAAGAAAGCTCACTATAAATGCAGAACTTCCAGAGGATCAGAAGACAGAGTTGATCTCTTGCTTGCTAAAGAACCTGGACGTCTTCGCTTGGTCAGCAGAGGATATGCCGGGAGTCGATCCAGACACGGCTTGCCACCATCTCAACATCGATCCAGCTGCCAAGCCGGTGCAACAAAAGAAGAGGGATGCTGCAACCAAGCTGGCAGAACCCATCAGGGAAGAGGTTGCTAAACTCCTCAAGGCGCATTTTATTCGAGAAATTCAGTATCCTGAGTGGGTTTCGAATGTTGTAATGGTTAAGAAATCGGGGGGGGGGGGGAATGGAGAATGTGTGTAGATTTCACCCGACTAAATAAAGCATGCCCTAAAGATTGCTACCCCCTGCCTCGGATAGATTCTCTAGTTGATTCTGCGGTAGGGTATTCTTTTATGAGTTTTCTAGATGCCTTCTCAGGTTACCACGAAATAAGAATGCAGAAACCTGATATCCCTCATACCTCATTTATTACGAATGACGGCTATTACTGTTATCTTGTGATGCCCTTTGGGCTTAAGAATGCAGGTGCAACGTACCAACGCATGATGGATCACGTGTTTAAAGGACAAAAAGGCAAAAACCTTGAAGTATACGTGGATGATCTCCTAGTAAAAAGCAAGTCCTATTCGCAACATTTGCATGATCTAATGGAAACTTTTTCCACCTTACGAAAGCATAGGGTAAAGCTTAACTCGCTAAAATGTACCTTTGCAACAAGCAAAGGAAAATTTCTCGGCCATCTCCTCACCCTAGAGGGCCTTGCTCCCAATCCGGATAAGATCAGAGCCATCCTTGATATGGCTCCCCCCCGCTCTCCAAAATAAGTTCAGCAGTTAGGGGGGAGGCTAGCAAGACTCGAAAGATTCATCTCTCGAGTCGGGGATAAGAGCGCCCCATTCTTTAAAACCCTTCGAGGAGCGTCCAAATTTCAATGGACGGAAGAATGCACGCAAGACTTTGAACAGTTAAAGAAACAATTGACTTCCACACCTTTGTTGCAAAGCACTCGAGCGGGGGAGACGTTGCTCCTATATCTGGGAGTTGGTCCTGAAGCCGTCAGTTCCGTTCTTGTCCGAGAGGAAAATCAGAGGCAATTCCCAGTCTATTACGTCAGCCACATTCTGAAAGATGCGGAGACCAGGTATCCAATTCTGGAGAAGCTGACCTTGGCATTGGTTAAGACAGCTCGCCGACTCCGTCCCTATTTTTAAGCACATTCAATCCAATTAGTCACTGATCAACCTTTAAAGAGTGTGTTGGAAAAGCCCGAACATTCGGGCAGGCTGGCTAAATGGTCCATCGAGCTGAGCGAGTTTGAGATCTCCTATGTACCCAGAGATGCCATCAAGGCACAGGTGCTGGCAGATTTTCTGATTGATACCGCAAAGTCTGGCTCCGAGCAGGAAGAAAGGTCTCCTCTGGCTTGGACCGTCTACGTTGATGGGGCTTCTGGTAAGAACGCCTCCGGGGCAGGGGTGGTCCTAATAAACCCAAATGGCATCAAGCTCGAACAGTCAGTCAAGTTATACTTTCAAGTGACTAATAACCAGGCAGAGTATGAAGCCCTGCTGGCCAGTTTAAGGCTTGCCAGGGAACTCGGAATCGACCATGTCCACGTAAAAACTGACTCCCTAGTAATGGCGTCTCAGGTTTTGGGCAACTTTGAGACTAGGGAGCCGGTGCTGACGAAGTACCTTACACTTGTGAAAGTTGAGGTCGGCAAGTTAAAAAGCTTCACCATTGAGCACATCCCGAGGATGGAGAACGAGGAAGCAGACGCTCTTGCTAAATACGGACTTCCTTCAGGAGGAATGACCTCGGAGCTCTTTCATCCAGCAATAGAGGAGGGAGAAATAATGCAAATTGATCAACTTCCTTCTTGGATAGATCCCTTCGTACTTTATCTCTCCACTGGGAACCTACATTAGTCAGTAAGAGATAAGAAGAGATTCAAGTTAAAAGCAGCGCACTACTACTTAATATCTGGCCTTCTTTTACAGAAAGACCTTCCTATCCACCATGGCAAGATGTGTCCCAGAAAATGAAGTCCCCATTATCCTCCAAGAAATCCACTCTGGTGAATGTGGGAGCCATTCAGGAGCAAGGACCTTGGAAAGAAGGATGCTACGGCAAGGTTACTTCTGGCCGACGATGAAAAAAGATTTCGAAGCTTATGTCAAAAAATGTGTTCAGCGCCAAAGGTTCGCTCCACTACAGCACCAAGCAGCACAATCTCTCAAGTCGATCGAAACCCCTTGGCCCTTTGCTATCAGGGGGATGGACCTCGTTGGTCCTTTCCCCATGGCAAGCGGGCATCGACGCTTCATCATTGTCATGATTGATTACTTCAGCAAGTGGATTGAGGCTAAGGCACTGGCAAGGACAACAACTCAGGTTGTGAAAAATTTTATTTGGGGAGAGATAATTTGCCGACATGGTGTCCCTATGGCAATCATCACCGATAATGGACCACAATTCAACAACGTCGAGATGATAGATTTCTGCAAGCAGGTTGGAGTAGAACTACGCTTTGCATCAGTCCATCATCCTAGGAGCAATGGTTAGGTGGAAGCAGCAAACAAGCAGATCCTCAATTTGCTCAAGAACAAAGTGCAGAACGCCAAGGGCAGCTGGGTGGAGCAACTTCCCTCTGTCCTCTGGACCTTGAGAACGACGCCTTCATCATCAACAAAGGAAAGCCCATTAAAACTTTCTCATGGGTCAGAGGCACTGATTCCGGTTGAATTTGAAGTCCCGTCACCTTGGGTCCTGCTGGCAAGGTGATAATACGTTTTGTATCCTAAACTATTATCGTATTTTCTATTTTATATTGTGCAAATTATGCCTATTATTAGTTTATTTTTATCATTTTTATGTAAATATTATTGCCACTGACTTTTTCTTGTCTTTTTGCAGGTTTCCAGAAAATTGGCCAAAATGACTTGTCACGCCCCCCTGTCACGCCCTCCCTGGGCGTGACCTAGGGCGTGTCACCCGATCCCGAGGACTCCTGCTGGAAGGGACAGAAAACGGTCAAAACCGCTGTCACGCCCCCTGACACGCCCTCCCTGGGCGTGTCACCAGGCGTGACCAGGGGCGTGTCGCCCTCTGCCGCAAAGCCTGCCGCCGCATTAAATGCCGTTCCGCCTCAGCACGCAAACAGTACTGTCATGCCCCATGTCATGCCAGTGACATGTGCGTGACACCCTCCTTTTTTGGTGACTGATGGATTTCCGACCAATGATTTGGACATGACGTGCCTGTCACGCCCCCCTGTCACGGGCGTGACCTAGGGCGTGACCACCGACGTACCGAAGCAATCATCCCTCCCGCCAGAATCCAGAGCCCGAGGTCAACATAGTACTATCACGCCCCCGACACGCCCCCCCTAGGGCGTGTCGGAGGACGTGACCAACCCGAGAAAATTTTCTATAAATTGAGCCCCCCTCTCCATTTCAGGAAGCTTTGGTTGAGAGGGGGAGGTGCTGCCCCTTTGGTTCTTGAGTTATTTTTATGCTTTTTCTCTCTCTCTCTCTCTCTCTTCCTTTGTAATTTTTTCTTAATCATGGTTTAATATTTAGTTGCCCTAGCTTTCTTTGTAATCTTTAGTGTTGCTTAGTGCTTAATATAGGGCTAGAATAGGATTTCAATTTCATGCACTTGTAATTTAATTTTCAATAGTGTAGCTTGCCCCTTTGAATTAATAAAAGTGTTTTTTTGTTTAGCTTGTGTTCCTCTTATGCTTTACTACTCATCCCCCTTCCTCCATTCCATAATGATTAACTAATCCTCCTTGTACTCGATCATGATGATCCGAGGTTAGAGCGATTATGTTATGATGTTTTAATTAATCTTTTCTTTTTAGGTTAGGGCCTTGAATTACTCTTGATTAATCACGGGTTGGAGGTATATTTTCGATATATACTCTCCGCCTTTGCTTTCATTCTGGGCTAGCCGAGAGGCTGAAAGAATGAAGTGAGCATTCAAGAGTAAAAGGAGTTGTACGCACCCCTCGAGAGAGGCAGACGTCCAAATCTCCCGGATTGGAGTAAAATCCAATAGTGGGGTTCACCGCGTAAAGCGAGTTTTAGGCCTCCGATTTAGACGAGAGTCGGTCGGACCTTCCTAAACTCAGTTGGGTACGACTTCGAGAGAAGCGTGTTCAAGCTTTAGGAACCTCCACGGTCAAGGACCTTTATCCTATTAAGTTCAGATTTTTATCGCATTTTCTTAATCGTCTTTAGCCGAGGTGAATCTTGATTGGGTGCATTTCCATTTCATATTTTCTACCTTGCGTAGTAATCGCCTATCTTGTGCTCTTTAATTAACTGCAGTAGTTTCCTTTCTAGCATAGTTCTTTGCTGAATAGCTTTACTTAATTGCGGTGTTTCTCTTTTTAGTATAGCTTTACTTTCTCCCTTGCACTTAGATTTTCTAAAACCCTAGTTTTTCCGTCGATAAGATAATAGCGATCGTGTGAGTAAGCTTAGCCAACAGTTCCCGGATTTCAATACGACATTTGTGTCCCCTAGCTACAATTCGATAGGTATACTTGCCTCATTGGGTTGCTAGTTCGGTTGCGTTTATTTTCTTCAAACCCTAGCGCACAACAAGTTTTTGGCGCCGTTGCCGGGGAAAACCAACTTCCGTTGATATTTTGAAAACACGAACCTATTAATTTTATCTCTTCTCTTTCTCATCCTCTTTCTTTAAAATTTTAAAAATCAAAAAAAAATTTTTACTGCTCTTAATAGTAACCAACCTCACAATTTTTCTACGCCACCTAATTCTCTCGAAAAGGGCAAAGGGCTTTAAGCGCCACTGTCTTGGCTAGTACCTTGAGAACCCTTCACGGGGTAGTCCTTGGGAAGTTCGGGAGTTAATCTATAAAAAAAATCTATTTCAAAAAGAAAAAAAAAATTTCTATTCTTTTTTCTAGTTTATCCTTTTTCTCTTCCTCTTCTCCTTTTCTGTTCTTTTAGTGCATGACCCGCGGGAGTCCGTCGGTTATTTTGGACTTGGACCACGAAATTGAGCGTACTCTTCGGAGAAGATCGCGATTTCAAGGTCCTACTATCCAAGTGCCGGTTGAGGACTCCGAGTCATTTGCTACTTTAAGAATGGAAGAACCCAACGTAGATGAGGCCATGCAAAGGACTATGTCCTATTATGCACGACCGAACCTCGAGGGAACAGAATCAAGCATAGTCCGCCCTGCTATAGCAAATAATAACTTCGAACTAAAGCCTAGCATAATTCAAATGGTGCAGCAATATGTGCAATTTGACGGACTTCAAGATGAAGATCCGAACGCACATATAGCTAGCTTTCTTGAAATTTACGACACCTTCAAGATAAATGGTGTCACAAATGATGCGATCAGGATGAGACTCTTCCCGTTCTCTCTAAGAACTAAAGCTAAGCAGTGGCTGAACACACTTCCGAAAAATAGCATAACCACTTGGAATGAATTAACTGAAAAATTTTTGGCGAAGTATTTTCCGCCAGCTAAAACTGCAAAACTTAGGAATGACATCTCTGACTTCGGACAAATAGACTCTTAAACCCTATACGAAATCTGGGAGAGATTTAAAGAATTATTAAGACGATGCCCACATCACGCGCTGCCTGTATGGTTACAAGTGCAGACGTTTTATAACGGGCTAAATCAAAGCACGAAGCAAATGATAGACGCAGCTTCTGGCGGTACTTTAAATCATAAGACCCCGGAAGCCGCTCTTGAGCTTTTTGAGGACATGGCCATGAACACTTATCAGTGGAATGTGCCTAGGTCCCGCCCGAACAAGCTTGCAGGTATCTATGAAGTGGACAATGTCTCCCAGCTCGCTCTGCAAGTAGAAATCCTAAGCAAAAAAATCACGGAGATGACTGCTGCCTCCGCCCCTCAGGTATGGGAATCTGCAACCCCTACTCCAGAACATTTAGATTATGTTAATAATATGCCTAGAACTGCTTTTAATAATTTTTCTGCTGCGAATTTTCATCCGCCTGATTTTAATTTTCCGAATAGTTATAACCCTGCTTTAAGAAATCACCCGAACTTTTCATGGAGTAATCCATCGAATGCGATGCGCCCACCCCCGCAAAATGATTTTTCTGCACCACCACCACCACTTCTTCAAAATTACCCAAAACCTCCAAGCTTGGAGGAATTACTTTCTAAATACATCACCACAAATGACGCTACCATAAGAACTTTAATCGAAAGCGTAAAAAGTTTAGAAAATCAGGTAGGACAGCTCGCGAAAATAATTTCTGAGCGACCCGCAGGGTCTCTTCCTTCCAATACCGAACCCAACCCGAGAGAGCAAGCGAAAGCTATAACTCTTCGGAGTGGGAAGCAAGTCTCTGGTATGGTAAGTGAAGAGCCCGAGGCAAGCTCCGCTCCCGCCTCTAAAAATCAAAGCTCTGCTCCGCTTCCACCCTCTGCTGAAGAAGTAATCACCCCTATTTTAGAAAATAATCTCACTCCACCACCCATCTTCAAAAATAATTCAACTCCTCCATACCTCTCTGAACTTAATAGACAACGTCAAGATGATCAGTACTCCCGCTTCTTAGAAATCTTCAAACAAATCCACATTAATCTTCCCTTCCACGAGGCTATTTTGCAGATGCCGAAATACGCCAAATATCTTAAAGACCTCCTCACAAACAAGAAGAAGTTAGAGAATCTTTTGCACGTCACGCTAAACGCCGAGTGCTCCGCCGTTTTAACAAACGGTTTGCCGAAGAAAATCAGTGACCCGGGTAGTTTCTCTATCCCGTGTGTCTTCGGTGATCTTTTTGTTAAACACGCGTTAGCCGACTTAGGCGCGAGTATAAACCTGATGCCCTTTTCATTGTTCAAAAAGTTAGGAATTGGTAGCCTTAACCCCACGCGTATGAGTATCCAGCTAGCCGATAGATCCGTCAAGTACCCATTAGGAATAGTGGAGGACGTTCTAGTGAAAGTCGACAAGTTCATCTTCCCGGTGGACTTTGTCATTTTGGACATCGAAGAAGACGTCGAGGTTCCCCTGATCCTTGGCCGACCCTTCCTTGCCACCTCCCGAGCCATCATTGACTTAAGCAATGGTAAGCTCTTTCTTCGAGTAGGCGACGACGAAGTCACATTTTCTATCACCCCTTCGAAGAACACCTTAGAGAACGATGACTCATGTTTTTTCGTAGACGCCGTGAGTGATGATTCTTCCTACTGCCTCTCCGACTTTGAAAAAGAATTTTCTACTTTTTGCTCCTCTTCTCTTACAACGGAATCACTGCAAGGAAGTGATGAATCTTCTTAATGTCTTTCTGAGTTTGAAAAAGAATTTTCTGATTTTTGTTCTTCCTCTTTTCTTCCCACTGAATCTCTACAAGAAGCTGTCTTGGCTGCTAGCCCCATCCCTTATTACGTTCCATATAAAAAAGTTTATGAAGATATTATTTTTGAAAAAGAAAGAATCTCAAAATCCTCTTATGAAGAACCTCCTACCCTAGAACTTAAAGAACTTCCCGAACACCTTAAGTATGCTTTCTTAGAAAAAGACTCCAAGTTACCAGTTATCGTTTCGGCCTACCTAACGGATACGCAGAACGATAAACTTCTTCTAGTTCTACGTAAGCATCGCCGGGCTATTGCTTGACAAATTTCTGATATCAAGGGCATAAGCCCATCTTTCTGTACCCATAAAATTTTAATGGAAGATAATTCGCGTAACTCTATCCAACCTCAGCGCTGTATAAACCCAAACATGAAAGAAGTAGTTAAGCGCGAGGTTATGAAACTATTAGACGCAGGAATTATCTACCCTATATCGGACAGTAAGTGGGTTAGCCCCGTTCAGGTACTTCCAAAGAAGGGAGGGATAACCGTAGTTAGTAATGAGAATAATGAATTAATCCCGACGCGGACGGTGACGGGTTGGCGTATGTGCATAAATTACCGTAAGTTAAATGACGCCACCCGCAAGGACCACTTTCCTTTACCGTTTATCGACCAGATTTTAGAACGTCTCTCCGGCCATAGCTTTTATTGTTTTCTCGATGGCCTCTCGGGGTACTTTCAAATACCCATCTCTCCCGAGGACCAAGAGAAAACTACGTTTACTTGTCCCTTCGGCACCTTCGCGTACCGAAGAATGCCGTTTGGATTATGCAATGCCCCAGCTACATTCCAGCGATGTATGCTCGCAATATTTGACAAGTATGTAGAAAACATTATGGAGGTATTCATGGACGATTTCTCCGTGTTTGGCGATTCCTTCGATAGATGTTTAGAAAACCTCGAAAAAGTCTTAGAACAATGCGAAGAAACTAACCTTGCCCTAAATTGGGAAAAATGCCATTTTATGGTGAGGGAAGGGTTAGTTTTGGGCCATAAAATTTCTGCTAAAGGTATTGAGGTAGACGTTGCCAAGATAGAAGTTATTGAAAAGTTGCCGCCGCCTACAAACATAAAAGCTATAAGTAGTTTCCTAGGCCACGCTGGTTTTTATCGTCGTTTTATAAAGGACTTCTCCAAGATCACTAAGCCCCTCACCCATCTCTTAGAAAAAGACGCTCCATTCATTTTTGATGACTCTTGTATTTCTGCCTTTGAATTAATTAAAGAAAAGCTAATTAACGCACCGATTATGATAGCTCCGGTGTGGGACCTTCCTTCGAGATTATGTGCGATGCGAGTAGTTTTGTGGTGGGGGCCGTATTAGGTCAACGCATATCTAAGAACTTCCACCCCATCTATTACGCTAGTAAAACCCTCACATCTGCACAATAAAATTACACCACAACCGAGAAGGAGCTCTTAGCTGTAGTATTTGCATTTGATAAATTCCGCCCTTTTCAAAAATCATTGTTTTTACGGACCACTCGGCCCTCAAGTACCTTCTTGCCAAAACGGATGCCAAGCCTCGCTTGATTCGCTGGGTCTTACTCCTCCAGGAGTTTGACTTAGAGATCCGTGATAAGCGAGGAGCCGAGAACTTGGCCGCCGACCATTTATCAAGATTAGATAACCCCTTTATAGAAAAATTAAATGAAAAATCTTTTAATAATTATTTTCTTGATGAGAAGCTGCTTTTAGTTAACACATCTACTTCTCCTTGGTTTGCGCACATCGCCAACTATCTAGTGGCCCGGGTGCTCCCAAAAGAGTTCTCCTCTCAGCAAAAGAAGAAATTCTTTTCTGAGCTGAAGAACTACTTCTGGGAAGACCCGCATCTTTTCAGAATCTGTGCGGATCAAGTGATAAGGAGATGTGTTTCTTATGAGGAAGGAATCGATATTCTAAAACATCTGCATGAAGGCCCGACAGGTGGGCACTATCAAGCTGCTCGCACATCTCATAAGGTGCTTTGCGCGGGTTTTTACTGGCCTAGCCTGTTTAAGGACGCGCAAGCCTTTGTGAGCAGGTGTGATAGTTGCCAACGGTCGGGCAACATCTCTAATAAAAATGAAATGCCGCAAAATTATTTCTTAGAGTGCGAAATTTTCGACCTCTGGGGAATTGATTTTGTTGGCCCCCTTCCTTCTAGCTTCGGAAACAAATATATTTTAGTTGCTGTTGATTATGTTTCACGATGGGCTGAGGCCCAAGCTCTTCCTACGAATGACTCCCGAGTTATAGTCACGTTTTTAAAAAAATTATTTTCTAGATTCGGTACGCCACGCGCAATCGTTAGCGATAGGGGTTCCCATTTCTATAATGCACAATTTTCAAAAATCCTTACCAAATATGGCGTTACACATAAGCTTTCCACTGCCTACCACCCCCAAACTAATGGTCAAGTCGAAGTACTTAATAGAGAAATAAAAAGAATATTAGAAAAGACTGTTTCAACTTCTAGAAAAGACTGGTCAACCAAACTTGACGATGCTCTATGGGCCTACCTAACAGCGTACAAAACCGCCCTCGGATGTACGCCGTATCGGCTGGTCTATGGAAAATCGTGCCATCTGCCCGTAGAGTTAGAACACCGCGCCTTTTGGGCCTTAAAATTTTTAAACTTCGATCCCCACTCAGTCGGTGACCTTCGAAAATTTCAACTAAATGAACTCGACGAGTGGCGCTCTTATGCTTATGAAAATAATAAACTTTATAAAGAGCGGACGAAGCGTTTACACGATAAACACTTAAGGCACCCTAAAAACTTTAAGCCGGGCGACCAAGTCCTTTTATATAATTCTCGTTTACGTTTATTTCCGGGCAAATTAAAATCTCGCTGTTCTGGCCCGTTTTCTGTTTTAGAAGTATTTCCTTATGGAACTGTTTTAATTTCTCACCCTGATAAGGGTAATTTCAAAGTGAATGGTCAGCGTCTTAAACTCTATTTTTCTGTTGATGATGATGTCAGTCCAAACATTATTAAGTTTCTGCTTCACGAACTCTAATCTTGAGCTTTTATTTTTTTTGCTAAAAACAATTTTATTTCAGAACAACAATAATTTTGGACAATATTATTTTTTTTGATGCGTCGAGCTCAACGACGCTTTAACCAAAGGGCGCTCTTGGGAGGCATCCCAAGTTATCTTTTTTTTGTTTTCTTTATTTTACAATTTTTGCCTCGGACGGCTCCGACAAGCTGAAGCTTCTGCGATCGCCTGCTCCAACATTGCTGAATCCATCACAAAGTCCAAAGAAGACATTCGGAGGAGCGGCATCACTCAGCTTTCGCAACAAATAAATCTGGGGAAGTACCTGTATTTCAATTCTGTCTTTCAATTCTGTACTTTATTTTTCTCTCCTTCTCCAATCCCCTTCTTTAGCCATTGAGGACAATGTCTGTTTTAAGTTTGGGGGAGGACTTCCTCCACTTTTGCTTAGTGTAAATATTTCCTTTTTGTATATATTTTAAATATTTCCAAAATAAAAAAAAAAATGAATATCTTAAAACTCCAAAAAAAAGAGAAAAAATTTCTAAAAATCCAAAAAAAGAGAATATTTCTCAAAATTAAAAAAAATATATATGTGTTTTTGAATAGTTTAGACATTTTGGTATTTCAATAGTACCCCTAGTTTTTAGTTTTGTTTTACTCAAAATCTCCTATAAACAACTTAGTTAATTATAATATTTCTAATCGTTCTTTTTAATTATATTTCACAAGTAAAATGTTGGCCTTGCTGTGTTTCTAATTCACGGTAGCATGTTAAGGTGAAATATTTTTCTAAAAACTCGCATTTCTATTATGGTTTTTTATTGTTTATTTCCTTTACTTTCTTAAAAATTCATCATCCACTATTTTCTTTTTCGTTTTTGAATAATTTTTGTAAAGTCAACTTTTGAATAACGTAGTAGATGTGAATGATCCAAGTCACCTATTATTTCTATTTTCAAGTTAATTTCATCAATCTTCTTTTATTATCTAGGACTCGCATTTTGAAATTTTTCAAACCTTTGTTTTAAATAAATTCAAAAGCGTGAAAATGATTTAGGTCGTTTTTGTTTTCGTTTGAGCTTTCCTGCCAACCTAAAAACTTTTACCACTAGTTAGCCGTTTTTGAGCCTTTTTTCCGATTACATTTGATAGCTCCTCCCTTCATTTCAGTTTCACCAAAGCCAAAATTTCCAACCTATCGAATCACACTAGCCTTTTTGAGTTTCATAAATTAGTTTGACGATTTTGATAGGATATTTTGTGATTTTTGTGGGAGAAAGATTTTTGAAAAAAAAAAGGATGTCGAAAGTGATGTTTATTTTTGTTTGGCCAACTCAAAAAGGAAAATAAAAATATTTATGGCCTTTGTTTTGAAAAAAAAATGAAAAAAAAGAAGAAAAAGAAAAAAAATGTGTATATATTTTTATGAAATTTTTTGAAACTCTTTGCTTTGGTTTAGTGTGATTTTAAAACCTTCACGTTTATCTTTGAATTCCACTCCTGATCATTTTCCTAAACCAAACGTTTCTGTCCTATTTAAGTCCTTTTGATTCACGCTTTTTGATTTTTATTTAATAACTAAGAAAAGAAAAACAGTAAATCAGTTTTAGTTTTGGATTTAAACCTAGATTTTTGTTAATTAAATTGATATAATTATAATGCGTTGCTTGGATCTAGTAACAACTCAATGCGTGTTTTTCATTTTCGTTGCTTTGCTTAAGTCCATTTAAAAAATCTCGTTAAAATTTTGGATGATTTGTTTTTATTAAGTAAAGTTTATAAAAGTTTTACCATACCTAAATAATTATTTTAGACTTACATTTCATCTTTTCCCTACTAAGAATTTCGCATAGTACTTATGTTGGCATAATTAGAACTTTTTGATTAGTCCCTTTATAAATTTCTAGTTTTTATATTTTTGCTTGGGGACAAGCAAAGCTTAAGCTTGGGGGAATTTGATAATACGTTTTGTATCCTAAACTATTATCGTATTTTCTATTTTATATTGTGCAAATTATGTCTATTATTAGTTTATTTTTATCATTTTTATGTAAATATTATTGTCACTGACTTTTTCTTATCTTTTTGCAAGTTTCCAGAAAATTGGCCAAAATGACCTGTCACGCCCCCCTGTCACGCCCTCCCTGGGCGTGACCTAGGGCGTGTCACCCGATCCCGAGGAATCCTGCTGGAAGGGACAGAAAATGGTCAAAACCGCTGTCACGCCCCCTGACACGCCCTCCCTGGGCGTGTCACCAGGCGTGACCAGGGGCGTGTCGCCCTCTGCCGCAAAGCCTGCCGCCGCATTAAATGTCGTTCCGCCTCAGCACGCAAACAGTACTGTCACGCCCCATGTCACGCCCGTGGCATGGGCGTGACACCCTCCTTTTTCGGTGACTGACGGATTTCCGACCAATGATTTGGACATGACATGCCTGTCACGCCCCCCTGTCACGGGCGTGACCTAGGGCGTGACCACCGATATACCGAAGCAATCATCCCTCCCGCCAGAATCCAAAGCCCGAGGTCAACATAGTACTGTCACACCCCCTAACACGCCCCCCCTAGGGCGTGTCGGAGGGCGTGACCAACCCGAGAAAATTTTCTATAAATTGAGCCCCCCCCTCTCCATTTCAGGAAGCTTTGGTTGAGAGGGGGAGGTGCTGCCCCTTTGGTTCTTGAGTTTTTTTTATGCTTTTTCTCTCTCTCTCTCTCTCTCTTCCTTTGTAATTTTTGCTTAATCATGGTTTAATATTTAGTTGCCCTAGCTTTCTTTGTAATCTTTAGTGTTGCTTAGTGCTTAATATAGGGCTAGAATAGGATTTCAATTTCATGCACTTGTAATTTAATTTTCAATAGTGTAGCTTGCCCCTTTGAATTAATAAAAGTGTTTTTTTTGTTTAGCTTGTGTTCCTCTTATGCTTTACTACTCATCCCCCTTCCTCCATTCCATAATGATTAACTAATCCTCCTTGTATTCGATCTTGATGATCCGAGGTTAGAGCGATTATGTTATGATGTTTTAATTAATCTTTTCTTTTTAGGTTATGGCCTTGAATTACTCTTGATTAATCACGGGTTGGAGGTATATTTTCGATATATACTCTCCGCCTTTGCTTTCATTCTGGGCTAGCCGAGAGGCTGAAAGAATGAAGTGAGCATTCAAGAGTAAAGGGAGTTGTACGCACCCCTCGAGAGAGGCAGACGTCCAAATCTCCCGGATTGGAGTAAAATCCAATAGTGGGGTTCACCGCGTAAAGCGAGTTTTAGGCCTCCGATTTAGACGAGAGTCGGTCGGACCTTCCTAAACTCAGTTGGGCACGACTTCGAGAGAAGCGTGTTCAAGCTTTAGGAACCTCCACGGTCAAGGACCTTTATCCTATTAAGTTCAGATTTTTATCGCATTTTCTTAATCTTCTTTAGCCGAGGTGAATCTTGATTGGGTGCATTTCCATTCCATATTTTCTACCTTTCGTAGTAATCGCCTATCTTGTGCTCTTTAATTAACTGCAGTAGTTTCCTTTCTAGCATAGTTCTTTGCTGAATAGCTTTACTTAATTGCGGTGTTTCTCTTTCTAGTATAGCTTTACTTTCTCCCTTGCACTTAGATTTTCTAAAACCCTAGTTTTTCCGTCGATAAGATAATAGCGTTCGTGTGAGTAAGCTTAGCCAACAGTTCCCGGATTTCAATACGACACTTGTGTCCCCTAGCTATAATTCGATAGGTATACTTGCCTCATTGGGTTGCTAGTTCGGTTGCGTTTATTTTCTTCAAACCCTAGCGCGCAACACAAGGCAAGGAGAGGAAGACTAGCTCGAACTGAACAATGAAGAAATGAGGTTTAGTCTGGAGCATATTGAGTAAATTAGGGACAAAGCCGCCATCAGGCAGGAAGAAATCAAGAGAATAATGGATCGTTACTTTGATAAGAATGTAAGGATCAAACACTTCCAAGTGGGAGATCTAGTCCTTAAAAGGGTAGACGCTGCGGCAAGAGCTGGCTCAGTCGGAAAGCTCGATCCCAATTGGTCTGGGCCATTCATCATCAAGGAGGTCCTCGAAAAGGGAGCCTATCGGCTGCAGACATATGAGGGAGAAAACATACCGCATTAATGGAGTGGTGAGGACTTGAAGCGGTTTTATTCCTGAACCCCTTATTTTCTTTCTATCCGTTTCACAACTTGTAAATTGTTGATCGTTAATAAAAAAGCTTTTTGCTAACACTTCTTCAAGCATTCCTATGACAACTGACATGTTGAGTATGAGCAATTAAAAATATCGCCGTATACCTGGAGAAATCGCCGAGTTCAGCAAAAACCTCCTTTAGAACCGCTGCTATTAGCGTAACACCACCAAGACCACGTATTACGGGGAGATTACGCACCATGTAGTGGGAGCTTGCCAGTTCTACTGCGGCAGGACACTGAACCTCGGATCCCGGCTAGGATCTAACCCCACTTCTTTGTTTTGGATGGACAGAGTGGCGGTCAGCTCTACCATGCCATTCATGGGATATCGCCACAACTTTGATGATCATGCATGGAAAGCAATGCTGCTATGGACGCACCTGCCAGCAGATCACCTTAGTTTGTGACCTTTGAACACTCCTTGGTACCCTCAAGCAGTGCCTGCAGGAGACCCGCAGCCTGGTTGATCTTAGGAAAAGTAATGCCGCTCCTGCCGCACCTGACAAAAAGATAAATTTAGGCTGCACTCCAGGCAAGAGGGAAGCATCGTTACCAGCAAGTTGGTCTTCGGCGGACTTCATTTCCATATCTGCTCAGTCCGCCGAAGGTGTTGACTAGCTCATGACCGAGTGTGGAAAGCAATGCCGCGTTAGCCGCACCTGCCCACTTGGTCACGAGCGGTCATTTCTGTTGTTCGTGGTTTTCGGCGGACTCCATTTCTCTATCCGCTCAGTCCTCCGAAGGGGTTGACTATCTCATGACCCGGTGTGGAAAGCAATGTCGCGTTAGCCGCACCTGCCCACTTGGTCACGAGCGGTCATTTTTGTTGTTCGTGGTTTTCGATGGACTCCAATTCTCTATCTGCTCAGTCTGCCGAAGGGGTTGACTAGCTCATGACCCGGTGTGGAAAGCAATGCCGCGTTAGCCGCACCTGCCCACTTGGTCACGAGCGGTAATTTCTGTTGTTCGTGGTTTTCGGCGGACTCCAATTATCTATCCGTCCAGTCCGTCGAAGGGGTTGACTAGCTCATGGCCCGGTGTGGAAAGCAATGCCGCATTAGCCGCACCTGCCCACTCAGTCATGAGCTGTGATTTTTATTTCTTATGGTTAACGGTGGACTTCTTGTTTCCTACCCGCTCAAAGGATTTTGCTTTCCTCTGGTTGATAAATTAGATTTCGATTATTAGCAGAGTTCAATTGTTCAAAATTCATAAAAAGGTAGTTCGGTGATCTGGTGATATAGAAGACACGTTGATCAGTTATAAGCGGACTAAGATACTATGCGGATAACATATGAGTGCGGACTAGAATACACACAACAATCGGATACCACAGATCCTTTTCATTTCATTCCAAAAATATTACAGTATTGGCGGACTCACTTGGAGTCCGCATGCTGTTTACAATAACAAGATAAAAGATAAAAATTCATTCCTCGGTCTTTTGTTTTTTCTGTGCAGGAACTTCCGGGCTCGATCCATCTATATCGACTGGTGGAGAGTAGTCGCCTGAATCACTGCTGCTACTGCCGCTGGAACGAGAACTAGTAGAGCTTCGTCCGCTGACCGCCGTAGGTTCTGTCCGCACACTATCGCCTTCCGATTGAATTGAATGGCTTGCTTGTCCACTTGACGCGATCTTAGAACTCTTTCTGCCGGAAGGCTTCCCCGCTTCACCAGCAACCGCTTTTCCTTTTGCAGCCCGCTCGAATTTAGCGACCTGATCTTCGAGTTCGGGAAACAATTCCAGGAAGGGGACGGAGTCCATGCCTTCTTGGGCGAGCCCGACATCGATGAAGTGTTCGATAGCTACCTCCACGCTTTCTTTCACGTAAGGAAACATGGCGGCTTGGAAGCCAGGGTTGGTGATATCGTGTGCGGTCTGCATAAGGTAGCATAGTTAGCCCGCTGTGGACAAAGCAAAGGTCAATGCGAATATCAAATTCTTACCGTTTCAGTTTCTTTGAGCTTGTTTACTTTAGCCCCCAGCCGTTTGTTCCTATCCGCCAAAGACTTATTTTCTCGTAATAGGCACTCATTTTACTTGAGTAGCTCGCGCGTCATCCGACCCAGGAAGTGATTTGTGACGGCACTATTGGCGCTAGCCTGGGCTGCGACTAGGGGAAGGTCGGCAGGAGGGATATCCCGGAGTTCATGGAGGTTTTGCTTCCCGTATAGTGCGGAAAGCGCCACATAGGCATGGCGGGAAGTGCGCGGGTTTTTCCAGGAGGGAAGAGCTGTGGAAAGGCGGACAGATTTCATCTTTTCAAGCAAGTGGATCAGCGGATTGCTGCCCCTAAGATCCCTCTGGTTTTTTCCGAAGCCCACCATGTTGAAACTACCGGACGAAGAGTAGTCCGCCACTGGATCTCCCTCTTCTCTCTTCTTCCTTGCGGTTTCATTTTTCCTTTCTCCCTATATAGGAGTTTCGCCAGCTGGAGTCAAGGGCAGATTGGCGGGTACCGACAACGTCGCTGCAAAGAAGAGCATCAAGTAACGAAATGATTGGCGGATAAAGAAAAGGATCGCGGTACTGACTTTCTTGTCGGCTAATGGTATCCAGGATGGGTAGTAGCGGAATATTATAGTCGACACCAAGCCTTGCCCTGGCAAGAAGCTCGACAATGGCGGACTCCTCTGTGTTTAGCGACACGCTCTTGAAGTCAGTATCTGCGCGCACCTGCGGATAAGTGGGGGAATCCCAAGTCGCCCTTGAAGATAAGGTACCTCGAGGTCTAGTTGTGGATCTTGTTCTAAAGACCCGCAACTTTCATCCCCCGGTAATAAAAGTAGATCACGCCCTTGAATTGTTGATCCTTTGACGACGTAATTGCGCGGACAGAGAATATCTTCCTGAAGATTTTCAGGCAGAACTGGATCTTCTCAGAACGCATGTAGGCGAGATAAGCGTAAATGGCCGCTACGGTATTCGGCACGAGTTGGCCCGAAACCACCCCCATAATGCTCAAAGATCTCGGCGGCCTCCCAGAGCAAGGGGAACTTGAATCCGAATTCAAAGAGATTGACAGGCACTGCGATCTGGGAAGCGGTGGAAAAATTCAATCGCTCGTCGTCCTCCGGAAGTCGCGCAAGGACTGGCAAGCCCGCCATATGCCTTTCCCTAAAAACCTCTAGATCCGCTACAGTCAGCCTACTCCTCTTATGGTCGGCGGAATGAAACGTGGTTGCGGCATTTTCACGGGCGGACACCATTTTTCCAGGCCGCAGGGTTTTTCGATCCAGCTGTTTCCGATAGAAACGAAACGAGAACGTATATATATAGCAAAAACTCGACAAGACAAGTAACATGACTTCACGCGGATTAAACCGTAATCCGCGCCGTTCGTTCCATCCTGCAAAAGTTAGTGCGGGTTGAACCCTCATCCGCAGCATAAGGCAAAAAGGCATTCCAGCACATGGGAAAAGTTCATAAGCATCAAATTCTCATAAAACAATCATCCAACAAAAAAACACACAGTATGACATAACAATAGCTAACAACATAGTGTTCCATGTTATACAGAAATTATCGTTGTCCGTATCATTAAGGAATAATAATAATTTCAGGGTTCAGCGGCACGGCGAGCAGGCCGCTCTTCGTCCTCTACGCCAAAGTTTGCGTCCTGGTCGCTACCTCGAAAAATCTACCTTTACATTTGCTGGACTAAACGGTGCATGTTGTTGAACGTCTGGTGCAGGCGTGCGGAGTCCCTCCCAACCCGACTAAACGGGATCATGTGTTCGCCCGCCGACCTCTAGGTCGTATCCGTCGCAGGTTGCCCGCTCACGACCAGTGTCGATCCTCCCCCCGGAGCGGGCTGAGTCTGCTGCGGACGGGTGTCGATGACCTCGGTAGCTTGCTTCTTTCCTTCTCGCACCAGGGCCAGATACCTATTCCTGTAGTGTTGCGCATCCTCTCTTAGACCTTGCTTCTCTTTCTTCAGCCCCTCCACAGCGGCCGAGATGCTAGCGACCTGTCTCTCCTGCACTTTCTCTCTTTCTTTTCGTCTCTGAGCGTCAGCTCACACTTCCCTTAACTCTTCTTCATATTTCTTCAACTCATCTTCATATTTCTTCACTAAGGAAATGTATTCCTCCAGGGCGGACTGGATCCAGGGTGTAGGCTCTGCAGGAGAATCTACTGATACGGATACAGGAGCATCCGCGGATAACGGTGCGATCTCGCCCACTTCAACGGAATCCGGCGGTGAGTTTCGAATTGCAACACAAGAAGCAAAGTTCAGTTGTCTCCAAGGCGCGATAAACTCAGAGAAAAGATAGATGAAAATTCACTTTTCATAATCATTGCGGCGATCTGGCGATTATCTACTACAGGCCGCCGTACTCGCTCGAGATCAAAAGCGACCAAGTGTTGTTTCCATCTTTGGTGAACCATCGCTTTCTTTTCCGCCATGGATCTACTGGAAGACACTATGTCTTCAGTCTCGGTGATAATTTTTATCGGCTTCGACTTTCGCACTGGAGACTTATACAGCCATCTCTTCTGGAAACGCAGTGGCGAATTACCTATCTGTACCCCCTCGGCTGCCATCCGAAGATCCTCATCCCGCCTGTCTGCCTCCAGTCGTTCAGAAATCGCCTCAACCTTCGCTTGCATGATGGCAAGCTGCTCCTTCGCCTTCTCCCTCTTATTATCCGCAGTAGAAGGGGCGGGTTCGGCAACCTTCTCGACTATTATCGCCCCGCCGGACTGCAATACTTCAAGCAGAGACTGATTAATATCAGCAAGCCGCTCATTGTCGATAGAGTCAAGTATTTCTGTGGTAGAGAGACTGACCGACGAAAGGGAATCACCGCCCAGGATGGAAACATCTGGCGTGAATATGCTTACGTCTGGAACCTCCTTTTCCCACGGTCGGAATTGCAAGCTCGCCACGCCTGTTCGTACGGAGACATTCTTTTCTTTCTGAGTTCGCAGTCGCTTTTCAACTCGTTCAGAAACAAAGGATTTGTCCCTCTTCCTCTTCTTTTTCTCGGGAGTCTTCTCCAAGGCCGGCATGTTCTGCTCTGGGTCCGGTAGTTTTGCGCGTACAACGCCTTGATTAGTGCCGACTGCATCCAAGAAGGTCGCCGGAGTTGCGGCTTGACTCCCGGCCAGCTCCTCTATCCGTTCTGCTGCTACGCCTGTTCGTTTCTCGGTATCCGGATTTACAGTCCGTACGTCCTCAGAATCCAGCTGACAGATCTCCGGCAAAGAAACCTCCTTTCCGCCGTCTAGTTTCAGCATGAAGGTTCCAGACGCGGAGGCGACTATCTCCATTCCGCCAGATCCCGCGGGGGCCTGGTCTGATTGCTGCGGCTGAGAAGTCGTGACCGCTCCCTTAGAAACTGCCTTCAAGGGATCGGGTCCCTTGCTCTTTACAGACGTTCCATCCTTCTGCGAACTCTCCTCGATATCTTGAACATTATTTTCCCCTCGTTGAACCACCTTCTTCACCCGTGTCGCGGGCCCCTTGGATTTGTCAGCTTTAGGGAGATTGCCGAAAAAAGATCCCAACCTCGACATGCCGGATTTGAGGATGCAGATCGCAAGTGGTGAGTAGCGTCCCGTCGCGCAGATAATTTTGACAGAATGACATGCTCCTGGCCATATTTATAGCCCAAGCAGTGGTAGCATTGGTTGCGGACTCGGCGGTTAAAGAAACATTTTCAAATTTCAGAAATAGAGGATTTGTCCCTCTTCCACTTCTTTTTCTCGGGAGTCTTCTCCAAGGTCGGCATGTTCTGCTCTGGGTCCGGCAGTTTTGCGCGGACAACGCCTTTATTAGTGCCGACTGCATCCAAGAAGGTCTCCGGAGTTGCGGCTTGACTCTCGGCCAGCTCCTCTATCCGTTCTGGTGCTACGCCTGTTCGTTTCTCGGTATCCAGATTTACAGTACGTACCTCCTCAGAATCCAGCTGACAGATCTCCGGCGAAGAAACCTCCTTTCTGCCGTCTAGTTGCAGCATGAAGGTTCCATAGGCGGAGGCGACTATCGCCATTCCGCCAGATCTCGCGGGGGACTGGTCTGATTGCTGCGGTTGAGAAGTCGTGACCGCGCCTTGAGAAACTGCCTTCAAGGGATCGGGTTCCTTGCTCTTTACGGACGTTCCATCCTTCTGCGAACTCTCCTCGATATCTTGAACATTCTTTTCCCCTCGTTAACCATCTTCTTCACCCGCGTCGCGGGCCCCTTGGATTTGTCGGCTTTAGGGAGATTGTCGAAAAAAGATCCCAACCTCGACATGCCGGATTCGAGGATGCAGACCGCAAGTAGTGAGTAGCGTCCCGTCGCGCAGATAATTTTGACAGAATGACATGCTCCTGGCCATATTTATAGCCCAAGCAGTGGTAGCATTGGTTGCGGACTCGGCAGTTAAAGAAACCTTTCCGAAATTTCTCGAAATTTGAAAATGTGCGGGGATTATGTTAACCCAAGAATCCACAACACGGTCGATGTATTCATTGGGCATCTCCAGCCGCGGACTCCGATTCTCAGTCCGATCAGGTCGCCCATGTTTACCCGGAAGACCGCTATCCTTGTTCTCCCTGAGTCAAAGGGCCATTTCTTAACCGCGTACCCGAGCGGTCGTAGCAGTCTGCAAGCCGTTCTTTCCGTCCAAAGGCCATCAGTCTTTTTATTCAAGACCGTGTAACCGTGCGGTTAAGAGCTTGCTCTATCTTCTCCGGCTGTGCATCCGGTCACCGCTTCCCGCTCTCCTATTCCCTGGGCAGCCGGGGATTCTAGCGTCTGCCCGCCCGGGCAGGCCCTGAGCTTATAAATAGGCATGAAAAGTACTCTCTATGCATCGTGAATCGAATCCTCAAGCTAGCCGTCTGTGGCAGCGGTCTCGATCCCTTTGCCGAGCGGGTTACTGTCCGATCGGGTTTCTTTGGTAACCGCTGTAACCGCTTCATTTATGGCAATCGTAAAGCCCGTCGCAAGAGTGGTTTTAGCCGCGACGGGCGAACTCTGTTGTCGCCGCTTATAGCGGCCCCCTTCTCTTTGGTCTCCTTTTCATCTACCCGATAGTAACCGACAACTCGCAGTCTATTCTTTATCGTTTTCTCTCTTGCAGGTTCTCCAGCGACCAAAAGTCATTCTCGGTACGAACATTGAACACGCGACCATCAGATTCGAGTTGTCTGTGAATCCCAGCGGTCTCGATATGTCGGAGAGGCGATCCCCTCTGCACTTTCATTCTCGTCATTCACACCGCGCGGGTTCTTCAGAGGAATCCCTTTGGAGGGCGCTCGAACAATCTCGCCGGGAAATGGAGCAAGATAGGTGGGAAACCGGCGAATGCCTCGATGCGATCGGCCAAACCCTAGCTGCTCTTAACCAACGGTTGCCGATGCCTCCAGCCGCAGAACCCGTGATCTTTCCAACCCCCGCGGCCTATCAGCCCGCTTCCCAGCAATTTCAGACCGCCGCGCAACCACAGCCCCGGGTAGCCGAACGATGTCCCTTCATGGGTTATTACAAAGATACTGCTCAAGCAGGCCCGGCTAGGCGGCTAGGATTCGAAGAAGACCGCCAGCCCGATGTACCCGTTAATTTCACAGATCTTAACCGCGCTTCACCTTCAATCCCAGCCGAGATGGAGGACCCATCTCCATTTGCCGCGCGAATAAAGCGGGAGCCCGCACCAAACAATTTTAGAGAACTTCGTTTACCTTCTTATACCGGCGCATCCGACCCGGTTATGCACCTGCAGGCATTCGAAGATGTTGTGGCCCTTAGATGCCTAACGGATGCACTAAAGTTTAAGTTGCTGGTGACGACTTTTGACGGGCAGGCTCGAGAGTGGTTTCACGATCTTCGTCCTCGCTCGGTTAATTCTTTCGCCGGGCTCTGCCAAGAACTTTTGTTCAGGTTCTCAACCTCCAGAAAAAGGAAAAGTGGTCCCGCGGCTCTTTTCAAAATTATACAAAGGGAGGGCAAAAGCGTGGCATGATTTATAGATCGTTTTCAAAGGGAAATTCTTGAAGTAGAGAATGTAGACCCAGACAATTACAAGGTCGCCCTGATCAATGGCCTCCAGGAAGGCCCGTTAAAATTCAAAGCCACGACAAAGGCTCCGACAACTTATCAAGCCCTGATCGCTCTCGCAAACAAATTCATCGAAGGAGAAAGTGCTAACCCAACCTATATTTCCAGTCTAACTTCTATGGCAGGTGGTGGCGGCTTAGGAAATTCTTCCACGGCACGCCACGTTCCAAAACCTTCCCACCATGATCATCAATCCTCACCTCAAAGGGGTAGAAATTTTCGACATAAGAGGCCATTCCTCAATCATCAGCAGTTCTGAGAGCAAATGTTGCCCTTAAACACTGCTCCTGTTCTGGTGGTCCCACAAGTCCTTCCTATTAGTCAGCACGATGAGCCTCACATTATGAACATGACCTGGGAAGAAGTCGTTGAGGTCCTACAGAGAAAAGATTTCAAAAAGGCCAAACCCCAGGGAGAAGTAAGACCCCCCAACTCAAAGAACTTCTGCGAATTTCACAAAGAGGAGGGACATCCTACAGAGCACTGTCGGGTCCTATGCTTTTTGGTAAGAAGACTGGTATCAGAAGGAAAGATGTCAGACCTCTTCTGTAAAGAGACCCCCATCATTTCAAACACTTCAAAAGGCAAAGAAGTGGCTGAGGTATTCCAGGAATGTGATGACATCGCTGACGCTGGCAGCCTAGGTAATGTGCATTATCCGATTGATTGTGTGGATGTTCATGACGAAGGAACCCTTGGGCGGACCTTCTGCATACACGGAGGGGGAGGCCTCGAATCAAGCCGAAAGTCTTCCGTTTCCAGGTTATGTAAGCAGGAGGTGGATATGACGTCTTCTTCATCACCGACTAGGGAACTCGTTACTTTTGGTCCAGATGATTTCTCCTCCGTCGCCAACCCATTCAACGATGCGGTTGTTATCCAGGCCGTTATCAAAAATTTCACAGTAGACAAGATTTTGATAGATACACGAAGCTAGGTGAATCTCTTGTTCAAAAAGACGTTCGAGGCCCTAAAGACCGGGAAGTCATTATCTTTTACCGAGGGGCCACTCGACGGCTTCTCCGGAGAGAGGAAGGAAGCAGAAGGAAATGTTTCGCTGTTAGTGACCCTGGGGGGAATCACCAAGATGATTCGGTTCGTGGTGGTCGACGCGGCAAGTAGCTATCACGCGATTTTCGGGAGGCCTCTATTAAATGAGTATCGGGCGATTGTATCAACTTACCATCTGGCTATCAAATTTTCTGCTCAAGGGAGGCAGTATCGGATTATGAGTAACAATCGGGTGGCCCGGGAATGTTATGTGAAAACGGTTAACATGATTGAGCAGGTAACCCCTCCGGCAGTCACAACAATCGACCTTGAAGAATCGAAAGAAAACGCGAAGGAAGGACTCCATTTGGAGGCTGCTCAACATATCGAGAAGGTGCCCATCACTGAGGGAGAAGAGAAAAAGCTCTCCATAAATGCAGAACTATCGGAAGAGGAGAAAACCCAACTAATCTCTTGTCTCCTGAAGAACCTCGGCATTTTCGCATGGTCTCCTTAAGATATGCCCAGAGTGGACTCGGATGTAGCATGCCATCATCTCAATGTCGACCCGAAGTGTAAGCCTGTATAACAGAAGAAGAGAGACATCGCGATAAAGTTAGCCAGCCCAATTCGGGAGGAAGTCAGCAAGCTGGTGAAAGCCAAATTTGTTCAAGAGATACAATATCCTGCTTGGATATCAAATGTTGTAATGGTACCTAAACCAGGAGGAAAATGGAGGATGTGTGTAGATTTCACAAAACTTAATAAAGCATGCCCCAAAGATTTCGACCCCCTGCCTCGAATAGATGCTTTAGTAGATTCAGCGATTGGTTATTTTGTCATGAGCTTTTTAGACGCGTTCTCTGGCTATCACCAGATTAAAATGCATAAACCCGACATACCACACACATCCTTTATCACAAATGAAGGGTGTTTTTGTTATCTAGTGATGCCCTTCGGTCTTAAAAATGCAGGAGCTACTTATCAGCGCATGATGGATTCAGTTTTCAAAGATCAAAAGGGGAGAAATTTAGAAGTCTATGTTGACGATCTCCTCATAAAAAGCAAATCCTTTTCTGCGCATTTGGAGGACCTCACAGAAACCTTCGCTACCCTACGAAAGTTTAGGATGAGGTTAAACCCCTCAAAATGCGTTTTTGGTGCCAGCCAGGGGAAGTTCCTTGGTCACCTCCTTACTCCCAAAGGGTTGGCTCCCAATCCTGATAAGGTAAAAGCTATCCTGGGTATGACACCACCTCGCTCCCCAAAAGAGGTCCAACAACTAGGAGGAAGGCTAGCAGGACTTAGCCGCTTCATCTCCAGGGTAGGAGATAAGAGCGCTCCCTTCTTTAAAAGTCTTCGGGGGGCCTCAAAATTTGAATGGACTGATGAATGTGACAAGGATTTCAAACAACTCAAAAAACAATTAACCACGACCCCGTTGTTGCAAAGTCCTCGCCCAGGAGAACCATTATACATTTATTTGGGAGTGGGACCCGAAGTGGTTAGTTCCGTCCTTGTCAGGGAGGAAAAGAAAAAAACAATTCCCAGTATATTATGTTAGTCATATCCTAAAAAGCACTGAATTAAAATACCCCATCCTCGAAAAGCTGGCTTTGGCCTTGGTCATCTCTGCGCGTCGACTCCGACCATATTTCCAGGCACACTCAATCCAAGTTGTGGTAGATCAGCCCCTGAAAGGGATATTAGAAAGGCCAGAACATTCGGGGAGACTTGCTAAATGGGCAATCGAGCTAAGTGAGTTCGAAATCACATACGTACCGCGAACATTGATAAAAGCTCAGGTTTTGGCAGATTTCATGGTAGAAACCACGGAGCAAAATTTTGCCTAGAAAGAAAGTCTTCCATCTGCTTGGACTATTTATGTCGATGGATCTTCGGGGAAGAATTCGTCAGGAGCAGGGATAGTCCTCATCAATCCAAACGGAGTAAAAATAAAACATGCGGTGAAATTCTTTTTCCCGGTTACCAACAATCAAGCCGAATATGAAGCACTTCTGGCAGGGTTGAGATTTGCGAAAGAACTCGGCATCAACCACGCTCACGTCAAGACAGATTCCTTAGTAATGGCATCACAAGTACTCGGAAACTTCGAAACCCGAGAACCAATTCTCAATTAATATCTTGTGCTGGTAAAAGCGGAAATCGGGAGATTCAAGAGATTTACGATTGAACACATCCCTAGAATCGGGAATGAGGAAGCCGATACCTTGTCAAAATTCGGCGTTACTATGATGGAAGTAGTGTAACGCCCCCGATTTTCCTGCGTTTATTTGTATTCTCGTTGGCGTTACGATGACGCATTTCCGTGGCTTGTGCCATGTGTGGAGTATGGTTTAGCTCCTTAGAACGGAGTGCCCTGTTTGGTAGCCTGTTGGCAAGATCTCCCTAGCAAGCCGAGTCGTTTTGGGTGACCCGGTGTGGCCTCTCAGGGGGATGTTTGAGTTTGGATTTATTTGGGTATAACTCGGGTTCTGTTCGTCGAAAGTTAATTTCGACTTCGCCGTTGTGTTCGTAGCATGGGTATTTAGCTACGGTGCGAATTTCGTCGAATTCCGAGGTGATTCGGTTTTCGTGTCGTTTGGTGTGTTAATAGTATTTGTGATCAATTAATTAAATTGATTTGGCTGAATATTAAATTCTTGCGGGAGAATTTATTGAGCATTCATTTTTCTTGTTAGGTGGCGGCCGTGTATTGGCTTACCCTTTTTTTTGGTATTCGCTTATTGTAATTAAGCGATTAGGCGTTTTTAGGATTCAGTTGTTAGGCTGAACCGGTGGGTTAGCTTTAGTATAAAAGCTCTGTTTAAGAAGTGACGACCCACTTCTTCCTCTTTTCCTGAGAGAGAAACCGTCGGCTTGTTCTCGGAAGAACAGAGGAGAAAACCGCCCGTCCTCTACCTCCTTTGGTCGACAATTCCGGGCTTGTTCGTGGACAGAATTCGATTCCGAAAACGGCGTTGGCTTGCTCTCTTCGAGATCTTCGTTTCGACGGTAAGATATTTGATTTTCGTGGAGTTTTGATGAGATTTGGGTTTTCGTTTTTGGAGTTTTCCGCCATTAATGGCCGTGAGATTAATTCTAGGTGCTGCGGCTGTTCGTTCCGTGTGAAGAGGAGGAGTGCCGTTTGTGCTTCGCCGAAAGTTGAGGCAAGTGGTATTCTTGCCCTTGCCAAGTTTCTTTTGAATTATTCTTGCTGTATTGAAATCCCTGTTAGCCCTAGGGTAGAGGCCTTGTTGTTCTCTTTTTCTTGCTAACTATAGGATTTAGTTCTTTCTATTTGAACCCCCTACTTGTGTCATTGGAACCCAACCTTGCCGGCGTGTTGCCGTTTATCTTTGCTCAGATCTTTGCCCTAGTTTGGGTGTAGCCGAGAGGAAGTGTTAGGAGAGGGGGGTGATTTCTTTTCCCGAATTTGCTAAGTGTATTACTCGAGTGGTGGCTTGAGATACCCGAGTAAAAGGCATTAACTCGAGTATTAGCCTTGGGGTTACTCGAGTAGTAGGTAACTACTCGAGTAGGGGATTCGAGTTAATCGAGTAGTGGACCCGAGATACTCGAGTAGGTGGTTTGGTTTACTCGAGTAGAAGGTAACTACTCGAGTAGGGGTTTTAGTTTACTCGAGTAGTAGGTAACTACTCGAGTAGGGGATTGGAGTTACTCGAGTAGTAGGTAACTACTCGAGTAGGGGATTGGAGTTACTCGAGTAGTAGGTAACTACTCGAGTAGGGGATTTGAGATACTCGAGTAGTGGACCTGAGATACTCGAGTAGGTGGTTTGGTTTACTCGAGTAGTAGGCATCTACTCAAGTGCAGGTTTGTAGATACGCGAGTAGTGGCTTTAGCATACTCGAGTAGTTGGTAACTACTCGAGTGCTGGTTATGTCCGTATACTCGAGTAGTAGGCGACTACTCGAGTAGAGGGATGAGGTACTCGAGTAGTAGGCGACTACTCGAGTAAAGGGATGAGGTACACGAGTAGTTGGTAACTACTCGAGTACTGGAAATTCCCTGCCTTCTTTTTGTCTTAGAATCATTCGACTATCGTCGATCTCTGAATGGAGATCGTCGATCTCGGTTCCTGCATTAGGCCGTTCGACTATCGTCGACCTCCGGTCGACAATCGTCGAGCTTCGTATTACCTTAGTGGGATTGTGGTTAGAGTTTGGTTTTGGCTTTAAGTGAGGCTAGCTCACTCAACGCCAAGGTTTAGGTAGGCACTGGGTGGGTCTCACTTAGCGCCTTGTCGTGTTGATTCTTTTCAACACTCTTCCTTTACCTTGTTTTTCGTTCCCGAGTGGTTTTCTTGTTATATTTCTGGTATTTCCTTGTCGGCCGTTTTCTTTACCTTCTTAAAGGCCGAATCGTGGGTCGTGGTTAGTAGTGGTGGTTTATAGCTCTTCAGTGGGGTGGAGTTGTGTGACATAGCCAAGGCCACTCTTGTTTTCGTACTCCAGGTACGGGCTGGGCATGTGTGGGTGGAAGGTCCCTTGTGCGTTCACGTGTAGACCCTCGAGCTTGTTGACTTGGACTTGGTGAATGGAGGACTGAGTTTGCCTCCGATCCGGTTCCTCGTTCTTTGTTTTTGCTACAACCACTCTCCACAGTTTAGGGTGTTAGAAGTTCCTTCCTTGGAAGCTTGCAGCACTTTTGGCTCTTGGTAGCCTAGTAGGCCCGGCAAGATGTTGTTCCTAAGTTGGGTTGTTGCTGTTTTCTTTGCTCGTTGTGCTTTTCTTGTTGTCCTGTTTTGGACAGTTGTGACTCTTTCTACTGCATGTTTTTCAGTTACTTCTTCCTTTTGGTTGACTCTTACATGCAGTTGTTTTTACCTTGTTGCTTGCTGAGGTATTCTATTTTCTTTTGGAATACCCCAGGTTCTGAGCCATAGCTAGTTGGGTGGCTAGTTTCCAGTGGTGGTGCTGGTGGTCCCTTGGACTTTGGAGTTCCGTTTGCCGTGTTGGTGAGGTAGTTTTTCAGTACTTTCTTACAGACATACATATGTGTTAGTGGGTTCGTGTCAGGTTGTTGGCGCCCACTGGTAGTTGTTGCCCTTGTACTGGATATATTTACTTATGCTGCTACCATTTTCTGGAGATAGTCTACTTGCTCTGAGAAGAATTTATGCTATGTGGCTAGTTATTTTCAAACCATAATTATTGTTATAAATAAAGCTCATGATTGGCATGTTTCTATAAAACTTAATCACTATTTTCCAAACAACGTATAAAGACCGTCTTCTTATATATTATATAAATTAAATGTAGGGTCTTGCATAGCATGAGTGGTTCTCTTGGGACCCTTATGCGCTCTTTAGGGTGTAAAACCTAATTAAAGTATTTTTTTTTCTTTCTGCAGCATATAAATATAGTTTTATTTTGTGGACTAGGAGATCCACTGAGCTGAGGGATACGGTCTCTAAAACATAACTGATTTTCTATTCATTAAGCTCATGATTTTCTTGCTTAGGGTGTGTAGTTGGTTTGCCTGAGCATCAGCAGTTATTCCCTGCTTGACGTGGCATCATGGCACGTATTTTCTCATACTCTGATATTTCCTAAATTCGGAGAAAATGCGGGCTGTGACAGTTGGTATCAGAGGGAGGTTGCTTGACAAGTTAGTTGAGCAACCTTCCTTGGTTTGCTTTAGTAGTTCAGCATCATGTCATTCACACATCGATATGTCATCAGCACGTCTTGGCAAAAGCACGAACACTACACTCATGGCATAACATGAAGTATACGAGGCATATTATGTAGTATGGGATGCATAATATGTGTTCGTATATGGATCCACCATAGGGGCTACATGTGAGGGTTATGTAGTATGGGATGCATAACCTCACCACATGACTGCGACTAGCACGTTTCTTTTTCGTTGCATGGGAACGTTATGTAGTATGGGATGCATAACATTTTCATGCGTACGCCGCTCATAACATGCATTAGGGCCTTTTTAGAATGCATAGCACAAACATGCATAGCATATCATTGCATAAGCACAACGTGCCAAGCTAGAGATTTGCAGGATGACATATGTACACACATAAGTTTTCAAAACAAAATAAAGTCATGCATTCCCGATCTAGGCACGAGAGTTAGCAAGGTGATGGTTAACCATCCTAGGTTAGGGCATGTCATCAATTTTTTGTTAAAAAGATAAACTCTCAGAGCAAGTTTAGCAGCTTTAAGCCTATATCTATATATGTATGGTCTGTACTTGTGTTTGGGTTCTAGTCGTTGATTGGGGATCTGATTTGGGGTGGTTATGATTTTAGGATGGCTAGGCGACCTGCGACGCGTTCGACTCCCCTGTCTGAAGGTGAGTCGTCCGGAGCTCAGAATGGTGCGGTGATCGAGAGTCTGCGTCAGAGTAGTGAAGCTATGGGCAGACAGTTGGAGGAGGTGCGAGCCCAGATTCAGTCTTTGGTGGCAGTTGTGGCAGGGCAGGCTCAGGGTGCGCAAGTTCCTGCTGGGGGGTTAGCTGTCCCTCCTCCCCCTGCACTTGTGAGACCTCCAGTGGTGGTGCCAGCGGAGATGGCCTTCATCTCGCAGTTTCAGAGGCTGAGCCCTCCCACTTATGACGGGAAGGCAGATTTCATGGTTATTGATGATTGGCTGATCTCCATGGAGGAGATGTTTTCGTATTCAGGGATTGCAGGTGACCAGAGGGTAATGCTAGCCACCTATCAGCTTAAAGGATTGCCTAAGAGTTGGTGGCTGAGAGAGAAGGAGAGCTTAGTAGCTGGATGCTCTTGGGAAATGTTTAAGGAGATGTTGTTGAGGAAGTTCTTGCCATCGGTCGAGCGTGACCGCCTCATGAATGACTTTCTTTATCTGAAGCAAAGACAACTCACGGTGGGTGAGTATGAAATAGAATTTAGTAAGTTGAGCCGTTTTGCCCCTGCTTTGGTCAGCGTTGAGGCTGATCGAGTTAAGAGATTTCTTGATGGTTTGAGGAGCGAAGTGCAGTAGTTGACCAGTGCTTTTGGGTTAGTGACTTATGCTGAAGTCGTAGAGGCTGCTCTTAAGGTTGAGGCTATTGAAACGACAAAGAGTAGAGGCCAGCAGATGAGAAAGGACAAGAGAAAGTCTGTGGAGGGGAAGAAGCCCCTGGTACCCGATGCTGTTCCGGGAAAGAGGAGCCGAGTAGTGTGCAGTTTCTGTAGCCGGTCAGGACATCCTGTCGAGAAATGTTTTAAGAGGTCAGCAGCTCAGAAGAAGGAGCAGATTCATGCGATCCAGGGTGATCCTAGGAGAGATGTCTCCTGTTCAGTTTGCAAGCGGTCCGGGCATGATGCGGCCCAGTTTTTACCAAGGATAGAGTCTGCTTTTAGTGTGGGCAGAAGGGTCATATCAAGTCGAGGTGTCCTCAGGTTCAGACAGCTCTTCCTGCAGTTCCGTTGCAGGCTTTAGCTCCACCTCCGCGTGTGGACAAGGGAAAAGGGAAGCTGAACGTGATTTCTTCTGAGGAGGCTCAGACATCAACCTAGGTTATTTCAGGTTAGCGGTTTGTTGTTTTTCTAGCCTGGTAGTTTTATTTGCTTGTATGTTGCGGTATTGCTGTGGTAGTTCCTTAATTTATGTGTTCCTATAGGGAAGTTTAAGGTGAAGAACCGTTGAGCGCGTGTTCTGTTTGACTCTGGCGCTACCCACTCGTTCATAGCTAGAGTCTTTCTTTGTAGAGCGTCATCGGTTGACTCTAGATCGTGTTCGGGATTCCTTCCGTGTCAAGTTTCCTTCTAGTGAATCTGTGTTGTCAGATTTGGGCATTTTGGATTGCACGGTTTTGTTGGGGGACTTTCTGGTGAAGGCGGACCTGAAAATGATCGATCTGGAGGACTTCGATGTCATTTTGGGCATGGACTGGCACTCTCGGTATGATGCGATCATTCAGTGCAAAGGAAAGCGCTTGGACTTCATCAGGGACGACGATCAGCCCGGCAGCGTGTATGCTGATCTGTGTCAGGACTTTCCTGTCATCTCTGCGGTATGTGCTCAGAGATTGTTTCTTTCTGATTGTTGTGTTTGTTTAGTCTCGGCGGTTGGAGCCGCTGTTAGCGTGCCACGCTTGGAAGAGATTCCTATTGTTCGTGGTTTCGCCGATGTTTTTCCTGATGATCTTCCTGGTCTTCCTCCTGATCGGGATGTTGAGTTTGTGATCGATTTAGAGCCGGGTACGCGTCCTACTGCTAAGGCGCCATACCGGATGGCCCCTCGTGAGTTAGAGGAGTTGCGAGTTCAGTTGGATGAGCTGTTAGCTAAGGGGTTTATTAGGCAGAGTTCGTCGCCTTGGGGTGCTCCTGTTTTGTTTGTAAAGAAGAAAGATGGGTCGATGCGGCTCTGCATCGACTATAGAGAGTTGAACAAGGTCACTATCAAGAACAGGTACCCTCTACCGAGGATCGATGATTTATTTGACCAGTTGCGTGGTAGCACGGTGTTCTCCAAGATCGATCTTCGTTCTGGTTATCATCAACTCAGGATCCGTGAGGCGGACATTCCACGGACTGCGTTTAGGTCGAGGCATGGACACTTTGAGTTTCTGTTAATGTCGTTTGGTCTGACCAACGCACCATCAGCCTTCATGGATATGATGAACCGGGTGTTCAAGGATTTCCTCGACAAGTTCGTTGTGGTCTTCATTGATGATGTGTTAGTTTATTCTCGCAGTACCGAGGAGCATGAGCAGCATTTGCGTTTGGTCCTATCAGAGTTGAGGAATCACAAGTTAATCGCCAAATTGAGCAAGTGCGAATTTTGGTTGCCTCAAGTTTCTTTTCTAGGCCACATGGTGAATAAGGATGGGATCTCGGTCGATCCAGAAAAGATTGCAGCAGTGATGGATTGGAATAGGCCGATTACTCCAAAGGAGATCAGGAGTTTCTTAGGGTTGGCTGGCTATTACAGAAGATTTGTGGAGGGTGTCTCTTCCCTAGCCGCACCTTTGACCAAGTTGACTCAGAAGAATGTGGCATTTGTTTGGAGCGAAAAGTGCGAGGAGGCTTTTCTGGAGCTAAAGGAGAATTGTGCACTGCTCCCGTTCTGACCCTGCCTACCGAGGGAGTAGATTATGATGTTTATGTGGATGCTTCGCTTGTAGGTCTGGGATGCGTATTAATGCAAGATGGAAAAGTAATTGACTATGGGTCAAGGCAACTGAAGACTCATGAGAAGAATTATCCCACGCATGACCTCGAGTTTGCAGCGGTCATTTATGCTTTGAAGTTGTGGAGGCACCTACTTTATGGGGCTCAATGCATGATCTTCACTGACCATAAGAGCCTAAGGTACGTGTTCACGCAGAAGGAGTTGAATCTGTGTCAGCGGCAGTGGCTGGAGTATGTGGCTGATTATGATGTAGAATTCAAGTATCATCCGGGCAAGGCCAACGTGGTAGCCGACGCCCTAAGCCGAAAGACGGGAAAGATCTTTAACCTCACCGCCGATCGTTTAGTAAAGGAGTTCCTTCTTATGGATATTTCAGTGGGATGCTGTAGTTTGCAGAGTGCCTTGTCAGTGGCGGAGCCGTCCTGGATTTCTTTGACTAAGCTGCACCAAAAGGACGATCCTGATCTTATGCACCTCTTCACCAGGACTGAGGAGGGTGAGTTGCCTGACTTTACTATCGATGATGCGGGTACTTTGAAGTACCGCGGCAGGTTTTGCATTCCCGCTGTCGGGAATATTAGGAGGATGATTTGCAGTGAGGCTCATGGTTCCAGCGTTTCCTACCATCCAGGATCTACGAAGATGTACCGTGACTTAAGGCAAATTGCCTGGTGGTATGGCATGAAAGGAGATATAGCCCGATTTGTTGCTGAGTGTCACACTTGCAAACGTGTGAAGGCCGATCATGGAAGGCCAGGTGGTAAGTTGACTCCGCTAGAGATCCCGACTTGGAAGTGGGAAAGTATATCTATGGATTTCATTACGGGATTACCGAAATCCCCGATGGGATTTGATTCTGTTTGGGTTATAGTGGATAGATTGACGAAGTGTGCTCACTTCGTACCTTATAAGATTGATTACCCGATGAAGAAGATAGCGGAGTTATACATGAATGAAATCATCCGACTCTACGGTGTGCCGGTTAGCATCATTTCCGATCGAGACTCCCGGTTTACTTCTCGTTTTTGGCAGAGTCTGCAGGAGGGTTTGGATACGGATCTGAGATATTCTACTGCCTACCACCTACAGACCAATGGGCAGACGGAGAGGGTGAACCAAATTGTTGAGGATATGATCCGGTGCTATAGTTTAGACCACGGTGGAGCGTGGGATGAGCGATTGCGACTCATGGAATTTGCCTACAACAACAGTTATCAAGAAAGTTTGCAGATGGCTCCGTTCGAAGCCTTGTATGGGAGGCGCTGTAGGACTCCGTTGTTTTGGGCTGACGCTGGTGAGAGGCCTTTGTTGGGTCCCGATGCGCTTGAGGAAATGGAAGTCGCAGTGAACCTTATTCGGGAGAAGCTTCGTATAGCCCAGGAGAGATATGAAAAGAACGCCAATCGGCGTAGATCTGCTTTGGAGTTTTCCGTCGGGGACTTTGTATTCCTCAAAGTTTCCCCGATGGTAGGTGTTAAGAGATTTGGTAAGAATCGGAAGTTAGACCCAAGGTATGTGGGCCCGTTTGAGATCTTGGAACGGATTGGTGTGTCAGCTTATAGATTGGATTTGCCAGCGAACTTCCCAGGTGTGCATAATGTTTTTCATGTTAGCCAATTACGGAAGTGTGTGCACGGTAGTGGGCAGCTCTTGGATGTTGTGCCCCAGTTGGACCCCAACCTCTCTTTTATTGAGATGCCAGTTCGTATTTTGGATACTCAGGAGCGTGTGCTGCGAAAGAAGTCCATACCGATGGTTAAGGTTCTATGGAAGAATCAGGATTTGGAAAGCGCGACTTGGGAGTTAGAGTCAGCTATGAGGAGGGCTTACCCTCACCTGTTTCGTTGATTTAATCGGTATGTTTTCCTTCTTGTAACTCCTATTAGTTGTTTCTCCTTCTTTAGTAGGAGTGTTGTGCGTAAAGTTTCGAGACGAAACTTTCTTTTAGGGGGAGTGACTGTAACGCCCCCGATTTTCCTGTGTTTATTTGTATTCTCGTTGGCGTTACGATGACGCGTTTCCGTGGCTTGTGCCATGTGTGGAGTATGGTTTAGCTCCTTAGAACGGAGTGCCCTGTTTGGTAGCCTGTTGGCAAGATCTCCCTAGCAAGCCGAGTCGTTTTGGGTGACCCGGTGTGGCCTCTCGGGGGGATGTTTGAGTTTGGCTTTATTTGGGTATAACTCGGGTTCTGTTCGTCGAAAGTTAATTTCGACTTCGCCGTTGTGTTCGTAGCAAGGGTATTTAGCTACGGTGCGAATTTCGTCGAATTCCGAGGTGATTCGGTTTTCGTGTCGTTTGGTGTGTTAATAGTATTTGTGATTAATTAAATTGATTTGGCTGAATATTAAATTCTTGCGGGAGAATTTATTGAGCATTCATTTTTCTTGTTAGGTGGCGGCCGTGTATTGGCTTACCCTTTTTTTTGGTATTCGCTTATTGTAATTAAGCGATTAGGCATTTTTAGGGTTCGGTTGTTAGGCTGAACCGGCGGGTTAGCTTTAGTATAAAAGCTCTGTTTAAGAAGTGACGACCCACTTCTTCCTCTTTTCCTGAGAGAGAAACCGTCGGCTTGTTCTCGGAAGAAAAGAGGAGAAAACCGCCCGTCCTGTACCTCCTTTGGTCGGTGATTCCGGGCTTGTTCGTGGACGGAATTCGATTCCGAAAATGGCATTGGCTTGCTCTCTCCGAGATCTTCGTTTCGACGGTAAGATATTTGATTTTCATGGAGTTTTGATGAGATTTGGGTTTTCGGTTTTGGAGTTTTCCGCCATTAATGGCCGTGAGATTAATTCTAGGTGCTGCGGCTGTTCGTTCCGTGTGAAGAGGAGGAGTGCCGTCCGTGCTTCGCCGAAAGTTGAGGCAAGTGGTATTCTTGCCCTTGCGAAGTTTCTTTTGAATTATTCTTGCTGTATTGAAATCCTTGTTAGCCCTAGGGTAGAGGCCTTGTTGTTCTCTTTTTCTTGCTAACTATAGGATTTAGTTCTTTCTATTTGAACCCCCTCTACTTGTGCCGTTGGAACCCAACCTTGCCGGCGTGTTGCCGTTTATCTTTGCTCAGATCTTTGCCCAGGTTTGGGTGTAGCCGAGAGGAAGTGTTAGGAGAGGGGGGTGATTTCTTTTCCCGAATTTGCTAAGTGTATTACTCGAGTGGTGGCTTGAGATACCAGAGTAAAAGGCATTAACTCGAGTATTAGCCTTGGGGTTACTCGAGTAGTAGGTAACTACTCGAGTAGGGGATTTGAGTTACTCGAGTAGTGGACCCGAGATACTCGAGTAGGTGGTTTGGTTTACTCGAGTAGAAGGTAACTACTCGAGTAGGGGTTTTGGTTTACTCGAGTAGTAGGTAACTACTCGAGTAGGGGATTGGAGTTACTCGAGTAGTAGGTAACTACTCGAGTAGGGGATTGGAGTTACTCGAGTAGTAGGTAACTACTCGAGTAGGGGATTTGAGTTACTCGAGTAGTGGACCCGAGATACTCGAGTAGGTGGTTTGGTGTACTCGAGTAGTAGGCATCTACTCGAGTGCAGGTTTGTAGATACGCGAGTAGTGGCTTTAGCATACTCGAGTAGTTGGTAACTACTCGAGTGCTGGTTATGTCCGTATACTCGAGTAGTAGGCGACTACTCGAGTAGAGGGATGAGGTACTCGAGTAGTAGGCGACTACTCGAGTAGAGGGATGAGGTACACGAGTAGTTGGTAACTACTCGAGTACTGGAAATTCCCTGCCTTCTTTTTGTCTTAGAATCGTTCGACTATCGTCGATCTCTAAATGGAGATCGTCGATCTCGGTTCCTGCATTAGGCCGTTCGACTATCGTCGACCTCCGGTCGACAATCGTCGAGCTCCGTATTACCTTAGAGGGATTGTGGTTAGAGTTTGGTTTTGGCTTTAAGTGAGGCTAGCTCACTCAACGCCAAGGTTTAGGTAGGCACTGGGTGGGTCTCACTCAGCGCCTTGTCGTGTTGATTCTTTTCAACACTCTTCCTTTACCTTGTTTTTCGTTCCCGAGTGGTTTTCTTGTTATATTTCTGGTATTTCCTTGTCGGCCGTTTTCTTTACCTTCTTAAAGGCCGAATCGTGGGTCGTGGTTAGTAGTGGTGGTTTATAGCTCTTCAGGGGGGTGGAGTTGTGTGACATAGCCAAGGCCACTCTTGTTTTCGTGCTCCAGGTACGGGCTGGGCATGTGTGGGTGGAAGGTCCCTTGTGCGTTCACGTGTAGACCCTCGAGCTTGTTGACTTGGACTTGGTGAATGGAGGACTGAGGAGTTTGCCTCCGATCCGGTTCCTCGTTGTTTGTTTTTGCTACTACCACTCTCCACAGTTTAGGGTGTTAGAAGTTCCTTCCTTGGAAGCTTGCAGCACTTTTGGCTCTTGGTAGCCTAGTAGGCCCGGCAGGATGTTGTTCCTAAGTTGGGTTGTTGCTGTTTTCTTTGCTCGTTGTGCTTTTCTTGTTGTCCTGTTTTGGACAGTTGTGACTCTTTCTACTGCATGTTTTTCAGTTACTTCTTCCTTTTGGTTGACTCTTACATGCAGTTGTTTTTACCTTGTTGCTTGCTGAGGTATTCTGTTTTCTTTTGGAATACCCCAGGTTCTGAGCCATAGCCAGTTGGCTGGCTAGTTTCCAGTGGTGGTGTTGGTGGTCCCTTGGACTTTGGAGTTCCGTTTGCCGTGTTGGTGAGGTAGTTTTTCAGTACTTTCTTACAGACATACATATGTGTCAGTGGGTTCGTGTCAGGTTGTTGGCGCCCACTGGTAGTTGTTGCCCTTGTACTGGATATATTTACTTATGTTGTTACCATTTTCTGGAGAAAGTCTACTTGCTCTGAGAAGGATTTATGCTAGGTGGCTAGTTATTTTCAAACCATAATTATTGTTATAAATAAAGCTCATGATTGGCATGTTTCTATAAAACTTAATCACTATTTTCCAAACAACGTATAAAGACCGTCTTCTTATATATTATATAAATTAAATGTAGGGTCTTGCATAGCATGAGTGGTTCTCTTGGGACCCTTATGCGCTCTTTAGGGTGTAAAACCTAATTAAAGTATTTTTTTTCTTTCCGCAGCGTATAAATATAGTTTTCTTTTGTAGATTAGGAGATCCACTGAGCCGAGGGATACGGTCTCTAAAACATAACTGATTTTCTATTCATTAAGCTCATGATTTTCTTGCTTAGGGTGTGTAGTTGGTTTGCCTGAGCGTCAGCAGTTATCCCCTGCTTGACGTGGCATCATGGCGCGTATTTTCTCATACTCTGATATTTCCTAAATTCGGAGAAAATGCGGGCTGTGACAATTAGCGTCCGAGTGTTTTCAACCATCAGTCGAAGAAGGGGAGGCAATGCAAGTCGACCAGCATGACTCTTGGGTAGACTCATTCATTCTATACCTATCAAAAGGAGAGTATCACCCTACCTTTAAAGATCGAAGAAGATTCAAAGTTAAAGCAGCACATTACAATCTGATCTCCGGGATACTTTACAGAAAAACTTTCATCTCACCCATGGCAAGATGCGTCACGGAAAAGGAAGTCCCCATCATTCTTCAAGATATCCATTCAGGAGAATGTGGTAGCCATTCTGGATCCAGAACCCTAGAACAACAAATCCAACGTCAGGGGTATTTTTGGCAAACGATGAGAAAATACGCAGAGATGTATGCCAAGAAATGTGTTCAATGCCAGAAATTTGCTCCACTTCAACTCCAGCCCGCTCGACAACTTTGCTCGATCACGGCACCGTGGTCGTTCGCAATTTGGGGAATGGACCTCATCAGACCGTTTCCAATGGGAGTAGTCAGCGACGCTTCATCTTGGTTATGATTGACTACTTCACTAAGTGGATTGAGGCCAAAGCACTAGCGAGGACCACAACTCAAATAGTTAAAAACTTTATTTGGGGTGATATAATTTGTAGGTACGGAGTCCCCATGACAATAATCACAGATAATGGACCCCAGTTCAACAACGCAGAAATGACTTATTTTTGCAGGAAAGCAGGAACCGACCTCCGATTTTCCTCAGTACATCATCCTCGGAGCAATGGCCAAGTAGAAGCGGCCAATAAGCGAATTCTGAACTTACTTAAGAAAAGGGTTCAAAGTCTGAAGAATAGTTGGGCTGATCAACTCCCCTCAGTATTATGGGCCCTAAGAACGACACCTTCCAGCTCTACAGGAGAAACTCCATTCAAGCTCTCGCATGGGTCAGAGGCCCTCATCCCGATAGAGTTTGAAGTATCAACACTGGGTCTTGCTGGCTAGGCAAAACTGGGAAGATTGGCTGGAAATAAATGATGAAAAGATGAGATATTGCCTAGATCACATCGAGGAACTCCGAGATGAGACTACTATCAGACAAGAAGAAGTAAAAAAGGCGAACATCGCGATATTTTGACCAAAAAGTAAGGATTAAGCAATTTTAGGTGGGAGACTTGGTTCTAAAAAATGTGGACGCAGCAGCAAGAAATGGCTCGGTCGGAAAATTGAATCACAACTGGACCGGACCTTTTATCATAAAGGAAGTCTTGAAAAGGGGAGCTTACAAACTTCAAACATATGAAGGGGAGGATATCACCCACACTTGGAGCGGGGATGATCTGAAACAATTTTACTCTAAAGAACAGATCGCAGGGTATTCATTCTACGGACTCAAGTTAAGAAATAACAAACTCGAGATAACACCGTCGAGTTTAGCTTGATCCCCCGCGAGAATCGTTGTCATTAGCGTAACACCACCCAGACCACGCGTAGTGGGGAGTTTTCGCACCGTGTAGTGGGAGCTTGCAGATTCTCGTGCGGAGGGCTTCTAGACATCGGATCCCAGCTGGCATCTAACACACCACCTCTGCACATCAGGAGGGTCAAGGTGGGTGCTTAGCTCTACCATGCGTCATAAGGGATATTATCACGGTTTCATTGATCCTCCTTGAGATGAGATGGTGCGAGTCTCAGCACCCGCCATCCTCATCCTTGATGATCAATCTAGGCTGTGGTAATCGGGCGCATCTCCCTTCTTTTCTAAATCCAGGTTTATTCGCATAACCGCGCGGCAATATAAAACAAAGTTGATCACAGGGCAAGATTTCCGGAATTTCTGCTCGCTCTCGGACCAGCGATAAGGAGGTCAACGATAGCAGACCAGTGCATGACTTAGGCAATTCTCAAATAATGATCGTGTGGATAATTATGTTGCTAGCCGCAGATTTTGATCGTGCGGATAATGATGCTTCTAGCCGCAGATTTGATATGGGAGTTTTATGTTGTTTTTCTTATACAAATAATGATAAGGCGGATAATTATGCTTCTAGCCGCAGATTTGATATGGGAGTTTTATGTTGTTTTTCTTATACAAATAATGATCGTGCGGATAATTATGCTTCTAGCCGCAGATTTGATATGGGAGTTTTATGTTGTTTTTCTTATACAAATAATGATCGTGCGGATAATTATGCTTCTAGCCGCAGATTTGATATGGGAGTTTTATGTTGTTTTTCTTATACAAATAATGATCGTGCGGATAATTATGCTTCTAGCCGCAGATTTGATATGGGAATTTCATTTTGTTTTTCTTATACAAATAATGATCGTGCGGATAATTATGCTTCTAGCCGCAGATTTGATATGAGAGTTTCATGTTGTACAAATAATGATTGTGCGGATAATGGTGTCGATAGCAGCAGATTTAATTATTATCGAACTAATATAAAAGTGCGAGTCGCAAACCCGTCACACGAGATTTGAGGTAGAATCAAGATGCGAAATACTTTTCAATCCGTCAATTAATCGAGAAAGGAAAAATCATTCAACCACACGACATCACATAGCATGAGAAATCAGGATTGTCATTTATAAAAAGGCCATTACATTTATACCGTGCGGTTTACAAAAAGAGAGTCTGCGCGGTCTGAAAAGAGAAAATAAGCATATTCTACTTATATCTTGGCTTTTTTCTTTTGACGATCTCGTTCCGAACCGGATGAACTGGAAGCACTCAGAGACTCGCTCGATCCGGAAGATTCTGACGATGGCAGCGGTCTCGATCCCTTTGCCGAGTGGGTTACTGTCCGATCGGGTTTCTTTGGTAACCGTTGTAACCACTTCATTTATGGCAATCGTAAAGCCCGTCGCACGAGTGGTTTTAGCCGCGACGGGCGAACTCTGTTGTCGCCGCTTATAGCGGCCCCCTTCTCTTTGGTCTCCTTTTCATCTACCCGCTAGTAACCGACAACTCGCAGTCTATTCTTTATCGTTTTCTCTCTTGCAGGTTCTCTAGCGACCAAAAGACATTCTCGGTACGAACAGCCCAGATACACCAAATGCGGACTTCAATCCTCAGTCTGCCCAGACCGCTCCACAAAGAATTAAAGATCGCTCATTCGCTAGCTCGCAACCCCAGTCCGCCTAGGTCGCGTCACTCGAGGGAGATGGCGCTCCGGATGGCCAGGAATTGGTCCAGCTCGCAAGCCCAGTCCGCCTAGGTCGCGTCACTCCAGGGAGATGGCACTCCGGATGGCCCGGAATTGCTCCAACTCGCAAGCCCAGTCCGCCTAGGTCGCGTCACTCCAGGGAGATGGCGCTCCGGATGGCAAGGAATTGCTCCAGCTCGCAAGCCCAGTCCGCCTATCTCGCGCGGACTTCTTGTTTTCTTTTTGATTCCCGTCACCGCTGCCCGGTTCTCTTGTATCCTGGGCAGCCAGTTATCTTAGCCCTGCCCGTTTGGGCAGGCCCCCAAGCCTATAAATAGGGGGAAGTGGTGCACCCGAGGCACGCTGACTCGAATCCAAGAGCCTACTTGTTAAAGGCTGCGGACTGGGATCTCGAGCTTTGCGGACTCCGGCTTGTTTCTCGCACAATTTCCTTTCCACCTTTTGTAACGCGCCATTTGTAATCAAAATCAAGCTCGTCGAAAGAGTGGCATTCAGGCCGCGACGGGCGAAGTATGGTTTCACCGTAGCTCACGGCTTCTCTGCTCTTTTCTCTTACACGCTTAGTAGACTACTGTTTGCAGTTTGCTTTTTCTTCTTTCCCAGTGCTCGAACGGTTAGCTGGTGGTGCCCGAGTCCATCGCATTTTGAGCATCAACAAGTTTGCATAAAAAGGAAGAAAGAAGGGAAGAAGTGTTAGCTGCCAATTTTAAGAAGAAGTGTTAGCAAAAAGACAAAAAGACACTTGAAGAAGTGTTAGCAACGAGCTTTTTTTTAATAATACACCTCTTTACAAGTTTGCATAAAAAGGAAGAAAGAAGGGAAGAGGTTCAGGAATAGAACTTTTTTAAGTCATCTCCACTCCATGTATGTGGCATATCTTCTCCTTCATATGTTTGCAGACGATAAGCCCCCTTATCGAGTACTTCCTTGATGATGAATGGTCCAGCCCAATTCGGATTGAGCTTTCTGACTGAGCCGGCTCTTACCGCAACGTCTACCTTTTTAAGAACTAGATCTCCCACTTGGAAGTGTTTGATCCTTACGTTCTTATCAAAATACCGATCCATCATTCTCTTGACTTCCTCTTGTCTGATTACAGACTTATCTCTGATCTCCTCGATGTGTTCCAGGCTGAATCTCAATTCCTCATTATTCAGTTCCTGCCAATCTTCCGTACCTTGCCTTGCAAGCATAACTCTGGGTGAAGGGACTTCAAATTCAACAAGAATTAGTGCTTCCGATCCATGTGAAAGCTTGAACGGAGTTTCCCCTGTTGAAGATGAAGGCGTCGTTCTCAGGGTCCAGAGAATTGAAGAAAGTTGATCAGCCCAACTGCCCTTGAGGTTCTGTACTTTCTTCTTAATCAAGTTAAGAATCTGCTTATTGGCTGCCTCTACCTGACCATTGCTTCTGGGGTGATGGAATAATGCAAAACGTAGCTCTGTTCCGATTCATTTGCAGAAATCTAGTATCTCAGCATTGTTAAATTGTGGTCCATTATCAGTGATTATCGCCATCACCTTGTCGGCAGACTATCTCTCCCCAAACAAAATTCTTTACAATCTTTGTGGTTGTCTTTGCCAATGCTTTAGCCTCGATCCACTTACTGAAGTAGTCAATCATGACTATGACGAAACGCCGCGTTCCACTTGCCATGGGAAAAGGACCAATGAGATCCATTCCCCAAATGACAAAGGGACAAGGGGTTGCGATCGATCTAAGGGATTGGGCAGCCTGATGCTGGAGTGGTGCGAACTTCTGGCAATGAACACACTTTTTTGCGTATGCTTCAGAATATTTTTTCATTGTGGGCCAGAAGTAACCGTGTCGCAGGATCCTTTGTTCCAAAGTTCTTGCCCCTGAATGGCTTCCGCACTCACCAGAGTGGACCTCCCGAAGGATGGTAGGAACTTCATTTTCTGATACACACCTCGCCATGGTAGCTAAGAAGGTCTTTCTGTAGAGAACTCCAGCCGCTAAATAATAGTGCGCTGCCTTCAATCTGAATCTCTTCTTATCTCTTACCGACTGATGCAAGTTCCCAGTCAAGAGATAGAGGATGAACGGGTCCATCCAAGAGGGGCATTGATTTATCTGCATCAACTCTTCCTCTTCTACTGCCGGGCGGAAGAGTTCAGGAGTCGTCCCTCCTGATGAAAGTCCGTATTTGGCAAGGACATCTTCCTCCTCATTCTCCACCCTCGGAATGTGTTCAATGGTGAAACATCTAAATTTTCCGACTTCAACCTTTACGAGTGCAAGATACTTCTTCAGCACCGGCTCTCTGGTCTCAAAGTTACCCAAAACTTGTGACGCCATTACTAGGGAGTCAGTCTTTATGTGGACATAGACGATCCTTAGCTCTCTTGCGAGCCTCAAGCAGGCCAACAAATCCTCATATTCTGCCTGGTTATTGGTCATTGGAAAGTAAAACTTGATTTCCTGCTCGAGTTTGATGCCATTTGGATTTATCAAAACCACTCCTCCTCCGAAAGAAATTTTTCCTGAAGCCCCATCTACATAGATGGTCCAAGCCAGAAGAGGCCTCTCTGCTTGATCAGAACCAGATTCTGCCATATCAATCAGAAAATCTTCCAGTGCCTGCGCCTTGATGGCCGTCCTGAGCATATAGGAGATCTCAAACTCACTCAGCTTGATTGCCCATTTGGGTAACCTGCCCGAATGTTCTGGTTTTTCCAACACACTCTTCAAAGGTTGATTAGTGACCACATGGATTGAGTGTGCCTGTAAGTAGGGAAGGAGTGTGCGAGCAGACATAACCAGTTCTAGAGCTAGCCTCATTAGGATTGGGTACTTTGTTTATGCATCTTTCAGGATATGGCTGACATAATAAATTGGAAATTGTCTCCAGTTTTCCTCTCAGACAAGAACGGAGCTAACTGCCTCAAGGCCAACTCCCAGGTATAGGAAACATATCTCCCCTTCTTAGGGGCTTTGTAACAAGGGCGTAGAGGTTAGTTATTTCTTCAATTGTTCCAAGGCATGAGTACACTCTTCCGTCCACCGAAACTTGGACACTCCCCGAAGAGTTTTGAAAAATGGGGCACTCTTATCCCCAACCCGAGAGATAAATCTCCCGAGTCCTGCCAACCTCCCCCCTAATTATTGAACTTCTCTTGGAGAACGGGGGGGGGGGAGCCATATAAGGATGGCTTTAACCTTATCTAGATTGGGGGCAAGGCCCCTTGAAGTAAGGAGATGACCGAGGAATTTCCCCTTACTCGCTCCAAAAACGCATTTTAGCGGGTTAAGTTTTATCTTGTTTTTTCGCAAAGTGGAAAAAGTTTCTACCAAATCGTGCAGATGTTGCGGAAGAGACTTGCTTTTTTACAAAAGATTGTCCACGTATACTTCAAGGTTTCACCCCTTATGTCTTCTAAACATATGATCCATCATGCATTGATACGTCGCGCCAGTATTTTTAAGCCCAAAGGGCATCACAAGATAGCAGTAGCAACCATCGTTAGTAAGAAACGATGTTTGAGGGATATCAGGCTTATGCATTCTTATTTGGTGGTAACCAGAGAACGCATCTTAAAAGCCCATAAAAGAATACCCTATCATAGAATCAACTAAAGAATCTATCTTAGGCAAGGGGTAGCAATCTTTTGGGCACATTTTATTCAATCGGGTGAAGTCTACATAAATCCTCCACTTTCCCCTAGCTTTTTAACCATTACAACGTATGAAACTCACTCAGGATATTGAATTTCTTGAATAAAGCGCGCCTTGAGGAGTTTGACAACCTCCTCCTTGATTAGCTCCGCCAGCTTGATCGCCCCATCTCTCTTCTTCTGTTGCACCGGCCGGGCGGTTGGATCAATGTTGAGATGGTGGCAAGCCACGTCGGGATCGACTCCTGGCATGTCTTCTGCCGACCAGGAGAAGACATCTAGGTTCTTCAGCAAACAGGATATCAACTCCGCCTTTTGGTCTTCTGGCAACTCTGAGTTGACGGAGAGCTTTCTTTCCCCCCCCTTCAGCAATAGGGACTTCTTGGGTCACCTGGGCAGGTTGTAGGTGAGCGCCTTCGCTATCCATGGCAACTTCAGTCATGTTAACTATTCGTAGATAGCACTCCCTGGCATGTCTTTGATTGCTCCTGACTCTACACATCCTACCGTCAGCGAAGAACTTGATTGCGAGATGGTAAGTTGACACCACCGCCTGGTACTTGTTCAGCAAAGGTCTCCCAAAGATGGCGTGGTAACAACTAGGAGCGTCGACCACTATAAACTTATTTGGTCTGGTTGCTCCCTCAAGCTTCACTGAGAGGGTGATGCTCCCCTCCACATCTTTCCTTTCCATCGAGAAACCATAGAGCGGCCCTTCGGTGGAAAGCAAAGGCTTCCCAATTCTCAGGGCCTCAAAAGGTTTCTTGAAAAGAAGATTAACTCTGTGTCAATAAGGATCTGATCCACAGTATAATCTTCAATGGTCGCTTTGACCACAATAACATCATCGAAGGGGTTGGCCGTCTAAGGAAGATCTTCTTGGCCAAAAACGATATCAACCCCGGAAGGGGCGGAGTAAGAAGAGGAGGCAACCTCTGCCTGGGAAACCCTCGCAATTGAAGATTTCCAAGTGGCTTCGGCCCCTTCTCCTCCATGGATGAAAAAGAGTCACCCAAGTGAACCCTCATCATTCGCATAAAAGCACTTGGGCCGAACATTGATGGGCCCCAGCTGTAACGGCCCAGCCCGAAGCACGGACCGACGGCCTACCAGCAGCCGGGTTTAGAGCTCAGAGGCCCACCAATAGTGCGGCTTGTCTCGCCCCACGGCCCACTGGTAGTCAGCCTAACACATCAAGGCCTGCAGGCCCATTGCACCCCAACCCAATCTCTGCGCCTGTTTATCAGCAGCGGTAGGTTGTTGCCACGGGGTCTCGAACCCGCAACCTTGATAAGAGAGTCTTATTACGACTCCTCATCACCAACTGAGCTGCAGATCAGTTGGTGATGAGGAGTGGTAATAAGACTCTCTTATCAAGGTTGCGGGTTCGAGACCCCGTGGCAACAACCTACCACTGCTGATAACCAGGCGTAGAGATTGGGTTGGGGTGCAATGGGCCTGCAGGCCTTGATGTGTTAGGCTGACTACCAGTGGGCCGTGGGGCGAGACAAGCCGTACTATTGGTGGGCCTCTGAGCTCTAAACCCGGCTGCTGGTAGGCCGGCGGTCCGTGCACTTTTTATTAACGGCCCAGCCCGAAGCATGGACCGCCGGCCTACCAGCAGCCGGGTTTAGAGCTCAGAGGCCCACCAATAGTGCGGCTTGTCTCGCCCCACGGCCCACTGGTAGTCAGCCTAACACATCAAGGCCTGCAGGCCCATTGCACCCCAACCCAATCTCTGTGCCTGTTTATCAGCAGCGGTAGGTTGTTGCCACGGGGTCTCGAACCCGCAACCTTGATAAGAGAGTCTTATTACCACTCCTCATCACCAACTGAGCTGCAGATCAGTTGGTGATGAGGAGTGGTAATAAGACTCTCTTATCAAGGTTGCGGGTTCGAGACCCCGTGGCAACAACCTACCACTGCTGATAAACAGGCGCAGAGATTGGGTTCGGGTGCAATGGGCCTGCAGGCCTTGATGTGTTAAGCTGACTACCAGTGGGCCGTGGGGCGAGACAAGCCGCACTATTGGTGGGCCTCTGAGCTCTAAACCCGGCTGCTGGTAGGCCGGCGGTCCGTGCTTCGGGCTGGTCCATTACACTAGCCGGCCCACGTCCTCCACCTCTACGCTTTCCAGCTGAACCTCCGCCACTTCCTTGCCCTTAGAAGTGGAGGGCTTTAAGGGATCATTCCTTATTCTCAGATCTTTGATCTTACCCTCGGCGAACAACCTCTCGACCAGTTGCCGAAGGGCTTTGCAATCTTCAGTCAGGTGGCCCTTCTCCATGTGAAATTCGCAGAATTGAGAGTTATTTCTGGGCTTCCATTCCCTCTGAGGCCCTTGCCTTTTTTCCTCTGCCTTCTTCTAGATGATCTGGACGACTTCTTCAAAATAGAGTCCCAGATCTGAAAACTCCTCCGCGGAGCTGTTCTCATGCGGCCTCGAAGCAGGCAAGGCATTCAGGTAGATGGGCATTGCCTGAAGGGGTATGGCGGGAGTGGTGGCCAATGACAGTCTCTTATCACAAAACTGTTGATGGCCGAGGAAAGGTTTCTTGTGACGGAGGTTTCGCCCCCTCTGAGAAGGAGGCTGGAAATCAGGCCGAGGAGGCTTGCTGTGATGGTGGTTGCTGGAGGAGGCATTGGAAACGTCCCTTCCTCCAGCCTTAGCTGTCAGGGATGAAATGTAGGTAGGATTAACATTTTCACCTTCAATAAAGCGATTGGCCATCAGTATCAAGTCCTGGTAGGTTGATGGTGCCTTTGTTGTTACTTTAAACTTCAATGGGCCTTCCCAGAGGCCATGAATCAAGGCAACCTTGTAGTAGTCAGGGTTCACATTTCTCACCCCCTTGATCTCCTTTTGGAACCGGTCAACGAACCGCGCTACTGATTTGTTGTCTCTTTGTTTGATATCAAAGAGGGTTGTCAGCCCATCTTTCCTCTTCTTTGAGGTAGTGACCCTCAGAATAAGTTCACTGCGGAACTCAGCGAAGGAAGAAATCGTTCCCGAAGGTAATTCATAAAACAACTCTCTCGCCGGCCCATCGAGAGTGGTAACTAGAAGCTTGCATTTCAAGGCATCAGAAAGGCATCTCAAAGCGACTGCCCCCTCGAATGCCTGCAAATGGGAAACTGGATCGGTCTCCCTTGAGTAAAAAGGGAGATGGGGTTCTCTAAAATTGTTGGTTGCTAACTCCCATCGGATTCTGTCAATGAAGGGAGGAGTCTCGAGCTCGGCAGATGAGCGGACTGGCGTAAGGGGGTCCGCGAGCTCAGCCAATTGCCGATCAACAAAATCAAGCCGGCGTGCTGGAGTCCCCCTGGCTGCCTCCCTGAAGAAATCCATCAGGGGGGCGTACTGATCATCCTGAGGTCGCAGGGGATCTGCAGGCTGAGCTTGGCGGTGAGGCTTAGGAGTGGCGGCGGTGACTGTTGGAGAGAGGTCTGGCGAGCTGGAGTCCGGTGGACTGGAGTTTCAGTAGCATCTCCTGCGGCCTGGGGAGCAAGCCACTGGGTTAGCATGAGCAGAGCTTGGCTAATAGTAACAAGCCGCTTGTCTGTCTCTCTGTGAGATAACTCGGCTTCCCAGCGAGATTATTCCAGAGCTTCCCACAACGAATCATCTGGGGAGCTGGAGCGGTCTGGACGGCGAGATCGGCGATTTGATATTTCTATCTGTGGATTTCGAAGACTGTTTGGATCTGAAGGTCGCATGTTAACTATTGATGCACGAAATGTGACAAGTACTAGAGCACCACCAGTAAACTGTTCGAGCACTGGAGAAAGAAGAAAAAGCAGACTTCCTGCAGTGGTCTACTTAGCGGATGAGAAAAAAGCGCAAAGGCGCCGTGAACTACGGTAACACCAAACTTCGCCCGTCGCGGCATGAATGCCACTCTTGCGACGGGCTTGACTTTGATTGCAAATGGCGGGTTATAAAAGGCAGAAAGAAAAGCTGTGTAGTTGATGCAAGAAGATCACGGCAGTGAACCGGCCGCACAAGTAATATAAAATGGGCGAGTTTTCCCAAGTATCGATCTCACAAGGAACACAGTAAGGTGGAGTTAATTTCGAGGAGGACTTGAGATTGAAGTCCTCGGGTCGGAGGTAATGAAATTGGGGTTTTGATGGTTGCGGAAAAGAAAGTAAAAATCTATCAACTACTCCTATGCAAGGCCGCTATGCAAAGCTTCGCTTGGCGGGATGAAGACTAGTCGGGCCGCTATGCACCGAATCGCTAGGCGGATGGGCGAGTAGGCTAGCGGATGAGGTGGAGAGAACGGCAGAATGAGGGTCGTAAGCACCTCTTCGCTACGCACGCCACTAGCAATTGCTAGTGCGGCAAGGATGGATGGTGGTGGACGGAATATGGCGCACCTCAAGCAATAAATAACGAAAATACAAATCACATAGACATGATTTAGCACAAGCATTTTCCAAATAAACACACATCATCAATAAATGAAGTTTACAACAGCACATAAACAACAATAAAGGAAGAACAAGGCAAGAGATCGACCGAATCCGAAGCCTTATTGAGGATTCACGGTTGGAGTCATCGAGTTGTCAATCCGCGCCCAAGCTCGGTCCTCAACTGCGTCCGGGGTAGAGAAGGGCTATCACCACCTTCCAATAGGCCGTCTTCTTCGTCTCACGATAGTGGAAGAAAGTTGCAAGCTTCCCTTTGCTTGATGGCCATGGCGTTGAAGCTTGAAATAAGCCCAAGAGATGATGGAGGAGGCCGAGGGGGTGCTCCGGCTTTGATTTGGCGGAGAAAGCTTGCCCGGAACCCCTCCCTAAGGTGGAGGATGAAGGGAAATGGCGGAACCCTTCGTCGGGGACGAAAAACGGCGGAAAAATCGGGCTCTCCTCAATTAGGGTGAGACCTGTGCTATTTATAGAAAACAGAATTAAATACTGCGCACGATCACAGGCGCACGACCAGTGGTCGTGCGCGATATGGCCTGTGACCGTGCGATATGGCGGCAGAACTTGCACAAAAGAGGTCATGACTGCGCAAGATCGGCAACGCACCAGCAGTGATCATGCGCAGTATAGCAGGTGATCGTGCAATATGGCAGGACAGAACATTCGAAAAGAGGGCATGGCTGCGCACGACCGATGATCGTGCACCAAAGAGGTCGATGGTCGTGCGTGGGTAAAAACGCCGACCATTGACTCCTTTGCCAAAAATGGTGAGTCCTACCCCAGATGCCCACACGATCCCCGAACCTGCAGGAAAACTGGACGGGTTGTCGAACATGGCAGTCACGGATATCAATAAAATGCACAGTATGAGGGAAATACACACACGCACAGAAATAGTCTAATAAAGTGCACAAGACGTGGAATGTCGTAGCGAACCAAAAGGAGTGCTAATGGCGCTGAATGGTAGTGCAAAGATATGCAAATGAGCCCAGATGAGTCCGAAATTAAGTATAAAATATGGACTCATCACACCCCCAGACTTAACTATTTGCGCGTCCCGAGCAAACACAACCTAAGCAGACAAGGAAAAAGAACTAGCTAACAAAGAAATTGCAGAACAGAGTACCATGTGAAGTCGCATGCCCGCGTGCATAAAAATATAATAGAAGAAATTTCTAAGTATGCAAAATAGTTTATATTTTCCACAATGTGTATCAACAAGTTATTACTACTCAAAAAATAGAATCACGGTGAATCATCCGGTCACGCATAGGAAGAAAGTAGACTGGCCACTAAGGTGAGCTTTGCCAAAGATCGGGGCTCAGGATCACCTCCAAAGGAATCCACCAATGTCGGGGACCATACGCTTGCCCGTTCACACTCTCTCCACGACACTAGTTCGACTCAAGCGTGAATCCGTAGGACTTTAGGATAATCACAGGGCTTGGTTATAGTGAGGTAAACAAAGATAAACAGAAAGGCTATGCACCTAACCCAAATGAGCTATCCAAAAACGAAAGAATCCAACCGCTAACCCCAAAATATAAACGAGTACACCACACCCCCAGACTTAATTTTTACAATATGGGTGTGTGCACCGCCTACTCCAAATCAAAATCAACCCCTAAAAGATTTTCAATTAAACTCGTACTTTTCACTTTTCCTTTTCACATATTTTTTTTTACAAACAATTTTCTTTTCTTTAATAATTTTTCTTTTCTTTATCAAAATCAGCAAATATGACTTTGGAGCACAACCACATATTCACCTGAAATATCACCACATTAACACCCCAATCATGAAAATATAAAATACTAAAGCTAGACTTGGGTGTGCGACTAGGATCGGCTATGAGGCTTTGGTGAAATAATGGTGGAGCTGAATCAAAAGAAGGGTAGGCACAACAGGGCTTAGCGAGGATAAGACGTACGGAACGGTACAAAGCTCAACCGGGCCAAAATGATGGCCTACATCACGCTCACGCTAGACTAACCATGTACCAATGCTTCGAGAGTAGCTTGGGGCAAGTTCTTAGCCACCGAGAAAGATAATCCTTCCTCCCGACTAGAGCAAAATGAGTCTAGTGATAGCTACACACATTCCTACACTACCGTTTGATTCACACCGGATTCACCAACTTTTGAGTAGAATAAAATGTCTACACAAATAGAAAAATATAAAACTATAAGCATACAGAAAAATTAAATCTACACATATTTCTACACAAAACGAGAGCAATTGACTAGGAACACAGCAAGGCCAACATTTTACTCTATCGTGCAATCCTAAACTAACACAATAATTTTTCCAAATCAAACAAAAGAAATGAGTTTAACTCGCGGCACGCTAACAGCTAAGCACGCGCTCATGTGGGTGCAGTGGTGTGCAATGCAATGAACTAATCAAAATAAAACTATAAAAGCTTCTAGTATGCACATGAAATGTGCACGTGCAAAAGACAACAACTAATAGCTCTCCCCCAGACTTAGACTAAACAACACATCAAATGATAGAGAAAGTAAAATCAGAATGAGCTAAGGGAAGAGGTTACCCAATGCTCAGCTAGTGAGCATACCAGAAGACGCGTGGAAAATAGCAGCAGGCCCGCCAAACGAAGAATCACAACCCCGCCAATGCGTAGTTTCCATGAATACCTGCAGGGGTGAGCTCCGCAAAAACAAAAGAAAAATATACGAAAATAAAGAAAATGCAGAAAATATAAGATAACTACTGGGGTTACTGTCATCACAGCACGACTTATTAAATTCTATACAGTTCTAGCTAATGGGCCTATGAAAAGAAAAGTGCATAGGCAACTGTCCTAATATCCGTGTCGGTAATGGGTACCGATAAGGTGATAGAACAGTTACCCCTCTACCTGAATAATAATACCTGCGACGCACAGGTAGAGGAAATAGGAAGTAAGATGAGGAGGAGCACTGGCCCTCGATCATCGCACCACAAAACAAATCCTTGCCTAGCAAGGTATCATCCACCGTAAGTTCGCTAGGGGTGAAGGTGAAGGTAGAGGCTTCAACTGCAAAAGGAGTAAGAAACTCCTCACACAAGCTGAAACACCCGTCATCAGCCTGAGCACAAGGCTCATCGTCACCCAAGCTCACCCACGGGGATTCAACCCGCATAGGCTCAGATAGAGAAAGGGGATCAAGAAATAAAGGAGACGAAGAACATAAGGAACTAATCGGGGGAGTGGTCCCGGTCTCACTCCCAGCAGGCTCCGAACAATGATCCTCGTCGGCGTCATATGAGTCATGACGATGGGGATCTAAGAATAGGAGGTCCTCGGTGGTGGTTTGGATCCCCTCATCCAACAAGGAAGTGGAAACTTCCTCATCAGAAAGGATCTCCTCATCAACACACCTTGGTGCGCCATTATGTTCCAAGACGTAATACTCTCCATTAAAGAGAATAATATCCTTGTCACACCATGACGCATCCTCATATTCCCAATCTCCAAAGAGCACAACATCATCAACCAACCCACTAAAAAGAGGAGTAGATGATTCTTGCAAAGAAAGCGGAGGAACAACAACATCATAGAAAATAGGTGCAGGTTCCTCCGGGGGTGAATCAAGAAGAGGGGAAGAAGGTATAGAGGGAAACGGTACCGCAATGTCGTCACATCGATCAGTAGAAAGTCTGATGGGTGTATCCACAGCAGTCCCCCATAGACAAGGTGGTACTGCGGATACATCATCGGAATCAGAAGGAGCAGCCCTTTGAGAGGTGGATGAGACAATCCGGATATCCGGCTCATCATCCGCCTCCAACTGGCGCTGAAATTCTGCGCAATCTTTCAACACATGGTCAGTGCTACCACAACACAAACACCGTTTTCCATTACTCCTTGGTCCAGGTGGGACCGAAGAGGAATATGAAAAAGGTTAAGGCGGAGAAGAGTAGTGACCATAAGACTGGGGTACGGTGTATGAAGTGCAATAAGACAACGGTGCTCCATACACTGAACCACGAGAATTATGCTCCCATTCTTCAGTGGGGCACTCATCACTGCTATGCCTATAATTCCCGCACCAACAGCAACGGATATTCGCATAAGAATACATGGTGCAGCAAGAAAGAATTCACCACGAGAATTTTCTAAGCAAAAATTAACTACAAACAAGCAGATAAATAAAAAGGAATACCTGCTACTGAAATATCAAAATTAGAAAAGGAATAAAGAAAAATAAGCAACAAATTATAAAACTAAAGCAAAGAAAAATAAAACATGGAATGAACAGATGGAAAAGGGCTTCAATCAATAATCTCCCTCTCCACAAACTCACATGACTGTGTTCCCCGGCAACGGCGCCAAAAACTTGATGCAAGAAGATCACGACAGTGAACCGGTCGCACAAGTAATATAAAATGGGCGAGTTTTCCCAAGCATCGATCTCACAAAGAACACAGTAAGGTGGAGTTAATTTCGAGGAGGACTTGAGATTGAAGTCCTCGGGTCGGAGGTAATGAAATGGGGGTTTTGATGGTTGCGGAAAATAAAGTAAAAATCTCTCAACTACTCCTATGCAATGCCGCTATGCAAAGCTTCGCTTGGCGGGATGAAGAGTAGTCGGGCCGCTATGCACCGAATCGCTAGGCGGATGGGCGAGTAGGCAAGCGGATGAGGTGGAGAGAACGGCGGAATGAGGGTCGTAAGCACCTCTTCGCTACGCACGCCACTAGCAATTGCTAGTGCGACAAGGATGGATGGTGGTGGACGGAATATGGCACACCTCAAGCAATAAATAACGAAAATACAAATCACATAGACATGATTTAGCACAATCATTTTACAAATAAACACACATCATCAATAAATGAAGTTTACAACAGCACATAAACAACAATAAAGGAAGAACAAGGCAAGAGATCGACCGAATCCGAAGCCTTATTGAGGATTCACGGTTGGAGTCGTCGGGTTATCAATCTGCGCCCAAGCTCGGTCCTCAACTGCGTCCGGGGTAGAGAAGGGCTATCACCACCTTCCAATGGCCCGTATTCTTCGTCTCACGATAGCGGAAGAAAGTTGCAAGCTTCCCTTTGCTTGATGGCCATGGCGTTGAAGCTTGAAATAAGCCCAAGAGATGATGGAGGAGGTCGAGGGGGTGCTTCGGCTTTGATTTGGCAGAGAAAGCTTGCCCGGAACCCCTCCCTAAGGTGGAGGATGAAGGTAAATGGTGGAACCCTTAGTCGGGGACGAAAAACGGCGGAAAAATCGGGCTCTCCTCAATTAGGGCGAGACCTGCGCTATTTATAGAAAACAGAATTAAATACTGCGCACGTTCACAGGCGCACGACCAGTGGTCGTGCGCGATATGGCCTGTGACCGTGCGATATGGCGGCAGAACTTGCACAAAAGAGGTCATGACTGCGCACGATCGGCAACGCACGAGCAGTGATCGTGCGTGGTATAGCAAGTGATCGTGCGATATGGCAGGACAGAACTTTCGAAAAGAGGGCATGACTGCGCATGACCGATGATCGTGCGCCAAAGAGGTCGATGGTCGTGCGTGGGTAAAAACGCGCGACCATTGACTCCTTTGCCAAAAATGGTGAAAGTCCTACCCCGGACGCCCACACGATCCCCGAACCTGCAGGAAAACTGGACGGGTTGTCGAACATGGCAGTCACGAATATCAATAAAATGCACAGCAAGAGGGAAATACACACACGCACAGAAATAGGCTAATAAAGTGCACAAGACGTGGAATGTCGCAGCGAACCAAAAGGAGTGCTAATGGCGCTGAATGGTAGTGCAAAGACATGCAAATGAGCCCAGATGAGTCCGAAATTAAGTATAAAATATGGACTCATCAGTAGTAAACAAGTTGGAGTCCGCAAAGCCCGTGATTCGAGTCCGCAGCCTTTAACAAGTAGACTCTTCGGCTCAAGTCAACATGCTATGGGTGCACCACTTTCCCCTATTAATAGATTTGGGGGCCGGCCCAAATGGGCAGGGCTAAAATAACCAGCTGCTCGGGGTACAGAAGAGCCGGTCAGTGGTGACGGGAATCAAAAAGAAATGGACAAGCAGTCCACGTGAGATAGGCAGACTGCGCTTGCGAGCTGGGCATCCCCTTGGTCATGCGGAGAGACATCCTGGCTGAAGGGTCGTGACCTGGGCGGACTGGCTCTTGAGTCCACCTTGTGAATTGCAAGATCTTGAAACTGACCAAGGCCAGGAGACCTGAGCGGACTGGGAACTGGAGTCCGCCTCTGGCGTGCCTTGACGACCTGAGTGGACTGAAGGTCTAAAGTTCGCCAAAAGATAAGGATCTTGGCCGGGCATGTTGTGGATTCTGGGGTTAACAAATATGTTCTAGTTTCCTACAACTATAACACACAATTTCTTTAGTGCGTGTTTTGTCATACATTGGTTTGTCATTGTTTCTGGAAGATCTTCTCCTAAATTCTTGTCTTGACATTTTTTAAAATCTCTTAGCCAAGAGACCTATAAGATCTTCATTCCCTAGAGATTTTTCTTCTTCTTCTGTTGCTGGGATGGCAATTCTTTTCTCTTTCCTTACTAAAGGTGAAGTACTTTGTTCAGCTTCCCATGTTTTGATGAGCTGCTCATAGGATTTGAGCTTGCCCAACAGGGTCTCTGTTGTAATCTCATTTAAACCTCTTGCTTTTTTTATTGGCCAGATCCTTGAATCCAATGTCCTAGGGAAACACATAAGGATCTTATCATTGACTTCTGTCAATGTGATGTCCTTCTCCAAGGTCTTCAGTTCATTGATTATGATAATGAGTCTTATGTACATTTCAGCTATAGATTCAGATTCTCACTTTTTGAAGTTCTCATATTGAGAGATAAGGTGAGATTTTCTGTCCTTGCTCTCATCAGCATATCCAACAACAATTGTGTTGATGGAGTTCTAGATGTCCCTTGCTTAAGTGCATTCAGCAACCTTTTGAAAATTGTCATCTGACATTATTTGGGCTAAGATGTTCATTGCTTTTGCATCAGCAATCTTTGCTTTCTTCTGGGCTTTTGTCCTTTCTGGAGGTGGTATAGTAATGGCACTAGTTGTTTCCACAAGTAGAGGTGGACCTGTCAAAATAGATTTGTAGATATCTTCATCAATAAAGTTCATATAAAGTCTGATCCTTGTCTTCCATAACGAAAACTTATTTAGATTACACACAGGAGGTCTACTGATTGAATATTCCTTATTTTGTGCCATGATAAAGTTCTAGGTAAAAATAATATCTATTAGATCTTATGGTTCAAGTGTTAGCCTGTAGAACCAAAGAACCAACCTCTAATACCAATTGAAAGTGAGGGAGGTGAATATTGTATACACTAGAGGGAGGTGAATATTGTATATTAAAAACTTAAATTTATTTTTATAGCAGATTTAAAGTAAGTGATATATATATGTTGGAACCCTTGTTTTGATTTGTGTTAGGCTCACTCTTAGGATGTCTTGACGCCTATGTATAGCCAGGGTCTCTGTCTAAGTCTTAGTTAGGTACCCTCTAGGTTAGGTTTTGTGCAGACCAACATTGTAGTGGACTCAGACTTAGATTCAGATAAATGTTGTGGACTATCTATATCAGTTCGACTATAGTCGAACTCAGCTCGACGATCGTCGATCTCCCATTGACGATCTCAGAGTCTTCTACTCTTAACTAAGCTCGACGATCTACGAGCTCAGGTCGACGATTTCGTTTTTCTTAGCAGTAATCTCAGTTCTACGATAGCCATTCTATGGTCGATGATCTCTTAACTCAGTTCGATGATTTCTGAACGGTACTCTACGATTCTATACTGCTTTCAGTTATCAGTTCTTCAGGACGGTCAGAATTATTTATTTTGATTATGATATAGTATTTAAAGGGAAATATATTCTGATAATTAATACTGATTCTCTCAAGGCTGATAGCCGTATTCTTCAAGAATTAATTATGGTATTCACAGAATATTTTATCAAGATAGTTATGGAAATGCATTTATGATTTCCAGATATATCTATCCGTTTGGGCTCCTCAATTCTTGTAGAGAATTATGCTTTGTCTTGAGAATTCAAATTGATGCCGTTTTCTTCATTCTGACTAAATATATATTTTAGAAAGACAAAAAGAGGATCATAGTGGTAATCAATCAGCAGTCAGAGAAGAATATTGCTCTCAAAGGTTCTTGCATGTTTTGTTGAAAAGAGGAAGAAGAAGAATTTTTTCAAAAATGACTCTCTCCAGTCTTCTTCCTTCTTCTGTCTTCAAAGATTTACAGAGAGCCAAAAATCAATAACAGTTTAAAGATTCAAAAGGATCTGCAACATATTTTTAAGACCTACACCCATGGCCAAGTTTCCTCTTCCTTAATATATACAACATCTCAGGTGGAGCTTGGACATTCAACTTTAATCCACTCAGTCTTCTCATTTGCCAGAGAAAGTGAAAATTTCCAAACATTCTCGTTTCTTTTTCCTCCATCTGTACAGGTTTATCTCTCCCTTTAAAAGTGAACACTTGTGTTGATAGGACACCTGATCAAAAACCTATTGGATTTTGAGCTCCTGATCAAAAGCTCAAAGGATCTCCAAATCTACCTACAGCAGATCTTGTGGTGATAGGGCGCCTGATCAAAACCTAAGTGGATTCCTACTTGGCTTGTAGAAGAGTGGATGTACCCAGATTTGGGGAACCACTATAAATTTTCTTGTATATTCTAGTTGCTGTGTGATTTCTTTGTGTGCTGTGTTATACTGTGGTAGTCTAGCCTATTTTATTTCATTAGTTATAATTATCAGTATTTTAATTCCGCAATAAATCTAAACTTTTTTTTAAATACTCTATTCACCCCCCTCTAGAGTAAAACCTATCTATCCCTCTCTTTCAATTAGTATCAGAGGGTGTGTTTTAAAGGTTGTACAGGCTAACACCTGAATCTAAGATCTCTGATAGTTTTTCTACTCTATTTATTTCTGTTATACCATGGCACAACACAAGGACTTTGCAAGCACCATACCTCCAGTTTGCAACTTGCAAAAGTTTGGAATCTAGAAGGCAAGAATTAGACTTTATATGAATTCAATTGATGAAGACATTTATGCTTCTATCTTAACAGGAGTACCTCCACCACCAGCTGCCACTCCAAGTACTTCCACAAATATGACTACAGTACCTCCTCCAGACTACAATGATGCATAATAGAATGCAAAGATTGCTGATGCAAAATCCATGAACATACTGGCATAAACAATGTCTGATGACATATTTCAGAAAGTAGCTTAATGTGAATCAGCTAAGTCCATCTAAGATTCCTTAAACCAGATGGTTATAGGATCAGCAGATGAAAGGAAGGACAGGAGAGCTCATCTCATGTCCCAGTATGAGAATTTTAAAAAAAAGAAACTGGGCAAGTTTCTGAGATGTACAAAAGACTCAGTATCATTGTTAATGAACTGAAAACACTTGACAAGGACATCTCAGTCACAAAAATAAATGACAAGATTCTCATGTGCTTCCCCAGCTCATGGGACTCTAGAATCTGGCCTATCAGAGAGACCAGAAGCACACATGAGATGACTACTGAATTAGTCTTAGGAAAGCGAAAATCCTATGAACAACTGCTAAAGACTAGAGAAGCTGAGCAACAAAAGACTTCTACATCAACAAGGAAGGAACAGAATATAGCTTTCAAAGCTTCAGAAGAATCAGAAACTTCTCCATCAAATGAAGAGTTGATGAGTCTCTTGGCAAAGAGATTCTTCAAGATGGGGAGAAAAGAATTCAGAAGGAAATCATCAAGGAGTGATGATAAACCAAGGTATGATAAAACCTCTTCTAAAGAGATTATCTGTTTTGGTTGCAGGAAAGCTGGACACATTCTTCCAGAATATACAGAAAACAAACACAAGGAAAGGAGAAAGGAGAAAGACTCCAAGAAGCACTCCAACAAACCATCCTCCTACAAACACAAAAAGAAGGAGAATGGGTTTGTTGCAGAAACATGGAGTGACACAAAAGAATCATCTTCCTCCAGTTCTAGTGAGGATGAAGAAAACGCAAAGGCCAAAGAAATTTTCTTAATGGCCATCAATGCTTCAGGACATGTCTCAGAAGAAGAAGAATCTTAAGAATGTTCAGATTGTGATCAGGTATTGGAAGACTTTGACTTTACCTCTGAAGATTTTAAATCAAACTTTAAATCTATGTGTAGTGATCTGATTTTATCTGAGAAGGAAATCAAACTTCTCAGAGATAGACAATTTAACTATGGCAGTTTAGTATCAGAAAACAACAAATTGAAAAATTAAATAGACATGTATAATGAACAAATTATTTTTCTAAAAAAGGAATTAAGTAAAGCAAAACAGCTAGAGGAATAACTAAATGGGAGAAGCAAACAACTAGTAGAAATTACAAGCACACTTAATGCTAGACTTAACAAAAATAAGTAAGGATTAGGTGCATCATCCAGTGAACCTCCAGTTATTCAGAAAAACCATCTCTCATAATCTATAAAGTTTATTGTAGATAAAGGTAAGAAAAATACAAAACAAATTTAAAAGGTTAATAAAGTTATAAAAGAAGTTGAGAAAAATAAAGAAAAACAAAAACTAAGTCTCAACAAAAATCGTCGAACCAAGATCAACGATCTCAGCATTATGCGTCGAACGACGATCGACTATCTCAGAACCCAGAGTTTGAGCCTAAACACTCTTCAAACGGGGATCGACGATATCATTATGTATCGTCGAACAGAGATCGACGATCGTGAAACCCAGATAATATCTTATATTACTCTGAGAACCGAGATCGACGATATCAATGCTGGACATCGAGCGTAGATCGACGATCTCAACCTAAATCATCGAACCCAAATCTGTATCATCAAAACTATAATTTCAACAGAAACTTTAATAAGAACTCTAACTCTAAAACTTTTCATCCCTTAACTAATTGGATAATCCCACATAGGAGATTTCATCCCTTAGGTTATAAAAGTCAACCTGAATACTCTTATATTTCAAGTTTTAAGTATGAAAAGAATCCAGGACCCAAGGTTACCTGGGTACAGAATATATAAGCTGTTATTTTGCAGGTGAAGACCTATCCTACCAGACAGGATATATGGTATCTGGATAGTGGGTTCTCCAAGCACATGATAGGAAATAAGGCCAACCTAAATAACTACAAGGCAAAGCTAGGTCCAAAGGTTATATTTGGAGACTCAAGCTTTGGTCAGACAGAAGGCTATGGAGAATTCACACTTGGAGCTGTCACATTCAGGAAAGTGGCATATGTAAGTGGCCTGAAACATAACTTGTTATCCATAGGTCAGCTATGTGATGCAGGTTATGAGGTATGTTTTACTGGATCCAAATGCAACATTTCTTTAAATAATAACATTGTGTTATCAGGTATTAGGTTATGCAATATCTATTTAGTTGATTTAAATTTTGCTTGTTCAGAAATTTGTTTGTTTAACCAAGTTAGCAATAATAATAGATTGTGGCATAAAAGGCTAGGACATGTAAATCTTAGAAACATTGCTAGGTTATCCAGGGACAACCTTGTTAGAGGATTGCCCTCTTGCCCCTACAAGAAGGAAAGCCTTTCCAAGGCTTGTCAAGAAGGCAAGCAAACTAAAAATAGCTTTAAATCAGTTAATAAGTGTGATTCACCTAGGATTTTGTATCTGCTTCATTTGGACCTTTTATGACCAATTGTTGTACAAAGCCTGGGAGGGAAGTTCTATACTTTAGTTAATGTAGATGACTTCTCTAGGTTATCTTGGGTTTTCTTCTTGAGAAACAAGTCTGATAATTTCAAAGTTCTTACAGACTTTCTTAAATACATAAAGATTGAGTAATCTACTCAAGTTGCATTGATCAGAAGTGATCATAGCACTGAGTTTGAATCTCTTCCTATGCAAGAATTCTGTGAGAAGGAAGGTATCAGGCACTGCTTCTCTACTCCCAGAACTCCTCAACAAAATGGTGTAGTTGAAAAGAAAAATAGAACACTCATTGAAGCTGCAGGCACATTGCTTGTTGATGCTCACATGCCTCAATCCTATTGGGCAGAAGCTGTAAGCACAATAAATTATGTCCTTAATAGAAGTTTGATACAAAAAATTTAGGAAAAGACTCCCTATGAATTACTCAAAGTGAAGAAACCTAAAATAGATTACTTTAGAATTTTTGGTTGTATCTGTTTTATTCACAATAACAACAAAGATTTTCTTAGAAAGTTTGAAGCAAAAGCTACAATGGAAATCTTTCTAGGATATTCTCAAGTTTGCAAGGCATATAGGGTTTTCAATAAATTATCCTTGAAAATTGAAGAATCTGTTCATGTTACTTTTGATGAAGCTAATATGTTTATAAGGAGAAGGAAGCTTCTACCAGTAATTATTTGCAGGTACCAAATCTATATGAGAAATTGGATGCCTTAAATCTCACCCAAAAAGTGACATCTCATCCCTCCACACAGATTGATGAAGACAGTGAAGTAGAATCTTTTGAAATTGCTGAAGCCTCTCCAACAGCAAATTTAATTCCACATGAGGAATTAGTTCATGATGCTGTTGTTGTTGAACAAACTCCACCTCCTGACTATGTTACACTTAGATATCATCTCATATCTCAAGTGAAAGGAGACATGTCAGTGGGTGTGCAGACAAGGCACCAACTCAATGAGGATGTGATGCATGCCTATTTCTTATCTCAAAGTGAGCCCTCATCCATTAAAGATGCTGAGCAAGATCCATACTGGATTATTTCAATGCAAGAGAAGCTAAATAAGTTTGAAAGATGCAAAGTTTGGAACTTGGTTCCCAAACCCAAAGGACAGCTAGTTATTGGAACTAAATGGGTCTTTAGAAACAAATTGGATGCTCAAGGTATAGTTATAAGAAACAGAGCAAGACTAGTGGCACAAGGCTACAAGCAAGAAGAAGGTATTGACTATGATCAGACCTTTGCACCTTTTGCAAGACTTGAAGCTATAAGAATTTTCTTGGCTTATATTGCTCACAAGAAATTCAAGGTATATAAAATGGATGTCAAAAGTGTCTTTCTCAATGGGGAACTAAAGGAAGAAGTATATGTGGAACAGCCACCAGGTTTTATCTCTTCAAATCACCCCTCTTATATTTTCAAATTCCATAAGGCTCTCTATGGCCCAAAGCAAGCTCCAAGAGCTTGGTATGAAACCCTAGCTAGCTTTCTTTTAAAGCATAAATTTTCTTGAGGCATTGTAGATAGGACTTTATTTGTTAGACTGATTCATGATAGGATTCTATTAGTTCAAGTATATGTTGATGATATTATATTTGGATCTACTGATTCTAAACTTTGCAAAAGGTTTTCTGACCTTGTACACTCCAAGTTTGAAATGAGTAGCATGGGTGAACTTTCTTACTTTCTTGGTCTTCAAGTAAATCAAGATCCTAATGGCATCTTCATATCCCAGTCCAAATATGCTAAGGAATTAGTAAAAAAGTTTGGGATGGCTGATGCCTCAGCAATGAAGACACCCATGGCTTTTAATGCTGTAATTGATTCTTGATGAAAAGGGTAAACATGTTGATCAGAAAAATTTTTGGTTCATTGTTGGGTCCCTTCTATATCTGAATGCAAGTAGACCTGTATAATGTTTGCAACATGTCTTTGTGCTAGATTTCAAGTCAACACTAAAAATCTCATTTAATTCTCCTCAAGAGAACTTTAAGATACTTAAAGGGCTGTCCTAATCTAGTATTTTGGTATCCCACAGAGTCAGAATTTGAATTAACTGGATATTCTGATGTTGACTATGCAGGATGTAGAGTTGACAGAAAAAGCACTTCAGGAACTTGTCAATTCCTGGGTGATAGATTAGTATCCTGGTTTTGCAAGAAACAATCATCTGTGTCTACATCAACTGCAGAAGCTGAATATATAGCAGCTTGGAGTTGCTGTTCACAGATCTTGTGAATTCAAAATCAGCTCCTGGATTATGGGTATTCTCTCAAAAATACCACCATATTTTGTGATAGTACCAGTACCATATCTATTTCACAAAATCCAGTTCTGCATTCTAGGACCAAGCATATAGAAATAAGGCATCATTTTCTTAGAGATTGTGTTGACAAAAACAAGATTAATCTCAAGTTGATCTCCACTGATTTTCAAAGAGGAGATAGTTTTACCAAGCCTCTGGAAGTGCAAAAACATCTATTCTTTTTTAATCAGCTTGGAATGATAAATGGCATGGATTAAAATTGACTTTTTTCTTTGTGAAGATGTGGTCAACGATCGTCTAACAAAGATCGACGATCTTCAAACTCATCTTGAGCCAAATCATCAACCTGAGATTGACGACAGCTCTATGTGAAGACAAAAATCGGCGACCGAAGATCGACGACTTTGCTTCAATAAATCAATCGTCGACCTAAGCTCGATAATCAATTTTTTTGAACGAGATCAGAGACCAAAGATATTATTTGTTTATAAATTAAATCTTTGACCTAAGATCGACGTTTCTTGTTTTATCGTTGGATAGAGATCGTCTCTTCATATTCCAAAAAGAAACCCTATATGTAGGTTTCTCGTCGATCTCTGTCCCGCGCTTTCTTTTTCTCTTTGCTCTTGATCTCTCTGTCTCTCTTGAGTCTACAGGTTTTCCATGGCGATTTCTGCTACAGTTCTCGCAGCGATGAAGTTTGACATAGGATTTGACATCGACTTCGACTCGTTCAGTCTTTGTGATCCCCCTTTTAAGGAAATTTTACAGTTATGTGATGATCAGGGATTGAAGAAATTCATGAATACAAGGATAAAACTATCTATTGCTGAAATTAAAGAATGGGTTTACACTTCATCTATAAATGACTCTTCTATGATCGGTTTCGTCTCATGATAGCAGGTCACTATAAACCCTGCAACTCTTAAAAAGATTTTTGAGTTAAAGAATGGATCAGATGACCTGGAACAGGATAGTTCAGAATATAGCAGGATGCTATTGGAGATGGGTCATGCCGAGGGCATCCCATCTAAGTTATTAAAGAAAAATTTATCCATAGGTTTTATGTTCCTTGCAGATATCGTTGGAAAGGTTCTGCTGGGCAAGCATTCGGCCCATGACAACATCAATAGGCAACAATTTGCCATCATGTCTGCTCTGGTAAATAAGAAGGTCATTGATTGGGCCAGCTTATTCTTTTATTTGATTAAGCGGAAGAACAACAAGAAGGACGTCTGCTTAGGAAGGATTTTGGGAATCTTCCTTTAGAAAATAGCTCCAGAGCTATTGGTTTCTCCAACCATAGCTATTAATGCAAATAAGAGGTTGGATTCCCCTTTGTTCGCTAAATGGGAGAGGACGATTCAAAAGCCCTCCAGGGCTGGAACCTCCTCCCTTATATCTGAGGACACAAGGGCTGTCACAGCTACTTCCCAACCTAATGAAGAAGTTCCTTTTCTTCCTCCTCTTTTAATTTACTGATGAGTTGTAAATATACCTATATTTTCGTATTTTATTTAAGTCAATTTTGTTTGTTTTTTGTCTTTTTTTATCTGTTTTATCCAATAAATTGCTTATTTTTATAAATATTATTTCTAACTTAGCTTTATTTTTATTCCAGAAAAATTCCAGAAAAAGTCAAAATGTTGACTGACACGCCCGTGTCACATGACCGACACGCCCGTGTCACGCCCTCGACGATCGCAGACCACAGGCTGCCAGCTCGACGATCGGCGATGATCAAACCAAGCTCGACACACCCCAAGACACGCCCGTATCAAGGTGTGACACGGGCGTGACTTAGCCACCTGGCCCGACGTGACGCGCGCGACTTTGCGGCCGGACCGCGCCCAGATCGACCTCCCCGACACGCCCCAGTCACGCCCGTGACTGACACATGTCACGCCCATGACCTAGGGCGTGACCGCCACGTTTTCAGCCGAAGTCAACTTTCCAGTCAAGTCACCCGATCAGCTCATGAATAGTGTCGACACGCCCCCCTGTCACGCCCTAGTCACGGGCGTGACCAACCCGAAAATTTGCCTATAAATAAGAGCTTCCAGGAAGCTTATTTTGTCCACTTTTTTGACCACTTTGCTTAGGGGAGGTGCTGCCCATTTGGATTCCATACTTATGTAAGGAGAATTTCTCCCCCCTCTCTCTCTCTCTTAGTTTGTATTAGGGTTTTTGCTTTAATAAAATTTGAATTTTTCTCTCTTAATTAGTATGAAAAATCCATTTGAATGCGCCTACTTAAGCAATTTTTCGTTCAACTTTTTGTGTTTCTTTTATGTTTTCATTTTTATAGCTTTGATAACTTAAGCAATTTTTCGTTCAACTTTTTGTGTTTCTTTTATGTTTTCTTTTATAGCTTTGATTTAGGATTTATCGGCATTTCTAGCCGTTGTGCCGTCCGTTTAGTCTGCATTTTCTGCACTTTTTAGCTTTAGCTTTTTCTTCTTTATAATTTTTCATTCATATAGGTTTTATAAAAACTCCCCTAAAGGTGTTCGTTTTTATTTTCTTTAACTTAGACTCTTAGGAATGTAAAACTTCTCGTTCCTTTTTAGTTTTATTCTCACTTTTTTAGAGGTTTTATAAAATCTTATGAATAAAAATGTAGTCATTATAATTTTTCGCTCACTTTATTTTAGCTTTTTATTTGTAAACCTTTTAGTCCCTTTAATTTTTATTTCATCTTTTTATGCATTTCTACCGCACTCTAGCGGTAGAAATGCAGTTGTATTAATTTTTTGAGTACTTTCATTTTGCATTTATTTGCAAAACTTTTCGCTCCGGTTAATTTTTATTTTCACTTTTTATGCATTTCTACCGCATTCTAGCGGTAGAAATGCAGTCGTTTTAATCTTTCAGCAACTTTGTTTTTCTTATTTTTGCAAGTGTGTGTGCGTGTATGAGTTAGGTTTTACTGCTTTATTTCAACTCCTGTAGAGTGCGTGTGTGCGTATGCATTTATTTCTGCCTACTCGTTAAGAGTTAAATGGCGCTCTGCTTTCATTTCCTGCCCACTCTTTTGAGTGGGACTTGTCTTTTTACTGCTTTCATTTTCTTCCTACTCACTTGAGTAGGAAAACTTTGTGTGGGTGCGTGTGTTTTCATTTCTGTAGAGTGCGTGAGTGTGTTTTACTTTCAAGTAGAGTGCGTGCGTGTATGAGATAAATTTACTCCCGCCCACTCATTTGAGCCGGGACTTACAATTTTATCGCTTTCTCAATTATGTAGAGTGCGTGCGTGTAGGAGATAATTTTACCGCTTTATTAATCGCTTTCTTCAATTAAGAAGAGTGTGTGCGTGTGTGCATTTATTTCCGCCTACTCATTTGAGTGGCTTGCTTTATTTAATTTTCTTTATGGTTTTGAAGTGTGCGTGAGTGCCTGCATCAATTAGCCTTCAATTTATCTAATTGTCCTATTTTTCGTGTTTTCTCTTATAATTGTTCAGTGCTTAATTTAACACTCACGCTTCACCTAAAAATATAAAGCCGTCCCCATACCGATGAGTGGCTAATCTCTTTTAGCCTTCGGCTTCGAAGAGCATTGGGACATAAAAAATGATTTGAAATAATTAAAAAACTTTAATTTTATTTTAATTTAAGGACTTAAGGTTTACCCCGGGTTAACAACGCATAGGACCACATAATCGATGTGTGGGCTCTATTTCCGTTATCCATACGCGACGCCGAGAGGCTGCACGTATGGACCGATCCCCCTTGGGTAAAGAGAACTGCGTACGCCCCCTCGAAAGAGGAGAAACGTAGTTCTGCCGGATTGGGTTCCCCACCCAATAGCGGGGGTTCTTAGCGTAATGCGAGCGTTAAGGGGAATCCTTCGTCGGACTAACGTTCGGTCGAATAGCCTTAGCGCCCAGGTGAGCGATATCCCTAGACCAAGGTGAGCTCATGTTCTTGGAACCTCCACGGCCAAGTGCCTTTTATTAAATTAAAAACAAAGTTTTATAATTGTTAAGAGTTATTTTAGTCTTAATCCGATTCGATGCCGAGCGTTAACCCGTCATCGAACTAACTTAGCAAAATTCTGCTTTCTTTCTTTCCTTTTTAATTAAAGTAAAAAATCCCACCTTACTGATAGTAAGATAATAGTATTCCTGGAAGAGTAGATATAATCAACACGTCCCCGAGAATAATACGACCTCGGTATTTTCCCGAATACCGAGTACTACTTGCGATAGGTGCGCTTGCCTCCTCTCGTTAGAAAACTCGATCTTCTAACCGGCCCGTGGAATCTTACCATTTCGAACCAACCACAGTAGGTCTCTGTTCCGCGGCCATAAAGGTTTTGGCACCGTTGCCGGGGAGCACGGTTGTTATATTGAATCCGTGACTCTATTAATTTTACTTTATTTTCAAATAAAAAAATTATATATATAAAAAAAAAATCCTTCCCCCTTTCGGTTTTTTTTTAGGGTGCATGACCCGTGGATAACCTTCGAGTTCTGAAAATCTTGAATTCGACCCCGAGATCGACCGCTCTCTTGCGCGTATCCGATCTCTCCGTCGAATTCCCTTTTTAGACCCCGCAGAATCTATCGGAGAACCCTCTTCTTCTATGGCCGACCCAAATAATGCCCAACCAGCCGAGCGTACTATGTCTTACTACGCTCGGCCCAACTTGGATGATATGGGGTCGAGTATTGTTCGGCCCGCTGTGGCCAACAATAATTTTGAAATTAAGTCAAGTGTGATTCAAATGATCCAAAATGCCGTGCAGTTCGACGGACTGCCGGATGAGGACCCCAATAATCACTTGTCTAATTTTCTTGAAATTTGCGATACTTTTAAAATTAATGGCGTCACTGATGATGCCATTCGTTTGTGCCTTTTTCCCTTCTCTCTTAAGTCCAAGGCTAAGGCGTGGTTACTCTCCCTCCCGCGGGGATCCATCACGTCCTGGGCGGAGTTGGCTGAGAAATTCCTTACGAAGTATTTTCCTCCTGCGAAAACTGCAAGATTGCGGGCGGACATATCTTCGTTCGTCCAAAACGACTCCGAGTCTCTTTACGAGACTTGGGAACGCTTTAAGGAGTTCCTCCGCCGGTGCCCGCACCACGCTCTGCCAACGTGGTTGCAGGTACAAATTTTTTATAATGGACTGAATAGTCAGACGTGTCAAATGATTGACGCGGCTATCGGGGGCACTCTGAACAATAAGACCGCCGAGGCCGCCCAGGCCCTTTTCGAGGAAATGGCGGTGAACACCTACCAGTGGAATGTCCCGCGGGCGCGCCCTAAGCAGGCGGGCATTTTTGAAGTGGATGCCACTGCTCAGCTAGCCCTCCAAGTAGAAAGGCTAACTAAGCAGGTGGCGGAGATGTCTGTTTCCTCCTCCACTCCGCCTTGTTTCCCCCCCCCCCCTCTAACGTCTGCGTAGTCGACGAATTCGTGGACTACATGGGAAATCCGGTGCGTCCCTCATTTCAAAACAACCCTTATAGTAGCCACTATAATCCAGGTTGGAGGAACCATCCGAATTTCTCCTGGAGCAACCCGAACAACGTGCAGCGTCCCCCTCCCCCTCCTTTTGCGCCAACGTTTCCTCCTCCCCCTCCTATGAAGCCATCCCCGGTGGAGGAAAATTTTAATCGTTATGTCGCGTCCAACGAGTCCAATATCCGGAACATCACCGGATCGCTAAAAAATTTAGAACTCCAGGTTGGACAGCTGGCGCGACTTATGTCAGAACGCGCCCTGGGGGCACTGTCAGGGAACACGGAGCCCAATCCAAGGGAAACCGCCAACGCTATAACCCTCCGTAGCGGTAAGGAGGTGGTCGATCCAAAACGGATCGATCCTCAGGTACATATTTCACCTCCGACCCCTCTTCCCTCTTCTTCGATTACGCAACCCTTACCGATTTTTAACGACAAACCTATTTTAAACAAGGCGTTGCCCTACCCACATAAGTTATATAATGAGCGAGTAAACGCGCAATATGAAAAATTTATTTTATTACTTAAACAAATTCATATTAATGTTCCTTTTTGCGAGGCTATCTCGCAAATGCCTAAATATGCGAAATTTTTAAAAGAACTACTTTCTAATAAACGCAAACTCGAGGATATTTCGCATATATCTCTCAACGCTGTCTGCTCGGCGGCTCTTACTAGTAAATTGCCCTTAAAACAAAACGACCCGGGAAGGTTCTCCATCCCGTGCCTTTTTGGCAATGTATTAGTAAAATACGCCTTGGCAGACTTAGGCGCGAGCATTAATTTGATGCCGTTCTCGCTCTTCATGCGTTTAGGTTTGGGTACTCCTGCTCCTACCAATATGCGCATCCAACTAGCGCATCGCTCGGTTAGGTTCCCCATCGGGGTTGTTGAGGATGTCCTTGTCCGAGTAGACAAGTTCACCTTCCCGGTGGACTTCGTCATCTTGGACATCGAGGAAGACGCCAATGTACCAATAATACTTGGTCGCCCTTTCCTCGCGACCTCACGTGTGTTAATCGATGTAAGTAATGGTCAGCTTCTCCTTCGGGTAGGAGGCGACCAAGTTACTTTTTCTATTAACTCCTCAATGGAAGACTCGTCGCCGAGCGACGATTTCTGCTACTCTTTAGATTCTTTTTATGGAGATTGTTCTTCTCCGGTTTTCGAGTCCGAGTTTTTAAACGAAAATATTTTTTCACTCGAAAATTTTTATTGCGATGAGGACGCGTCTACGAATTTGCCTTTTGAACCAATTGGTTCAAAAGACATTAGCACTAAAACCTCACTAGAAGAACCGCCCATCCTAGAACTCAAACCATTACTCGAATCCCTAAAATACGCCTTTTGGGGGGAAAATGATACACTCCCGGCAATCATTTCTTCGTATTTAAGCGATTCGGAGACCTCCGAGTTATTGGAGGTTTTGCTTAAACATCGCCACGCAATTGCGTGGCAAATTTCTGACCTAAAGGGAATTAACCCTTCTTTCTGCACTCACAAAATTTTCTTAAACGATAATTGTCGCAAAACCATTCAGCCGCAGCGGCGTCTTAACCCAAACATGAAAGACGTCGTGAAAGCTGAGATAATTAAATTATTAGATGCGGGGATTATTTATCCCATTTCTAATAGTGCATGGGTTAGTCCCATTCATGTCGTGCCCAAGAAGGGCGATCTAACCGTAGTGGCGAATGAGCACAACGTGCTCGTCCTAACTCGTACTGTTACGGGTTGGCGTGTGGTCATTGATTATCGCAAACTTAATGATGCCACCCGCAAAGACCATTTTCCACTACCGTTCCTTGACCAAATTCTTGAGCGTCTTTCCGGTCATCCTTTTTATTGTTTTCTCGACGGTTTATCGGGGTTTTTCCAAATCCCCATTCCCCCGAAGACCAAGAGAAAACAACTTTTACTTGCCCCTTTGGCACCTTCGCCTATCAAAGAATGCCATTTGGCCTCTGCAATGCGCCGGCTACATTCCAAAGATGTATGCTAGCAATTTTTGGTGAGCTAGTAGAAGATATTATGGAAATATTTATGGATGACTTTTCTGTATTCGGATGCTCATTCCCGGATTGTCTTCGTAATCTTGATCGTGTCCTCCAGCGATGCGAGGACACGAATCTTGTTTTAAATTGGGAAAAGTGTAACTTTATGGTTCGAGGAGGTTTGGTCCTCGGCCAAAAGATTTCGATTAAGGGGATAGAGGTCGATAAGGCCAAAGTAGAAATCATAGAAAAACTTCCTCAGCCAACTAACATAAAATCTATTAGGAGTTTCTTAGGCCACGTGGGCTTTTATAGGCGCTTCATTCAAGATTTTTCAAAAATAACAAAGCCGCTTACTCACCTCTTGGAAAAGGAATCACCTTTTGTCTTTAGTAGCGATTGCGAGTCTGCTTTTAACTTTATAAAACAAAAACTTATCAATTCTCCAATTCTAGTGGCCCCTAATTGGTCCCTTCCGTTCAAAATCATGTGCGACGCTAGTGATATTACCTTAGGCGCCGTTCTTGGCCAACACGTAGAAAAACATTTTCATCCTATTTATTACGCTAGCAAGACGCTCACTTCCGCACAAGTGAATTACACCGACGATGGAAAAGGAACTCTTAGCCGTCGTTTTCGCTTTCGATAAGTTTCGCTCGTACCTTACGCTATCTAAAGTTATCATTTTCACCGATCACTCCGCCCTTAAGTATCTATTAGCTAAAGCCGACGCGAAGCCCCGCCTTCTTCGATGGATTCTCCTCCTACAAGAGTTTGACTTGGAGATCCGAGATAAGAAGGGCGCGGAGAATCTAGCGGCAGACCACCTCTCCCGTTTAGAAAATCCGGGTGCGGAAGCGCTCGTCGAATTTGAAATAAATGACAGATTCCCCGAGGAACGCCTTCTCGCCATTCGTTCGTCTTCGTCCTCTTCGCCTTGGTTCGCAGATTTTGCGAACTACTTAGTCGCGCGGGTACTTCCAAAAGATTTTTCAAGTCATCAAAAGAAGAAATTCTTTTCCGACTTGAAAAATTTCTTTTGGGATGACCCCTTTCTTTTCCGTATCTGCGCGGACCAAGCGGTTCGAAGATGCGTCGCGAGAGTGGAGTGCACACAAATATTGAGGCACTGCCACGAGGGTCCAGCCGGGGGGCACTATCAAGCCAACCGGACCGCTAGGAAGGCGCTAGAGGCGGGCTACTTTTGGCCCACTCGCTTCAAAGACGCGTACAATTTTGTGTGCGCATGCGATAGCTGTCAGCGGTCGGGTAACATCTCACGTAGAGACGAGATGCCCCAAAATATGTTTTTAGAATGCGAAGTCTTCGATTTATGGGGCATAGATTTTGTTGCCCCCCTACCTCCTTCTTATAAAAATATGTATATTTTAGTAGCGGTCGACTACGTATCACGGTGGGCGGAAGCGCAAGCTCTCCCCACCAACGATGCGCGAGTCATCGTTACATTTCTAAAAAAATTATTTTCTCGCTTCGGCACGCCTCGCGCTATTGTTAGTAATAGGGGAATGCATTTCTGTAACGCTCTAATGGCTAAGACGTTAGCTAAATACGGAGTCACACACATACTTGCCACCCCCTACCACCCGCAAACAAGTGGCCAAGTTGAGGTAGTAAATCGAGAGATCAAACGCATATTAGAAAAAACTGTTTCGCTTAATAGGAAAGATTGGTCCGCTAAGCTCGACGACGCGTTATGGGCGTATCGTACGGCGTACAAAACCGCTGCCGGTTGTACCCCATTTCGATTAGTCTATGGCAAAGCGTGCCATTTACCCGTAGAACTGGAGCACCGCGCACTTTGGGCATTAAAACTCTTAAACCTCGACTCTAACTTAGCCGCTCAATATAGAAAACTGCAACTAAACGAGCTCGATGAATGGCGTGCGAATGCTTACGAGAGCAATAAGTTCTATAAGGAGCGTTCTAAGTTTTATCATGATCGAAAAATTAAAACCCCTAAAATTTTTTCTCCGGGCGATCTAGTCCTTCTTTACAATTCACGTCTTAGGCTTTTCCCGGGTAAGCTAAAATCGCGATGGTTCGGCCCCTTCAAGGTTGAAGAGGTTTGGCCATATGGGACCATACTCATCTCCCACCCTAAAAAAGGCACTTTTAAGGTGAACGGTAATCGGTTAAAGTCTTATATAGCGGGCGACCCTGTGATCAGTAGGAGCGAAAACATAACCCTTCTCCATATATAAACCCGCCACTATAGTCAAGCTACGCGACTATAAACAAAGCGCTCCTGGGAGGCACCCCACGTCTATCTTTTTTATGTCTTTATTTATTATGTTTTCTATTTTTCTAATAAATGCAGGGTTTCTAATGGGCTTCCCCGAGCGCGGATCAGGGACGTTTTCTGCCCCCCTCTTTTTCCTTTTTTGTACATATATCTCCTGTCTTGTTCCTCATGCTTAGCATACAACATTGGGGATAATGTTGGATCTAAGTATGGGGGTGTTTTCGTATTTTCGTACTTTCTTTTTCACTTACAAAAACAAAAACAAAAAAAATTTTAAAAACAAAACTTCAAAAAAAAAATATATAACAAAAAAAAAAATCAAAAAAAAATTTCATTAAAAATTTTTGAAGTTTCATTTTTGAAACTTTGACTTATTTTTAACTTGGTCCGCGAGATCCGGCTCATCGAGCCATCCACATAACGAGTCATCTCGCGGCTACCTAGTTTATATTTTTGTAAATATTCTTGTAAATATTTTTGTAAATAATTTTTGTAAATACTTATTGTAAATATTCTTTCTCTTTCCCCTCTCCCTTTTTCCCTCTCATCCTTGTAAATATTTTTTCTTTTTCCCAAATTTTTGTAAATAGAATGAAAATTTCATTAAAAATACAAAAAAATTCACAAAATATAAAAATACAAAAAATTCACAAAACTTAAAAATCAAAAAAAAAATTTATTTTCGCTTTTTTTCTTTCTTTTTAGTATGTATATATTAAAGATATAAATACAAAAATACAAAAAAAGAGCCTTACTTCAAAAAAAAAATTCAAAAAAATTATGTAAGTTATGAAATAAATAAATCAAACATTTCATTCTTAAGTTTCTTGTTATCCAAAACTTTCGTTTTGAGTTTATTTATATGCGAATTTGATCAATTCTTTGTTCACTATTCGTTTGTTAATTATAGATTGAAAAATCAAAATAGCCGGGGTTAAGTTTTAAAGAATTTATTATACTTTGTTAAAAATAGGGGACTCGCTTTAGGCACTACTTCTAATTTTTCATAGATAGGAGCATGTGTACCATGTTAGAAAATAACGACTATAGAATTCAATTATGCTTGCTTTTAGCTTTCTGAAAAATTGGAACGTACAATTTATAAAGGTTGCTCTCAATTATTTTTCAATTAAAAATCTAGTTCTCTTTTCTCCCCTTACCTATCATAACCTACTCGGTATGATAAAAATATTTCCCCAAAAAGATCTTATGTCAATGGGAATAAGATTTCATTCCGTAAACATAGGCACCCAATAAATTAAAAGATTATACGTTACGGAGTAAGAGGATAAAATTCATTACTCCAACACATATACATTGGGTTATTTATGAAGAAGAAAAAAAAAATTTATGTTAAGGAAAATAAGATTTCGTTTTCCTTTAACATCCAAATCAAAAAATTGGAGGTTCGAGAAAAAAATAACCTCGCCTCAAAATCCAAGCATCTTCTTAAACCAACATCAACTCCCCTTAGCCAATTTCATGACTCTAGAATTAATTCAAAAATCTTTTTGAGAGCATAATTCGTAAATTGCATTATTTCCGATAACACTCCTATAAGCTAAAGTTTGTATAGCTCCAAACTATTTTCTGTTAATCTAACCAATACAATTATTGCTTTCTATTTGATTACATCAAGAAGTCTTTTGGCCAAAACTTTTGCCCTATTTAAATCATCTAAATAATTTTAGGACTTAACTCTTATACCCCGTATATTTTTATTTGATCTCTCTTATAATTAATTTAGCGGTAGCAGAACTTAGGGTTTTTTATTATTCCTTATAAGTTCACCTCAAACATTTGCTCTAGAATAGCAAAAGCTTAAGTATGGGGGTGTTTGATGAGTTGTAAATATACCTATATTTTCGTATTTTATTTAAGTCAATTTTGTTTGTTTTTTGTCTTTTTTTATCTGTTTTATCCAATAAATTGCTTATTTTTGTAAATATTATTTCTAACTTAGCTTTATTTTTATTCCAGAAAAATTCCAGAAAAAGTCAAAATGTTGACTGACACGCCCGTGTCACATGACCGACACGCCCGTGTCACGCCCTCGACGATCGCAGACCACAGGTTGCCAGCTCGACGATCGGCGATGATCAAACCAAGCTCGACACGCCCCAAGACACGCCCGTGTCAAGGTGTGACACGGGCGTGACTTAGCCACCTGGCCCGACGTGACGCGCGCGACTTTGCGACCGGACCGCGCCCAGATCGACCTCCTCGACACGCCCCAGTCACGCCCGTGACTGACACATGTCATGCCCGTGACCTAGGGCGTGACCGCCACGTTTTCAGCCGAAGTCAACTTTCCTGTCAAGTCACCCGATCAGCTCATGAATAGTGTCGACACGCCCACCTGTCACGCCCTAGTCACGGGCGTGACCAACCCGAAAATTTGCCTATAAATAAGAGCTTCCAGGAAGCTTATTTTGTCCACTTTTTTGACCACTTTGCTTTGGGGAGGTGCTGCCCATTTGGATTCCATACTTATGTAAGGAGAATTTCTCCCCCCTCTCTCTCTCTCTTAGTTTGTATTAGGGTTTTTGCTTTAATAAAATTTGAATTTTTCTCTCTTAATTAGTATGAAAAATCCATTTGAATGCGCCTACTTAAGCAATTTTTTGTTCATCTTTTTGTGTTTCTTTTATGTTTTCATTTTTATAGCTTTGATAACTTAGTTAGATTTAGGATTTATCGGCATTTCTAGCCGTTGTGCCGTCCGTTTAGTCTGCATTTTCTGCACTTTTTAGCTTTAGCTTTTTCTTCTTTATCATTTTTCATTCATATAGGTTTTATAAAATCTCCCCTAAAGGTGTTCGTTTTTATTTTCTTTAACTTAGGCTCTTGGGAATGTAAAACTTTTCGTTCCTTTTTAGTTTTATTCTCACTTTTTTGGAGGTTTTATAAAAACTTATGAATAAAAATGTAGTCGTTATAATTTTTCGCTCACTTCATTTTAGCTTTTTATTTGTAAAACTTTTAGTCCCTTTAATTTTTATTTCATCTTTTTATGTATTTCTACCGCATTCTAGCGGTAGAAATGCAGTTGTATTAATTTTTCGAGTACTTTCATTTTGCGTTTATTTGCAAAACTTTTCGCTTCGGTTAATTTTTATTTTCACTTTTTATGCATTTCTACCGCATTCTAGCGGTAGAAATGCAGTCGTTTTAATCTTTCAGCAAATTTGTTTTTCTTATTTTTGCAAGTGTGTGTGCGTGTATGAGTTAGGTTTTACTGCTTTATTTCAACTCCTGTAGAGTGCGTGTGTGCGTATGCATTTATTTCCGCCTACTCGTTAAGAGTTAAATGGCGCTCTGCTTTCATTTCCCGCCCACTCGTTTGAGTGGGACTTGTCTTTTTACTGCTTTCATTTTCTTCCTACTCACTTGAGTAGGAAAACTTTGTGTGTGTGCGTGTGTTTTCATTTCTGTAGAGTGCGTGAGTGTGTTTTACTTTCAAGTAGAGTGCGTGCGTGTATGAGATAAATTTACTCCCGCCCACTCATTTGAGCCGGGACTTGCAATTTTATCGCTTTCTCAATTATGTAGAGTGCGTGCGTGTAGGGGATAATTTTACCGCTTTTTTTATCGCTTTCTTCAATTAAGAAGAGTGTGTGCGTGTGTGCATTTATTTCCGCCTACTCATTTGAGTAGGGCTTGCTTTATTTAATTTTCTTTATAGTTTTGAAGTGTGCGTGAGTGTCTGCATCAATTAGCCTTCAATTTATCTAATTGTCCTATTTTTCGTGTTTTCTCTTATAATTGTTCAGTGCTTAATTTAACACTCACGCTTCACCTAAAAACATAAAGCCATCCCCATACCAATGAGTGGCTAAACTCTTTTAGCCTTCGGCATCGAAGAGCATTGGGACATAAAAAATGATTTGAAATAATAAAAAAACTTTATTTTTATTTTAATTTAAGGACTTAAGGTTTACCCCGGGTTAACGACGCATAGGACCACATAATCGATGTGTGGGCTCTATTTCCGTTATCCATACGCGACGCCGAGAGGCTGCACGGACCGATCCCCCTTGGGTAAAGAGAACTGCATACGCCCCCTCGAAAGAGGAGAAACGTAGTTTTGCCGGATTGGGTTCCCCACCCAATAGCGGGGTTCTTAGCGTAATGCGGGCGTTAAGGGGAATCCTTCGTCGGACTAACGTTCGGTCGAATAGCCTTAGCGCCCAGGTGAGCGATATCCCTAGACCAAGGTGAGCTCATGTTCTTGGAACCTCCACGGCCAAGTGCCTTTTATTAAATTAAAAACAAAGTTCAATAATTGTTAAGAATTATTTTAGTCTTAATCTGATTCGATGCCGAGCGTTAACCCGTCATCGAACTAACTTAGCAAAATTCTGCTTTCTTTCTTTCCGTTTTAATTAAAGTAAAAAATCCCACCTTACTGATAGTAAGATAATAGTATTCCTGGAAGAGTAGATATAATCAACGCGTCCCCGAGAATAATACGACCTCGGTATTTTCTCGAATACCGAGTACTACTTGCGATAGGTGCGCTTGCCTCCTCTCATTAGAAAACTCGATCTTCTAACCGGCCCGCGAAATCTGACCATTTCGAACCAACCACAGTAGGTCTCTGTTCCGCGGCCATCATTTACCCAGTGTTCTTTCTCTACCAACCAATGTTGTCCAAAATATCTCTTCTCCTATTCAGCCATCATCTTCCATTCACCCTGTTGAACCTCAAAACCCCCACACCTTGTCCTTTCCAAATTTGACCTACTCTCGCCTCTCTCATCTCCTTCTCACCAACCTGATTCACCCTTCAACACTGAAGTCTCACCACATATTTTCCCTATTCATTCTTCTAGAAACTCCCCTATTCAGGATGAGATCATGACCGATTTCATTCCTCCTCCCTCATAAAATTCCGTCTCGACTCAAACTCCACCTGAGTTTCTTCAAATTGATCAAACCCTCTTCTCTCATCTTCTGGAACTCCTCACTCCCACTCTAAAATCGTTGATAGTAGAGGCTATTTCACCTCTTGCTCTCTCTATTTCCTCTCTTTCTTCCTCTATTTCTGCTTAAACTATCCTTTCTTCATCTAAGGACCTGGTTCTAGTTCTCACTGAAACCAGGCAGGGGGAGATGTCCAATGAAGATGCTGTAGGTTCAGTCTCCTCCAGCAGTGCATGAAGATGCTGCAGTTTAAGTCTTAGAAGAGCTTCAGGTTCAGTCTCCTCCAGCTGTGCAGGAAGAAGTGTTTCGGAAATTTTGTGCAGACATAGTTCTTTATTCAGATTTGCTGATGTCAAATGAAGACACTGATGTGTAAATTTCTAAGATTTTCAGTGGTTTCTATTTTATTAATCCCTCCATTAATTTACAAACTCTTTTACATTCATTCTCTCTGTTTAGATCAGTTTTGTTTTCAGTTGAGATCAATTCTTCCAGGGCCATGGTCTGTTATACCAGACCCATGAGTCTTTCTGTTGTGAAACAACTTTTGCAGATTCAATCGGCTCCAGTTTATAAAGATATTCCATCAGTTACAGTGTGTACAGATATGTCATCCCCTTTGGATGTTGAGCCTATGCTTATGTCAGAAGAAAAGAATGATTTTGATGCCATCTTTATTGCTGATGAACTACTTGATCTAGTGGCTTTAAAAAATCTTGCTTTAGCCCTAGAAATAAGTTTAGTTAATCTCTGTGAGTCTTACAACACTCTTCCTTCTCTGGATGATTTCATTTCTATTGATATTCAGGAAGAAGCCAAAGAAAAGGCTGCCAAAAAGATTGCTGACAAACAGGTGAGTGCTGTAAGACTCACAGAGATGAACTAAACTTGTTTCTAGGGCTAAAGTACGATTTTCTAAGGCCTGCAAAAAGGCCTGAGAAAAGCAGGAAGATAGGTACTCAGATCAGAAAAGCTGTAGAAGAAGGAGAAGATCCATCTAAATTCTCTACTATGTCTTCCTACAGAGAAAAAGAGCTGAATAAACTTCAAGTCAGCAAGAAAGTCTTTTATCCAGCTGAATATATGGCATTGCATCCTAAAGCAATTGTGCTCAGGACCAGCACTCAGACATATTTTAAAAAATGGTGGAAAAGACTTGATGACATCTAAGAAGAATGTACCAGACCCAAGCAGGAATATAATTTTCTCTAAACCCTCATCTAGTTCACCATCTGATAGATCATAGTTTGTACTCTTTGTCTATTGCTTAATTGATTATATACAATACACTACTATAACATATCTGCTGATGTTATTTCATCCCTTCAGATATTTATGGTCTCTGTATTTTATTTCATTTTAGTTTTTGTTTTTGAGTGACCTCACACAAATAGGGGGAGATTGTTGGAACCCTTGTTTGGATTTGTGTTAGGTTCACTCTTAGGATGTCTTGACCCCCATGTATAGTCAGGGTCTCTGTCTAACTCTTAGTTAGGTCCACTTTAGGTCAGGTTTTATGCAGACTAGCATTGCAGTGGACTCAGACTATGATTCAGATAAATGTTGTGTACTATCTATATCAGTTCGACTATAGTCGAACTCATCTCGACGATCGTAGATCTCCCATCGACGATCTCAGAGTCATTTACTCTGAACTGAGCTCGACGATCTACGAGCTCAGGTCGACAATTTCGTTTTTATCAGCAGTAATCTCAGTTCTACGGTAGCCGTTCTCTGGTCAATGATCTCTTAACTCAGTTCAATGATTTTTGAATGGAGCTCTACGATTCTATACTGCTTTCAGTTATCAGTTCTTCTGGATGGTCAGAGTTATTTATTTTGATTATGATAAAGTATTTTAAGAAAAATATATTCTGATAACTAATGCTGATTCTCTCAAGGCTGATAGCCGTATTCTTGAAGCATTAATTACGGTATTCACAGAATATTTTATCAAGATAGTTATGGAAATGCATTTATGATTGCCAGCTATATCTAGCCGTTTGGGATCCTTAATTCTTGTAGAGAATTATGCTTTGTCTTGGGAATTCAAATTGATGTTGTTTTCTTCATTCTGACTAAATATATATTTTAGAAAGACAAAAAGAGGATAAAAGCGGTAATCAATCAGTAGTCAGAGAAGAATATTGCTCTCAAAGGTTCTTGCATGTTTTGTTGAAAAGTGGAAGAAGAAGAACTTTTTCAAAAATGACTCTCTCCAGTCTTCTTCCTTCTTCTATCTTTAAAGATTTACAGAGAGCCAAAAATCAATAACAGTTCAAAGATTCAAAATGCTCTGCAACATATTATGAAGACCTATACCCAGGGCCAAGTTTCCACTTCCTGAATATATACAACATCTCAGGGGGAGCTTGGACATTCAACTTTAATCCACTCAGTCTTCTCATTTGCCTGAGAAAGATAAGATTTCCAAACATTATTGTTTCTTTTACCTCCATCTATACAGGGTTATCTCTCCCTTCAAAAGTGAACAGTTGTGGTGATAGGGTACCATATCAAAAACCCATTGGATTTTGAGCTCCTGATCAAAAGCTCAAAGGGTCTCTAGATCTAGCTGCAGTAGATCTTGTGGTGATAGGGCACCTGATCAAAAACCTAAGTGGATTCATACTTGGGTGGTAGAAGAGTGGATGTACAAGATTTGGGGAAGCACTATAAATTTTCTTGTGTCATCTGGTTTCTATGTGATTTCTTTGTGTGCTGTGTTATGCTGTTGTAGTCTAACCTATTTTATTTCACTAGTTATAGTTATCAGTATTTTAATTCCGCAATAACTCTAAACATTTTTTTAAATACTCTATTCACCTGATCAAAAGCTCAAAGGGTCTAGTGATTAAATATTCCTTATTTTGTTCCATGATAAATTTCTAGGTAAAAATAATATCTATCAGATCTTATGGTTCAGGTGTTAGCTTGTAGAACCAAAGAACCAACCTCTAATACCAATTGAAAGTGAGGGATAGATCTACTTTACACTAGAGGGAGGTGAATATTGTATATTAAAAACATTAATTTATTTTTATAGTAGATTTAAAGTAAGTGATATATATATATATAAAGGAAAAGATCACAGCACACAAATAAGAAGAATAACAATCACAGATGACACAAGGAAATTTATAGTGGTTCCCCAATAAATCTGGGTACGTCCACTATTCTATCACCCTAGTAGGAATCCACTAAAGGTTTTTGATCAGGTGCCCTGCCACCACAAGACTTATTTTCTAAGGGAGATCTAGCAACCTTTTGATCTTTTGATCAGGTGCCCAAAAACCAAGCTTAAGACTTTTGATCGGGAGACTTAGAAACGAGTTAAAAACCGTATACATAGTTTAGAAAGAAAAACTAAAAGTAAAGATGTTTTCTTCTCTGTCAAGATTCTCTGAGAAGACTAGAGGATATTGATGAAGACAAAAGCTCCCCATGGTTTGTGTAGAGATTATGATCAGGAAAGGGAGACTTTTCTTTAGGGTGTAGGCCTTCAAGAATGTTGTGTCTCTCTAGTAGAATTTTTAGACTAATGTGAAATTGATTTTCTCTTGGAGAGTCAGAAGTAAATTATAAAAAAGCTCTGTGTATGTCTTAGTTAGTAATCCAAAATATATTTCTTGACCTCTTGATATATCAGCAATAATTTTCTGAATGTATATATATTCTCTGAGAAGAATTCAACCATTTGAATTTTAAAAACATTCCTTGAATTGCCTGAAGAATCTTTGAGGATTTGTAACGAGTAGATTCAAATATTTGGAATAAAATTATTCCTTAACTGCCTTGGTAATTAATTAGAATAAAAACTCTGTGAAAATCCCATATTTAATGCTGCCAGACATGGCTATATACATTAAGAATATTTAGCATTAAATATGAGAGTATAACTTAATTAAATTATGCCAATTAAAATCAATCGGCCTCTGAATAAAAAACTACATGAACACTGCAAAGATTTAGTCGAACTGAATCATGGAAAATATCGAACTGACTCTGGAATTCGTCGAACTGAGAATGGAGTTCGTCGAGCTGAGCTTGTAGTTCGTCGAGCCGAGCTTTTGAGAGGAGATCAACGTTTGTAGAAGGGAGCTCAACATTCATCGAGCAAAGCTCAGAGTCAGAACTCCTAGTTCGTCGAACTGAGCTCGACATTCGTTGAATAGAGTTTAGTTTTTGTCAAACCAAATTCTGCATTCGTCGAACTTCATTTTTATGGAATTTCATCTATGGCAATTACCCTAGAAATAACTTATGACCCTAGACTATATAAAATGGGTCAATCTAATCATCCTAAACAAAAGATAGTGATCCTAGCCCAAATAAGTAATAGGGTTCCAACAGATTTCCTGAGGAGCGCCTCTTGGCTATCAAAAAGATAAAGACTTCTACCACCCCATAGTTCGCAGATTACGGCAACTATCTAGTTGCGCTGGTCCTTCTGAAAGATTTTTCAATACAGCAAAAGAAATTATATTCTGATATGAAAAACTACTTTTGGGAGGACCCTTTTCTCTTTTGCGTCTGCGAGGATCAAGTAGTGCGGAGATGCATCTCGACCGAGGAGGGTGTGCAAATCTTACAACACTGCCATCTGGGGCTGACTAGAAGCCATTATCAAGCCAAGCGAACCGCGCGAAAGGTGCTAGAAGAGGGCTTTTATTTGCCGACACTTTTCAAAGATGTTCACACTTTGGCGAGTTCTTGCGATAGCTGTCAGCGGTCGTGTTACATCTCTTATCATGAAGAGATGCCCCAAAACCTATTTTTTGAATGCGAGATTTTTGATTTGTGGGGTATTGATTTTGTAGGCCCTTTACCTCCTTCAAACAATCGTTATATTTTAGTGGTGGTCGACTACATATCTAGGTGGGAAGAAGCGCAAACTCTCCCCACCAATGATGCGAGATTCATCATTAACTTTATTAAATAAAAAATCTCATTTCGACACGCCTCGCATGATGTTGAGTGATAAGGGTACGCACTTCTACAATGCTCAGTTCAAAAAAATCTTATCTAAGTACGGATTAACGCACAAGCTTGCCACCGCCTATCACCCTCAAACAAACGATAAAGCTAAGGTAGTAAATGGAGAGATTAAGCGCATATTAGAAAAATTTATGTCAATAAATAGGAAAGATTGGTCTGTTAAACTCAAAGATGCGCTATTGGCATATCATATGGCGTACAAGATGGCCATCAGTTTTACGCCATATCGATAAGTCTATGATAAGGGGTGCCATCTACCGGTAGAGTTAGAGCACCGCGCTTTTTAAGCTCTTAAATTTTTTAATCTTGATTCGAACTTAGCCTCTAAAAGTAGAAAATTTCAACTCAATGAACTCAATGAATGGCGTGCGAATGCTTATAAGAGTAATAAATTATATGAGGAACGTTCTAACTATCACGATTGAAAAATTAAATGTCCGAAAAATTTGGGCCCGGTGATCTTGTGCTTTTATATAATTCCCTCCTTAGGATTTTTCCGGGTAAATTAAAGTCTCGATGGTCCAGCCCCTTTGAAGTTAAAGAGGTTTGGTCATATGGGACCGTTCTTATCTCCCACCCAGAAAGAGGCTCGTTTAAAGTCAACGGTCATAGTTTAAAACTCTATCTTGCGGGCGATCCGGTAGAAGGGAAAATCGAGGCCCTAACACTCCCCAACTTATAATCTTTCATAGCTATGTGGGTCAAGCTCGTGACCTTAAGCAAAGCGCTTGTGGGAGGCACCCCATAGTTATCCTTATTAGTTCTTTATTTTGATTTCTTGTTTTAACAATTTTGTGAAGGATTTTTTGTTGTGGTCTTCCCCTCATTTGCTAGCAGGGAAGCTACCTCACCCCAAATCCTTTATTTTCTTCCTCTTTATACTTAATTTTAAACATTGGGGATAAAGTTTAATTTTAAGTATGGGGGAGACTTTCCTCATTTAAGTCTTTCCTTATTTTAGAAAGATACTCATTCCTTCTTCGTAATTATGTTGTACGAGTAAATTGTTGGCCATGTTGTGTTTCTAATTCTAGGTAGTATATCAATTTGGAATTTTTTCTAAATCTTGCACTTCTTTATGATTTTCTTCTTTTATTTTCTTTATTTCCTTAAAAATTCTTCATCCACTATTTTCCTTTTGGAGTTTAAAAATATTGTAATGTTAATTTTGGATTAGTGTAGTAGATGTGAATTATCTTAGACGCTTATTATCATTATATTCATGATAACTGCATTAGTCTCTATTTGCTATCTAGGATTTATTCTATTCAAAATTTTTCAAAACCTGTGCTTTAAATGAATTTAGTAGCATGAAAATGATTTAGGCCTTTTTTGAACTTGTTTGAGCCTTCTTGCCAACCTTTTTAATAAATACTTAGTTAACCACTTTTATGCCTTTTTCCATGTTTTACTTGCCACCTCCACTTATCATCTCACCAAAGCCAATTTTACCAACATATTTGATCTCAATAATCTTTTGAGTTTTATTTAATTTTCATGATTGTGATAGGGTTGTGAGATATTTGGAGAACTTCAAAAATGGTAAGCTCAGAAGAAATTTATTCAAGAAACATGTGTTTAATATAGAAAAGGTTGTGTTTGGCCAATTTCAAAAGAAAAAAATATTTATGGCCTTTTGTTTTAAAAAGAATGTTATATCAAAAAATAAAAAGAAAAGAAAGAAAAAAGGAAAATTGCTCAAACTTTACCTCATGGTTGAAATTTCTATAAAACTCATGCTTTGGTTTATTGTTATTATTAACAACTGATTTTATCTTTGAATACCAATCCAAATTATATACCTAAGCCATTTCTCGATCCTAACGAAGTCCTTTTGATTCATGCTCCTAGGTTCGTTTTTAGTTAAGTTTAGAAGAAGATTAGATTGGCTAAGTTGTTGGGTGAAGATTTAGATTCTTAATTTTAGATTGATATGATTATAATTTGTCTCTTAGGGTATAGTAACAACTCAATGCACTATTCCTTTGTTACATTGCTTTGATTTGTTTAAAGACTTTTGGCTAAAATTTTGGATGATTGATTTTTGTTAGTAAAGATTTTAGAGTGTTACTTCATAATTAAGTAAATGCATTAGTTTTATCTTTCATTTTCTTCCTACACAGAATTTCGCAGGGTACTCGTGTGTAACATAAATAAGTCTTTTGATTAGAAACTTTTATGTTGGCTAGTTTTTATATCTTTGCTTGGGGACAAGCAAAGCATAAGTGTGGGGGAATTTGATGATACTTATTTTAGCCTAAATTACTTGGATAAATCCATATATTTTCTTGTTTAAAGTTATGTATTTTATGAATTTTGAGCATAGAATTTGTTTCTTTTATAAAAATTGTACTAACTTAGTTTATTTTATATTTTTCAGGATTTTGACACTTTTAGGCCATTTTCCATTTTACACGCCCCTAGCTCACGACCGTGTACCCCATTCACGGGTGTGTACCTTGGGCATGTAACCCAATTTGAATGAATCAATTGTCCGAAGTACGTATCCAGAATACCCCACCTTACACTCCCGTAGGTCACGGATGTGTACCCTTTACATGGGTGTGTATGCTGGGTGTGTAGCGAAAGCCCGACACTGATTTGCGCTTGTCCAAGTTCAAGAATAATCCAGCTTACATGCCATAGGTCACGTCCGTGTACCATCTATATGGCATGTACCTGGGGCATGTCCCTCCAAGTCAATATTTTCCGCAACACAACACGACTTTGTCGAGCCCCCGTCACGCTTTATCTTACACACCCCCTCTATACAAGCGTGTACTATGGGCATTTACCCCAAATTCCGCGTTAGTCGCTATCCAGTCGAATTTTCATCACCTGGTGTAAATAACCCTTACATGCCCCCTACAAGGGCGTGTTAGGGGGTCGCGTACTTCCCAGAAAAATTCCTAAAACTACCAGCAAACTCCAAGTGTTCTAGACGAGATTAGAGCAACTGAGTGCAGTTTTATTATTAGATTAGTTGAGTTTAGTTAATTTTTTGAGCATTGCTACTTATTTTTATTCGTGTTTAAGTTCTTAATTTCGATCTTCTTCTCTCTCACTTCAAGTACTTTCTATTTTACTCTCTATGCAACTTTTGTAATAAGCTTGTAATATCTTTTACTTGTGTAGTATCAGTGCGTAGCTAGTCTTTTCATTCATGCAATTATGATCTTTATTTCAACGTGTAATCTCTTCTATTTCAGTAATAAAAGTTTTTCTCTCTTTCTCTTTCTTTATTTTAATTTTTCATGAACTTCTACTACCTCTCTCTCTTACCCTTACACCATGAGTAATTAAATCCTCATTAGTACTTATCGTGATGATATGAGGATGAGTTGATTAAGTTATGATGTTTTTGCTTTCTTTTTCTTCTTAAAGTATTGGCCTTCGATTTACTCTTAATTTAAATTTAGTAGGACTATATTATCGATATATAGTCTCCACTTAGGTTTCATTCTTAGATAGTCGAGCGGCTCATAGTTTGAATTGATCACCCAAGATTAAAGAGAGCTTCATGCACCTCTCTCGAGAGAATGACATAAATCTCCCATATTCGAGTCAAATCCAAAAACATGATTCACTACTTAAGGAGAGCTTTAGGCATCTGAATACAAGATGAGATTTCGGTCAGATCTTCCTAAACTTAGTTGGACACTTCTCTAAGAGGAGAAGGTTAAAACCTTGGGAACCCCCACGGTCAAGTTGCATTTTACTTTATTTAGATTTAGTTTGTTATTTAATTTTGATTAACTATTGCCGAAGTGATTCAAAATCAAGTACTAATATTTTCTCCCTATGTTTTAACCTTTTTTATATTGTGTAATTTAATTAAGTAAATCAACCCAAACAATCATTTGATAAAATAATAGTAACACCTCAAAGTAAATGTAGTCAATCTGCACTGAGAAATACGACCTTGATATTAAACTTCAATATCCTATACTCTAAACGTTAAGGTATACTTGCCTTTATCGGATATAGAATCGGAGAATATTATTAACCACATTTCCAACCCCTCTTCTTCTCTCCATACATGCAATTCTATATTTTCTCGATCAACTATCTGTGTACTTGCACAACACTATTCCAGGGATCCTCAATACGAGGTTAGGAAAAAAGATCCATCACATGAGGATGATGGACTCTAAGATGTTTGACAGGTAGGATAGAGTCTTCCTCCCACATTAGCAATCTTTTGACAAGAAAAAAAGAATCCATGGTCACTAAAGAGAGCTCTGGAAGCAGCTCTTCTAAGAGCAGTGAGGAAGAGCCACGTGATTCTCAGGTATCTGATTCTTTTGAGAAAACAAGAAGAGATATGAGTGCTCAGGTTTAAATATCTTTTGAACCTATAACAAAAACCATCCAAGCCAGTGGCTCCCTATCAAAGAGTATTCCAGCCGAGGTAGCTTAAATAATGACTGAAGATATTGTGTATAGGATATGTGCAAAAATTGAGGGGAGAATTCCATGTTTCTTGCAGTTGATGCCCGAAATGCGACAGACTCAAGCACCACCAGCTAACCGTTCGAGCACTGGGGAAAGAAGGAAAAAGCAAACTGCAAGCAGTAGTCTACTAAGAGGGTAAGAGAAAAGAGCAGAGAAGCCGTGAACTACGGCGACACAAGACTTCGCCCGTCACGGCCTGAATGCCACTCTTGCGACGGGCTTGATTTTGATTACAAACTGCGGGTTACAAAAGGTGGGAAGGAAATTGCACGAGAAGCAAGTCGGAGTCCGCGAAGCTCGAGATCCGAGTCCGCAGCCTTTAACAAGTAGGCTCCTGGATTCGAGTCAGCATGCCTCGGGTGCACCACTTACCCCTATTTATAGTCTTGGGGGCCTGCCCAAACGGGCAGGGCTAGGATAACAGGCTGCCCGGGGTACAGGAGAACCGGGCAGCGGTGATGGGACTCAAAAAGAAAAGATCAAGAAGTCCGCACGAGATAGGCGGACTGGGCTTGCGAGCTGGAGGCAATTCCTGGCCATCCAGAGCGCCATCTCCCTAGAGTGACGCGACCTAGGCAGACTGGGCTCGCAGACTGAAGAATGTGCGATCTTGAATTCTGTGTAGCGGCCTGGGCGGACTGAGGATTTGAGTCCGCGGCTTGAGATGCGCAACGAAGAATACATCGACCGTGTTGCGAATTCTAGGGTTAACATAATCCCCGCACATTTTCAAATTCCGAGAAATTTCGGAAATGTTTCTTTAACCGCCGAGTCCGCAACCAATGCTACCACTGCTTGGGCTATAAATATGGCAAGGGGCATGTCATTCTGTCAAAATTATCTGTGTGACGGGATGCTATTCACCACTTGCGGTCTGCGTCCTCGAATCCGGCATATCGAGGTTGGGATCTTTTTTTGGCAATCTCCCTAAAGTCGACAGATCCAAGGGGCCCGCGACGCGGGTGAAGAAGGTGGTTCAACGAGGGGAAAAGAAAGCTCATGTTATCGAGGAGAGTTTGCAAAAGGACGGAACATCCGCAAAGAGCAAGGAACCCGATCCCTTGAAAGCAGCTTCTCAGGATACGGCCACGACTTCTCAGCCGCAGCATTCAGACCAGGCCCCCGCGGGATCTGGCGGAATGGTGATAGTCGCCTCCGCGTTTGGAACCTTCATACTGCAACTAAATGACGGAAAGGAGGTTTCTTCATCGGAGATCTGTAAGTTGGGTTCTGAGGAGGTACGGACTGTAAATCCAGATACCGAGAAACAAACAGACGCAGCAGCAGAACGGATAGAGGAGCTGGCCGGGAATCAAACCGTAACTCCGGCGACCTCCTTGGACGCAGTTGGCACTAATCAAGGCGCTGTCCACGCAAAACTGCCGGACCCGGAGCAGAACATGCCGGTCTTGGAGAAGACTCCTGAGAAAAAGAAGAGGAAGAGGGACAAATCCTCTGTTTCTGAACGAATTGAAAAGCGACTGCGAACTCAGAAATAAAAGAATGTCTTCGTACAAACAGGTGCGGCGAGCTTGCAATACCGATCGCGGGAAAAGGAGGTCCCTAACGGAAGCTTAGTCACGCCGGATGTTTCCATCCCGGGCGGTGATTCCCTGTCTGCGGTCAGTCTGTCTACCACAGAAATACTTGACTCTATCGACAATGAGTGGCTTGCTGATATTAACTAGTCTCTGCTTGAGGTATTGCAGTCTGACGTGGTGATAATAGGCGAGAAGGCTGCCGAACCCGCCCCTTCTACTGCGAATAAAAAGAGGGAGAAGGCGAAGGAGAAGCTTGCCATCATGCAAGCGAAGGTTGAGGCGGTTTCTGAATGGCTAGAGGCGGATAGGCGGGATGAGGCTCTGCGGATGACAGCCGAGGAGATACGGACAGGTAAGTCGTCACCGCGTTTCCAGAAGAGATGGCTGTACAAGTCTCCGGTGCGAAAGTCGAAGACGGTAAAAATTATCACCGAGACTGAAGACATAGTGTCTTCTAGTAGATCCATGGCAGAAAAGAAGGCGATGGTTCATCAAAGATGGAAACAACACTTGGTTGCTTTTGATCCCGAGCAAGTACGGCAGCCTATAGTAGATAGTCGCCAGATCGCCGCAATGATTGTGAAAAGTGAATTTTCTTCCATCTTTTCTCCGAGTTTATCGCGCCTTGGAGACAACTGAACTTTGCTTCTTCTGTTGCAGTTCGAAACTCACCGCCAAATTCCGTTGAAGTTGGCGAGGTCGCACCGTTATCCGCGGATGCTTCTATATCCGTGTCAGCAGATGCTCCTGCAGAGCCTACACCCGGGGTCCAGTCCTCCCTGGAGGAATACATTTCCTTAGTGAAGAAATATGAAGAAGAGTTGAAGAAAAATGAAGAAGAGTTAAGGGAAATGCGAGCTGACGCTCAGAAATGAAAAGAAAGAGAGAAAGTGTTGGAGAGCCAGGTCGCCAGCTTCTCGGTCGCGGTGGAGGGGCTGAAGAAAGAGAAGCAAAATCTGAGCGAGGATGCGCAACACTACAGGAATAAGTATCTGGCCCTGGTGCGAGAAGGAAAGAAGCAAGCTGCCAAGGTCGTCGACACCCGTCCGCAGCAGACTCAGCCCGCTCCGTGGGGTGGATCGACCTTGACTGTGAGCGAGCAACTTGTGACGGATACGAACCAGAGGCCGGTGGGCGAACATATGATCCCGTTTAGCAAAGTTGTGAGGGACTCCGCACGCCTACACCAGACGTTCAACAACATGCACCATCTAGTCCAGCAAGTGTACAGGGAGATTCTTCGAGGTAGTGACCAGGCCGCATACTTTGGAGTAGAGGACGAAGAGCGGCCTGCTCGCCGTGTCGCTGAGCCCTGAGAAATAATTATTATTCCTTAATGATGCGGACATCGATAATTTTTGTATAATACGGAACTCTATGTTGTTAGCTATTGTCATGTTGTGTGCTTTTTGCTGGATGATTGTTTTATGCGAATTTGATGCGTGTGAACTTTTTCCGTGTGCTGGAATGCCTTTTTGCCTTATGCTGCGGATGAGGGTTCAACCCGTATTAACTTTTGTAGGATGGAGCGAACTGCGCGGATCATGGTTTAATCCGCGTGAAGTCAATGTTACCTGTCTTGTCGAGTTTTATCTATATATACACGTTCTCGTTTCGCTTCTATCGGAAGCAGCTTGGATCGAAAAACCTTGCGGCCTGGAAAAATGGTATCCGTCCGTGCAAACGCCGCAGCCGCGTTTCATTCCACCGACCATAAGAGGAGTAGGCTGACTGTAGCGGACCTAGAGGTTTTTAGGGAAAGGCATATGACGGGATCGCCAGTCCTTGCGCGACTCCCGGAGGAGGTCGAGCGATTGAACTTTTCCACCGCTTCCCAGATCGCAGTGCCTGTCGATCATTTTGAGTGCGGATTTAAGTTTCCCTTTCTATGGAAAGTCGCCGAGATTTTTGAGCATTATGGGGTGGTTCCGGGCCAACTCGCTCTGAATACCGTAGCGGCTATTTATGCTTATCTCGCCTACATGCGTTCTGAGAAGATCCAGTTCTCCCTGAAAATCTTCACGAAGATATTCTCTGTCCGCGCAATTACGCCGTCAAAGGATCAACAGTTCAAGGGCGTGATCTACTTTTATTGCCAGGGGATGAAAGTTGCGGGTCTTCAAAACAAGATCCACAACTGGACCTCGAGATACCTTATCTTCGAAGGCGACTTGGGATTCCTTCATACTTATCCGTAGGTACGCGCGGATACTGACTTCAAAAGCGTGTCGCTAAACACAGAGGAGTCCGCCATTGTCGAGTTTCTTACCGGGGCAAGGCTTGATGTCGACTATTATATTCCGCTGCTACCCAGCCTGGATACAATTAGCCGACAAGAAAGTTAGTACCGCGATCCTTTTCTTTATCTGCCAATCGTTTCGTTGATGTTCTTTTCTTTGCAGCGACGTTGTCGGTAACCGCCAATCTTCCCTTGACTCCAGTTGGCGCAACTCCTACACAAGGAGAAAGGAAGAGTGAAACCGCAAGGAAGAGACGAGAAGAGGGAGATCTAGTGGCAGACTACTCTTTGTCCGACAGTTTCGACATGGTGGGCTTCGGAAAAAACCAGAGGGATTAGAGGGGCAATCCGCTGATCCACTAGCATGGAAAGAAGAAATTTCTCCGCCTTTCCACCGCTCTTCCTTCCTGGAAGAACTCACGCACTTCCCGCCATGCCTACGTGGCGCTTTCCGCACTTTTCGGGAAGCAAAACCTCCTTGAACTCCGGGATATCCGTCCCGCCGACCTTCCCCTGGTCGCTACCCAGGCTAGCGCCAATAGTGCCATCACAAATCACTTCCTGGGTCGGATGACGCGCGAGCTGTTCAAGGAAAATGAGCGCCTGTTGCGAGAAAATAAGTCTTTGGCGGATAGGAACAAACGGCTTGGGATTAAAGTAAACAAGCTCAAAGAAACCGAAGCGATAAGAATTTGTAATCCGCATCGACCTTTACTTTGCCCGAAGCGGGCTAACTATGCTACCTTATGCAGACCGCACATGATATTACCAACCCTGGCTTCCAAGACGCCATGTTTCCTTTTGTGAAAGAAAGCGAGGAGGTAGCTATTGAACGCTTCATCGATGACGGGTATGCTCAAGAAGGCGTGGACTTCGTCCCCTTCCTGGAATTGTTTCCCGAACTCGAAGATCAGGTCGCTGAATTCGAGCGGGCTGCAAAAGGAAAAGCAGTTGCCGGTGAAGATGGGAAGCCTTCCGGCGGAGAGAGTTCCAAGACTGCGTCAAGTGGACAAGCGAGCAATTCGATTCGATCGGAAGGCGATAGCGAGCGGACAGAACCTACGGCGGCCAACGAACGAAGCTCGACTAGCTCTCGTTCCAGCGGCAGTAGCAGCAGTGATTCAGGCGACTACTCTCCACCAGTCAATATAGACGGATCGAGCCCGGAAGTTCCTGCACAGGAAAAACAAAGGACCGAGGAATGAATTTTTATCTTTTTTGTTATTGTAAACAGAATAAGGTCTCCAAGTGAGTCCGCCAATACTAATATTTTTGGAATGAAATGAAATGGATCTGTGGTATCCGATTGTTGTGTGTATTCTAGTCTACGCTCATATGTTATCCGCATAGTATGTTAGTCTGCTTATAACTGATCATCGTGTCTTCTATATCACCAGATCACCGAAATACCTCTTTATGAATTTTGAGCAATTGAACTCTGCTAATAATCGAAATCTAATCTATCAACCAGAGGAAAACGAAATCCTTTGAGCGGGTAGGGAACTAGAAGTCTATTAACCATAAGAGATAGAAATGACAGCTCATGACTGAGTGGGCAGGTGCAGCTAATGCGGCATTGCTTTCCACACAGGGTCATGAGCTAGTCAACCCCTTCGGCGGACTGAGCGGATAGATAATTGGAGTCTGCCGAATACCACAAGAACAGAAATGACCGCTCATGACCAAGTGGGAAGGCGCGGCTAACGCGACATTGCTTTCAACACCGTGTCATGAGCTAGTCACCCCTTCGGCGGACTAAGCGGATAGATAATTGGAGTCCGCCGAATACAACAAGAACAGAAATGACCGCTCATGACCAAGTAGGCAGGTGCGGCTAACGCGGCATTGCTTTCCACACCGGGTCATGAGCTAGTCAACCCCTTCGGTGGACTGAGCGGATAGATAATTGGAGTCCGCCGAATACCACAAGAACAGAAATGACCGCTCATGACCAAGTGGGCAGGTGCGGCTAACGTGGCATTGCTTTCCACACCGGGTCATGGCTAGTCAACCCCTTCGGCGGACTGAGCGGATAGATAATTGGAGTCCGCCGAATACCACAAGAACAGAAATGACCGCTCATGACCAAGTGGGCAGGTGCGGCTAACGCGGCATTGCTTTCCACACCGGGTCATGAGCTAGTCAACCCCTTCGGCGGACTGAGTGGATAGATAATTGGAGTCCTCCGAATACCACGAACAGAAATGACCGCTCATGACCAAGTGGGCAGGTGCGGCTAACGCGGCATTGCTTTCCACACCGGGTCATGAGATAGTCAACCCCTTCGGCGGACTAAGCGGATAGATAATTGGAGTCCGCCGAATACCACCTTGCCGGTAACGATGCTTCCCTCTTGCCTGGATTGCAGCCTAAATTGATCTTTTGGTCAGGTGCGGCAGGAGCGGCATTGCTTTTCCTAAGATCAACCAGGCTGCGGGTCTCCTGCAGGCACTGCTTGAGGGTACCAAGGAGTGTTCGAAGGTCACAAACTAAGATGATCTGCTGGCAGGTGCGGCCGTAGCGGCATTGCTTTCCATGCGCGATCATCAAAGTTGTGGCGATATCCCACGAATGGCATGGTAGAGATGACCGCCACTGTCCCTCCAAAACGCAGAAGTGGGGTTAGATACTAGCCGGGATCCGAGGTTCAGTATCCTACCGTAGTAGAACCGGCAAGCTCCCACTACACGGTGCGAAATCTCCCCACAACACGTGGTCTTGGTGGTGTTACGCTAATAGCAGCGGTTCTAAAGGAGGTTTTTGCTGAACTCGGAGATCTCTCCTGGTATACGACGATATTTCTAATTGCTCATACTCAACATTTCAGCTATCATAGGAATGCTTGAAGAAGTGTTAGCAAAAAGCTTTTTTATTAACGATCAACAATTTACAAGTTGCGAAACGGATAGAAAGAAAACAAGGGGTTTAGGAATAAAACCGCTTCAAGTCATCACCACTCCATATATGTGGTATGTTTTCTCCCTCATATGTCTGCAGCCGATGAGCTCCCTTTTTGAGGACCTCCTTGATGATGAACGGCCCAGCCCAATTGGGATCGAGCTTCCTGACCAAGCCAGCTCTTGCCGCAGCGTCTACCATTTTAAGGACTAGATCTCCCAATTGGAAGTGTTTGATCCTTACATTCTTATCAAAGTAACGAGCCATTCTTCTCTTGATTTCTTCCTGCCTGATGGCGGCTTTGTCCCTAATTTCCTCGATATGCTCCAGGCTAAACCTCATTTCTTCATTGTTCAGCTCGAGCCAGTCTTCCTCTCCTTGCCTTGCCAGCAGGACCCTCGGTGACGGGACTTCAAATTCAACCGGAATCATTTCCTCTGACCCATGAGAAAGTTTGAACGGGGTTTCCTTTATTAATGACGAAGGCGTCGTTCTTAGGGTCTAGAGGACCGAGGGAAGTTGCTCCACCCAGCTTCCCTTGGTGTTTTGCACTTTTTCTTGAGCAAATTGAGGATCTGCTTGTTGGCTGCTTCCACCTGACCATTGCTCCTGAAATGGTGAACTGATGCAAAGCGTAGTTCTGTCCCAACCTGCTTGCAGAAATCCATCATCTCGGCGTTGTTGAATTGTGGTCCATTATCGGTGATGATTGCCATAGGGATGCCATGTCGGCAAATTATCTCTCCCCAAATAAAATTTTTCACAACCTGAGTTATTGTCTTTGCCAGTGCCTTAGCCTCAATCCACTTGCTGAAGTAATCAATCATGATAATGATGAAGCGTCGCTGCCCGCTTGCCATGGGGAAAGGACCGACGAGGTCCATCCCTAAGATAGCAAAGGGCCAAGGGGTTGCGATAGACTTGAGAGATTGTGCTGCTTGGCGCTGCAGTGGAGCGAACCTTTGGCACTGAACACATTTTTTGACATAAGCTTCAGAATCTTTTTTCATCGTCGGCCAGAAGTAACCTTGCCGTAGGATCCTTCTTTCCAAGGTCCTTGCTCCTGAATGGCTCCCACACTCACCAGAATGGATTTCTTGGAGGATAATGGGGGCTTCATTTTCTGGGACACATCTTGCCATGGTGGACAGGAAAGTTTTTCTGTAAAGGATGCCAGATATTAAGTAGTAGTGCGATGCTTTTAACCTGAATCTCTTCTTATCCCTTACGGACTGATGCAGGTTCCCAGTGGAGAGATAAAGGATGAAGGGATCTATCCAGGAAGGATGTTGATCAATTTGCATTATTTCTCCCTCCTCTATTGCCGGATTAAAGAGCTCCGAGGTCATTCCTCCTAATGGAAGTCCGTATTTGGCAAGAGCGTCTGCTTCCACGTTCTCCATCCTCGGGATGTGCTCAATGGTGAAGCTTTTGAACTTGCCGACCTCAACTTTCACAAGTATAAGGTACTTCCTCAGCACCGGCTCCCTAGTCTCAAAGTTGCCCAAAACCTGAGACGCCATTACCAGGGAGTCAGTTTTTACGTGGACATGGTCGATTCCGAGTTCCCTGGCAAGCCTTAAACTTGCCAGCAGGGCTTCATACTCTGCCTGGTTATTAGTCACTGGAAAGTAGAACTTGACTGACTGTTCGAGCTTGAAGTCATTTGGGTTTATTAGGACAACCCCTGACCCGGAGGCGTTCTTAACAGAAGCCCCATCAACGTAGACGGTCCAAGCTAGAGGAGATCTTTCTTCCTGCTCGGAGCCAGACTTCGCAGTATCAATCAGAAAATCTGCCAGCACCTGTGCCTTGATGGCTGCTCTGGGTACGTAGGAGATCTCAAACTCGCTCAGCTCGATGGCCCATTTAGCCAGCCTGCCCGAATGTTCGGGCTTTTCTAACACACTTTTTAAAGGTTGATCGGTGACTACTTGGATTGAATGTGCTTGAAAATAGGGACGAAGTCGGCAAGCTGTCATGACCAATGCCAAGGTCAGCTTCTCCAGAATTGGGTACCTGGTCTCCGCATCTTTCAGAATGTGGCTGACGTAATAGACTGGGAATTGCTTCCGGTTTTCCTCTCGGACAAGAACGGAGCTGATGGCTTCGGGACCAACTCCAGGATATAGGAGCAACATCTACCCCGCTCGAGGGCTTTGCAACAAAGGCGTGGAAGTCAACTGTTTCTTTAACTGTTCAAAAGCTTGCGTGCATTCTTCCGTCCATTGAAATTTGGATGCTCCTTGAAGGGTTTTAAAGAATGGGGCGCTCTTATCCCCGACTCGAGAGATGAACCTCCCGAGTCCTGCCAGCCTTCCCCCCAACTGCTGAACTTCTTTTGGAGAGCGGGGGGGGGGGGGGGGGGTAGCCATATCGAGGATGGCTTTGACCTTATCCGGATTGGGGGCAAGGCCCTCCGGGGTGAGGAGATGACCGAGAAATTTTCCCTTGCTTGCTCCAAAGGTACATTTTAGCGGGTTAAGCTTTACCCTATGCTTTCGTAAGGTGGAAAAAGTTTCCATTAGATCATGCAAATGTTGTGAATAGGACTTGCTTTTTACTAGGAGATCATCCACGTATACTTCAAGGTTTTTGCCCCTTTGTTCTCTAAACATGTGATCCATCATGCGTTGGTACGTTGCACCCGCGTTCTTAAGCCCGAAGGGCATCACAAGATAACAGTAATAGCCGTCATTCGTAATAAATGAAGTATGAGGGATATCAGGCTTATGCATTCTTATTTGATGGTAACCTGAGAAGGCATCTAGAAAACTCATAAAGGAATACCCTACCGCAGAATCAACTAGAGAATCTATCTGAGGCAGGGGGTAGCAATCTTTAGGGCATGCTTTATTCACTCGGGTGAAATCTACACACATTCTCCATCCCCCCCCCCCGATTTCTTAACCATTACAACATTCGAAACCCACTCAGGATACTAAATTTCTCGAATAAAACGTGCCTTGAGGAGTTTAGCAACCTCCTCTCTGATGGGTTATGCTAGTTTGGTTGCAGCATCCCTCTTCTTCTATTGCACCAGCTTAGCAGCTGGATCGATGTTGAGATGGTGGCAAGCCGTGTCTGGATCGACTCCCGGCATATCCTCTGCCGACCAAGCGAAGACGTCCAGGTTCTTTAACAAGCAGGAGATTAACTCTGTCTTCTGATCCTCTGGAAGTTCTGCGTTGATGGTGAGTTTTCTTCCTTCTCCTTCTGCGATAGGAACTTCCTGCGTCACCTGAGCAGGTTCCAGGTGAGCACCTTCTTTATCCGCAACAACCTCTGGCTGGGTAGAAATATCTGCCACTGCTGGAAAGATGGGGAGAGCAGGCTCGGTTACATTTACGGTTTGCAGGTAGCACTCTCTTGAATGCTTTGGGTTGCTTCGGACTCTGCACATCCTGCCATCAACATAGAATTTTACAGCAAGATGATAAGTTAATACCACTGCCTGGTATCTGTTCAGCAATGGACTCCTGAAGATGGCATGGTAGCAGCTTGGAGCATCCACCACTACAAACTGGATTGGTCGGGCAGCTCCCACCAGCTTTACGGTGAGGGTGACGCTTCCCTCCACCTCCTTTCTTTCTCCGGAGAAACCATAGAGTGGCCCTTCGGTGAAAGCAGAGGCTTTCCGGTCTTCAGGGCCTCAAAAGTTGTCTTGAACAGAAAATTAACTGAATTACCCGTATCAATAAGGATCCGGTCTACGGTGTAATCTTCTTTGGCTGCTTTGACCACTACAGCATTGTCAAACGGATTGGCCATCTGTGGCAGGTCTTCCTGGCCAAAAACAATGTCGACCCCGGAAGGGGCAGAAGAGGAAGAGGAGGCAACCTCTGCCCGAGAAACTCTCGCGAGTGAAGATTTCTTTGTGGCTTCGGCTCCTGCCCCTCCATGAATGAAAAAGAGCCGCCCGAGGGCCCCTCATCGTCTGCGTCGAAGCATTCAGTTCGAATGTTGATGGGCCCTAGCTGGCCGACGTCCTCCACTTCCACACACTCCATCTGGATTCCTACCACCTCCTTGCCCTTAGCGATGGGAGGCTTCGAAGAGTTCCCCCTTTTATCCAAATCTTTGATCTTTCCTTCAGCGATCAGTCTATCAACTAACTGCCAAAGGGCTTTGCAATCTTCGGTCGAGTGGACCTTCTCCCTATGGAATTCGCAGAATTGGGAGTTATTCCTGGGCTTCCAGTCTCTTTGGAACCCTTGCCTCTTCTGATCTGCTTTCTTCTGAATGATCTGGATGACTTCTTCGAAGTCGAGTCCTAGATCCGAGAGCTCTGCTGAGCTGCTCTCGCGAGGCTGTGAGACTGGTAGAGCATTCTGGTAGATAGGAAGGGCCTGAAGGGGAACGGCTGGAGCGGCAGCCAACAACAGTCTCTGCTCGTGAAACTGTTGATGGCCAATGAAAGGTTTCTTGTGGTGAAAGTTTCGCCCCCTCTGAGAAGGGGGTTGGGAATCAGGTCGAGATGGCTTGCTATGATGTTGGTTGCTGGAGGTGTTGGCGGCATCCCTTCCCCCAGCCTTAGCTGTCAGGGATGAGATGTAGGTGGGATTGGCATTTTCTCCCTCAATAAAGCGATTGGTTATCGCTATCAACTCTTGGTAGGTAGACGACGCTTTGGTTGTCACTTTGAACTTCAACGGACCTTCCCGGAGGCCGTGAATCAAGGCAACCTTATAATATTTGGGTTTCACATTCCTCACCCCCTAGATCTCTTTCTGAAAATGATCGACGAATCGTGCCACCGATTCGTTGTCCCTCTGCTTGATGTCGAAAAGGGATGCTGACCCATCTTTCCTTTTTTTTGAAGTGGCAAATCTCACGAGGAGTTCACTGCGGAACTCGGCAAAGGAAGAAATTGTGCCTGGCGGCAGCTCATAGAACCACTCCCTCGCTTGCCCCTCGAGGGTGGTGACTAGAAGTTTGCACTTTAGGGCGTCGGAAAGGCATCTCAAAGCGACTGCCCCCTCGAATGCCTGCAAATGGGAAACCGGATCAGTTTATCCCGAGTAAAAGGGAAGACGCTGTTCTCTGAAATTGCTGGGTGCGAACTCCCATCGGATTCGATCAACGAAAGGAGAGGGGGTGTCAAGTTTGGCAGATAAGTAGACTGGCGCCCAGGGGTCCGCAGGCTCTACAAACTGCCGATCAGCAAAGTCAAGCCGGCGGGCTGGGGCTTCCCTGGCCGCTTCCCTGAAGAAATCCATCAAGGGAGCGAACTGATCGTTCTGGGGCCGCAGGGTAGTCACGGGCTGAGCCTGGTGGCGGGACTGAGGAGTTACTACAGGTGACCGCTGAGGAGGTGGACGAGCTGGGGCTTCAGCAGCGTTCTCCGCGACCTGGGGAGCAAGCTGCTGAGTCAGCGCGAGTAGAGCTTGGCCAAGAGTATCGAGCCGCTGATCAGTCTCTCTGCGGGATATCTCGGCTTCCCAGCGAGATTATTCCAGCGCCTCCCACAACGAGTCCTCGGGCGAGCTGGAGCGGTCGGACCGGCGAGCTCGGCGATCTGACATCTCTGTCCGCAAACTTCAAAAACTGCATGTATCTGAAGGTCGCGTGTTAACTGTTGATGCCCTAAATGCAATGGACTCAAGCACCACCAGCTAACCGTTCGAGCACTGGGGAAAGAAGGAAAAAGCAAACTACAAGCAGTAGTCTACTAAGCGGGTAAGAGAAAAGAGCAGAGAAGCCGTGAACTACGACGACACCAGACTTCGCCCGTCGCGGCCTGAATGCAACTCTTGCGACGGGCTTAATTTTGATTACAAACTGCGGGTTATAAAAGGTGGGGAGGAAATTGCGCGAGAAGCAAGTCGGAGTCCGCGAAGCTCGAGATCCGAGTCTGCAGCCTTTAACAAGTAGGCTCCTGGATTCGAGTCAGCGTGCCTCGGGTGCACCACTTCCCCCTATTTATAGGCTTGGGGGCCTGCCCAAATGGGCAGGGCTAGGATAACTGGTTGCCCGGGGTACAGGAGAACCGGGCAGCGGTGATGGGACTCAAAAAGAAAAGATAAAGAAGTCCGCGCGAGAGAGGCAGACTGGGCTTGCGAGCTGGAGGCAATTCCTGGCCATCCGGAGCGCCATCTCCTTGGAGTGACGCGACCTAGGCGGGCTGGGCTCGCGAACTGAAGAATGTACGATCTTGAATTCTGTGGAGCGGTCTGGGCGGACTGAGGATTTGAGTCCGCGGCTTGAGATGCGCAACGAAGAATACATCGACCGTGTTGCGGATTTTGGGGTTAACACTTGCCCCTACCGAGGGGGAGACCATCGAATTAGTTCAAGAATAGCTAGATTCCTTCATTGAGAATTTGTAGAACATGATTGCTCAAACTCCAGAGCGTCCTGAAGTGATTCTATTCTATCCTCAAGTTAAGGGGGAGAAATTCCTTGATATAATGATTGAAGATGCCCCAAGACAACGTTGTTATAGAGCAGTAAATTCCAATGGGGAATGAAGAGATTGAGGGGGAGATTCCAAAAGTGCTCCCTGCTCAAGAAAACGAGAATGTTATTGAGATTTCTAAGGATGGTAAACCTGATGTTGATGAGGGAAAGAGTGATGTTGCTGATCACTCTACTGAATACATGAGAGCTGATTTTGAGAAAAGGGAAGAAGAAAGGATAGAGCATGAGGATGTACATGACTAAGGGACATCTCATTAGGGTGAACAAATGTCCCACATTTTCGTAGCTCAATTCAAAGGTGTGCTAGATGGCTAGAGAAGATAACTTGAACACTTTGTTGATGATTCCATCACGGAGTTGAGACAGGATCTATCCTCTGAGATAAATGTTAACCCTAGAATCCGCAACACGGTCGTTGTATTCTTTGTTGCGCATCTCAAGCCGCGGACTCAAATCCTCAGTCCGCCCAGACTGCTCCATAGAATTCAAGATCGCACATTCTTCAGTCCGCGATCCCAGTCCGCCTAGGTCGCGTCACTCCAGGGAGATGGCGCTCCGGATGGCCAGGAATTGCCTCCAGCTCGCAAGCCCAGTCCGCCTATCTCGCGCGGACTTCTTGATCTTTTCTTTTTGAGTCCCATCACCGTTGCCCGGTTCTCCTGTACCCCGGGCAGCCGGTTATCCTAGCCCTGCCCGTTTGGGCAGGCCCCCAAGCCTATAAATAGGGGGAAGTGGTGCACCCGAGGCACGCTGACTCGAATCCAGGAGCCTACTTATTAAAGGATGCGGACTCGGATCTCGAGCTTCGCAGACTCCGACTTGCTTCTCGCGCAATTTCCTTCCCACCTTTTGTAACCCACAGTTTGTAATCAAAATCAAGCCTGTCACAAGAGTGCCATTCAGGCCGCGACGGGCGAAGTCTGGTGTCACCGTAGTTCACGGCTTCTCTACTCTTTTCTCTTACCCGCTTAGTAGACTACTGCTTGCAGTTTGCTTTTTCCTTCTTTCCCCAGTGCTCGAACGGTTAGCTGGTGGTGCTTGAGTCCGTCACATTTCGGGCATCAACAGTTAACACGCAACCTTCAGATACAGGCAGTTTTTGAAGTTTGCGGACAGAGATGTCAGATCGCCGAGCTCGCCGGTCCGACCGCTCCAGCTTGCCCGAGGACTCGCTGTGGGAGGCGCTGGAACAATCTCGCTGGGAAGCCGAGATATCCCACAGAGAGACTGATCATCGACTCGATACTCTTGGCCAAGCTCTACTCGCGCTGACTCAGCGGCTTGTTCCCCAGGTCGCGGAGAACATTGCTGAAGCCCCAGCTCGTCCACCTCCTCAGCGGTCACCTGCAGCAACTCCTCAGTCCCGCCACCAGGCTCAACCTGCGACTCCCCTGCGGCCCCAGAACGATCAGTTCGCTCCCTTGATGGATTTCTTCAGGGAAGCGGCCAGGGAAGCCCAAGCCCGCCGGCTTGACTTTGCTGATCGGTAGTCCGCAGAGCCCGCAGACCCCCGGGCGCCAGTCCGATTATCCGCCGAACTTGACACCCCCTCTCCTTTCGTTGATCGAATCCGATGGGAGTCCGCACCCAGCAATTTTAGAGAACCGCGTATTCCCTTTTACTCGGGAGAAACTGATCTGGTTTCCCATTTGTAGGCATTCGAGGGGGCAGTCGCTTTGAGATGCCTTTCGACGCCCTAAAGTGCAAACTTCTAGTCACCACCCTCGAGGGGCAAGCGAGGGAGTGGTTCTATGACCTGTCGCCACGCACAATTTCTTCCTTTGCCGAGTTTCGCAGTGAACTCCTCCTGAGATTTGCCACTTCAAAATAAAGGAAAGATGGGCCGGCAGCCCTTTTCGACATCAAGCAGAGGGACAATGAATCGGTGGCACGATTCGTCGATCGTTTTCAGAAAGAGATCCAGGGGTGAGGAATGTGAACCCCGATTATTATAAGGTTGCCTTTATTCACGGCCTCCGGGAAGGTCCGTTGAAGTTCAAAGTGACAACCAAGGCGCCGTCTACCTACCAAGAGTTGATAGCGATAACCAATCGCTTTATTGAGGGAGAAAATGCAAATCCCACCTACATCTCATCCCTAAAATCTAAGGCTGGGGGAAGGGATGCCGCCAACACCTCCAGCAACCAACATCATAGCAAGCCCCCTCGACCTGATTCCCAACCCCCTTCTCAGAGGGGGCGAAACTTTCACCACAAGAAACCTTTCATTGGCCATCAACAGTTTCGCGAGCAGAGACTGCCGTTGGCTGCCGCTCCCGCCGTTCCCCTTCAGGCCCTTCCTATCTACCAGAATGCTCTACCAGTCTCACAGCCTCGCAAGAGCAGCTCAGCAGAGCTCTCGGATCTAGGACTCGACTTCGAAGAAGTCATATAGATCATTCAGAAGAAAGCAGATGAGAAGAGGCAAGGGTTCCAAAGAGACTGGAAGCCCAGGAATAACTCCCAATTCTGCGAATTCCACAGGGAGAAGGGCCACTCGACCAAAGATTGCAAAGCCCTTCGATATTTAGTTGATAGACTGATCGCTGAAGGAAAGATCAAAGATTTGGATAAAAGGGGGAACTCTTCGAAGTCTCCCATCGCTAAGGGCAAGGAGGTGGCAGGAATCCAAATGGAGTGTGTGGAAGTGGAGGACGTCCGCCGGCTAGGGCCCATCAACATTCGACCTGAATGCTTCGACGCAGACGATGAGGGTCCCCTCGGGCGGCTCTTTTTCATTCATGGAGGGGCAGGAGCCGAAGCCACAAAGAAATCTTCACTCGCGAGAGTTTCTCGAGCAGAGGTTGCCTCCTCTTCCTCTTTTGCCCCTTCAGGGGTCGACATTGTTTTTGGCCAGGAAGACCTGCACAGACGGCCAATCCGTTTGACAATGCTGTAGTGGTCAAAGAAGCCATAGAAGATTACACCGTAGACTGGATCCTTATTGATACGGGTAGTTCAGTTAATTTTCTGTTCAAGACAACTTTTGAGGCCCTGAAGACCGGAAAGCCTCTGCTTTTCACCGAAGGGCCACTCTATTCTCTGGAGAAAGAAAGGAGGTGGAGGGAAGCGTCACCCTCACCGTAAAGCTTGGGGGAGCTGCCCGAGCAATCTAGTTTATAGTGGTGGATGCTCCAAGCTGCTACCATGCCATCTTCGGGAGGCCATTGCTGAACAGATACCAGGCAGTGGTATCAACTTATCATCTTGCTGTAAAATTCTATGCTGATGGCAGGAATTGCAGAGTCCGAAGCAACCCAAGGCATTCAAGAGAGTGCTACCTGCAAATAGTAAATGTAACCGAGCCTGCTCTCCCCATCTTTCCAGCAGTGGCGGATATTTCTACCCAGCCAGAGGCTGTTGCGGATAAAGAAGGTGCTCACCTGGAACCTGCTCAGGTGACGCAGGAAGTTCCTATCGCAGAAGGAGAAGGAAGAAAACTCACCATCAACGCAGAACTTCCAGAGGATCAGAAGACAGAGTTGATCTCCTGCTTGCTAAAGAACCTGGACGTCTTCGCTTGGTCGGCAGAGGATATGCCGGGAGTCGATCCAGACACAGCTTGCCACGATTTCAACATCGATCCAGCTGCCAAGCCGGTGCAATAGAAGAAGAGGGATGCTGAAACCAAACTGGCGAAACCCATCAGAGAGGAGGTTTCTAAACTCCTCAAGGCACGTTTTATTCGAGAAATTCACTTGAGTGGGTTTCGAATGTTGTAATGGTTAAGAAATCGGGGGGGGGGGGGAATGGAGAATGTGTGTAGATTTCACCCGACTGAATAAAGCATGCTCTAAAGATTGCTACCCCCTGCCTCGGATAGATTCTCTAGTTGATTCTGCGTTAGGGTATTCCTTTATGAGTTTTTTAGATGCCTTCTCAGGTTACCATCAAATAAGAATGCATAAGCCTGATATCCCTCATACTTCATTTATTACGAATGACGGCTGTTACTGTTATCTTGTGATGCCCATCGGGCTTAAGAATGCGGGTGCAACGTACCAACGCATGATGGATCACATGTTTAGAGGACAAAGGGGCAAAAACCATGAAGTATACGTGGATGATCTCCTAGTAAAAAGCAAGTCCTATTGGCAACATTTGCATGATCTAATGGAAACTTTTTCCACCTTACGAAAGCATAGGGTAAAGCTTAACCCGCTAAAATGTACCTTTGGAGAAAGCAAGGTAAAATTTCTCGGTCATCTCCTCACCCCGGAGGGCCTTGCCCCCAATCCGGATAAGGTCAGAGCCATCCTTGATATGGCTCCCCCCGCTCTCCAAAAGAAGTTCAGCAGTTGGGGGGGAGGCTGGCAGGACTTGGGAGGTTCATCTCTCGAGTCGGGGATAAGAGCGCCCCATTCTTTAAAACCCTTCGAGGAGCGTACAAATTTCAATGGACGGAAGATTGCACGCAAGCTTTTGAACAGTTAAAGAAACAATTGAATTCCATGCCTTTGTAGCAAAGCCCTCGAGCGGGGGAGATGTTGCTCCTATATCTGGGAGTTGGTCCCGAAGCTGTCAGCTCCGTTCTTGTCCGAGAGGAAAACCAGAAGCAATTCCCAGTCTATTACGTCAGCCACATTCTGAAAGATGCGGAGACCAGGTACCCAATTCTGGAGAAGCTGACCTTGGCATTGGTCATGACAGCTCACCGACTTCGTCCCTATTTTCAAGCACATTCAATCCAAGTAGTCACCGATCAACCTTTAAAAAGTGTGTTAGAAAATCCCGAACATTCGGGCAGACTGGCTAAATGGGCCATCGAGCTGAGCGAGTTTGAGATCTCCTACGTACCCAGAGCAATCATCAAGGCACAGGTGCTGGCAGATTTTTTGATTGATACCGCGAAGTCTGGCTCCGAGCAAGAAGAAAGATCTCCTCTAGCTTGGACCGTCTACGTTGATGGGGCTTCTGGTAAGAACGCCTCCGGGGCAAGGGTGGTCCTAATAAACCCAAGCATCAAGCTCGAACAGTCAGTCAAGTTCTACTTTCCAGTGACTAATAACCAGGCAGAGTATGAAGCCCTGCTGGCCAGTTTAAGGCTTGCCAGGGAACTCGGAATCGACCATGTCCTTGTAAAAACTGACTCCTTGGTAATGGCATCTCAGGTTTTGGGCAACTTTGAGACTAGGGAGCCGGTGTTGAGGAAGTACCTTATACTTATGAAAGTTGAGGTCGGCAAGTTCAAAAGCTTAACCATTGAGCACATCCCGAGGATGGAGAATGTGGAAGCAGACGCTCTTGCCAAATACGTACTTCCATCATGAGGAACGACCTCGGAGCTTTTTCATCCGTTAATAGAGGAGGGAGAAATAATGCAAATTGATCAACATCCTTCCTGGATAGATCCCTTCGTCCTTTATCTCTCCACTGGGAACCTGCATCAGTCTGTAAGGGATAAGAAGAGATTCAGGTTAAAAGCAGCGCACTACTACTTAATATCTGGCATCCTTTACAGAAAAACTTTCCTGTCCACCATGGCAAGATGTGTCCCAGAAAATGAAGCCCCCATTATCCTCCAAGAAATCCATTCTGGTGAGTGGGAGCCATTCAGGAGCAAGGACCTTGGAAAGAAGGATCCTACGGTAAGGTTACTTTTGGCCGACGATGAAAAAAGATTCTAAAGCTTATGTCAAAAAATGTGTTCAGTGCTAAAGGTTCGCTCCACTGCAGCACCAAGCAGCACAATCTCTCAAGTCGATCGCAACCCCTTGGCCCTTTGCTATTTGGGGGATGGACCTCGTCGGTCCTTTCCCCATGGCAAGCGGGCAGCGACGCTTCATCATTATCATGATTGATTACTTTAGCAAGTGGATTGAGGCTAAGGCACTGGCAAAGACAACAACTCAGGTTGTGAAAAATTTTATTTGGGGAGAGATAATTTGCCGACATGGCGTCCCTATGGCAATCATCACCGATAATGGACCAAAATTCAACAACGCTGAGATGATGGATTTCTGCAAGCAGGTTGGTACAGAACTACGCTTTGCATCAGTTCACCATCCCAGGAGCAATGGTCAGGTGGAAGCAGCCAACAAGCAGATCCTCAATTTGCTCAAGAAAAAAGTGCAAAACACCAAGGGCACCTGGGTGGAGCAACTTCCCTCGGTACTCTGGACCCTAAGAACGACGCCTTCGGCATCAACAAAGGAAACCCCGTTCAAACTTTCTCATGGGTCAGAGGCAATGATTCCGGTTGAATTTGAAGTCCCGTCACCGAGGGTCCTGCAGGCAAGGCAAGGAGAGGAAGACTGGCTCGAGCTGAACAATGAAGAAATGAGGTTTAGCCTGGAGCATATCGAGGAAATTAGGGACAAAGCCGCCATCAGGTACGAAGAAATACAAGAGAAGAATGGCTCGTTTCTTTGATAATAATGTAAGGATCAAACACTTCCAAGTGGGAGATCTAGTCCTTAAAAAGGTAGACGTTGCGGCAAGAGCTGGCTCGGTCGGGAAGCTCAATCCCAATTGGGCTGGGCCGTTCATCATCAAGGAGGCCCTCAAAAAGGGAGCTCATCGGCTACAGACATATGAGGGAGAAAACATACCACATGTAACGTCCCAATTCACGCTAGGCCCCTCACACGTGTTCTGAGTCAAGAGACTCAACTCGGGCTCGGGGTGCACTGACGCGAGGTGTCAGGTGCATTGAATAAGTGTAGGGTTGGGTTCAAGGATACCCCAACCAGTAGCCGAGATGAGGGAACTCGGCCAAGTAAAAATCGACGGGAATGGAGGTTGATGCTCATCGATCGTCGAGAATGGAGGTTGATACTCGCCGATTCGACGAGTATCGGTGGTCGATACCCGCCGGACTCAGAACTGCAGTAGGTTAAGGGAAAATCGTCGAGAATGCCTGACAATTCTCACCGATCGTCGAGAATACCCGGTGATACCCACCGACCGTCGAGTATCGCCAACTGATTCTCAACGCACACAACGACAAGATGTCCGATAAAACGGCTAAGGGAAAATCGTCGAGTATCATTGTTGATACTCGACGAATTCGTCGAGAATGACCTGCTAATACTCGCCGATCGACGGGAATCACTGGCTGATTCCCGCCGAATTTGACTTGTGCGTTTTCTGCGCCCAGGCAGATTCACCGGCTTATACAGGCGGACCGAACCGGACTCCGGGATTCGTGCTGAATGATTCGTGGACATGTCACTTCAAATGAAACCTAATTTGGGCGGTCCAATTAGAGAGTGACACGTGGCGGAAGGGACTTAACCTAATATGTAATATAAAAGGGAGTAAACCAAACCCTAGCCATCGGATCCGATCATTCTTGCCGAGCCGTCACTGTACAAAGCCGACGGGAGCGGAAGAGGAGGATATCGCGGGTCGCCGGAGCCGGATTCTAGAGGAAAAGCTCCGTCGTTTCCGTGGAAGAACACTGCTAACGAAGGCAAGGATGCCGCGGAGAAGGGTAACGCGATCCATGGCCGGCAACGGAGGAAATGCCGGAAATGAAGTGAGTTTCCTCCCCTCTCCCTTGGTGCTAGATCTGTAGCTATTCTTAGGCGAGACATCGACTCAAAAGAGTCTTGATGTGTGAGATGAAGCTTTCTAGGAAGGCCATGCTAGAACTTGTGTTCTAAAGCTTAGTCATCTTCAACCTCTCCTCGCTTCAAAGTGATGAAGGGGTGGTCTCGTGAAGAGAAAATGGCCTCAAGAGGGAGAATAAGGGTGGAGGAACTTCTGGTTGCGATTTGGGGAAAATCGCTTGAGGAGGAACATAAACGGATGTCGTTCACTTCGCTTCAAGATGTGTGCAGAATCTGTGTTCTACACGCGGCGACCTTCTTGGCTACTCTTAAGCAAGAAAGGGTCGGATCTGGGCTTTCGACTAAACACGAAAGTCGTAGCCCTTGAAATTACCTTTCCAATGAGTGGTTGCACGTTTGCAGGCGATACTTGTAGCCACGGGAATCCCCAGTCAAAGTTACTGACCAGATTACATATAATTCTATGTGATTACAATATGAACTTGGATTCGATGGAATAGATGTTGCAACCCATCTCGAGGTTGGGTGAATTCTTTTGTGTTAATCACCGAGGTAATGTGAGGGTTGATGTTTGAGGACTTGAATTCCGATGCCGAGATGTGAATCAAACCTAAGTGAATGAAAGGCTTTGTTATATTTGGTAGATCACCATTATGCGCATTATCAATAATATGTTGAATTCATGTGGAAGGATTTGTAAATGATTAAACTCTGGCCCTGATGTATAATGAATTGATGGAAGGAAATGGATAGTACAATGCTTGGAGTGTCGTCTCCCTACGGGTAGCATTGTGAAAGTTAACAAGTGCGGTGTAGACCGTCACTAATGGGAATGAGGTTTAGTTGGATAAAATTGGACGGTTGAGCTTGGTCCTCGGTGTTCACGTCCCGGGGCTCCTTCCGTGCCACATGAATGGTTGGGCTTGGTCCTCGGTGTTCACGTCCCGAGGCTCCATCCGTATTTGTTGGATGGTTGGGCTTTGTCCTCGTGCTTTCTCCGAGGCTCCTCCCATGCCATGAATTGTGGAATTGCATGCGGTGTGAGTCGACACACGGTGTCGTAATCCCGGGTTAAGGATAGTGTGGAAGGTCTACGGGCTCGCCAATCGTCACACCGATGGGAGTTGACAGTTAGACCTTGGGCGGCTGGGCTTGGTCCTCGGTGTTCACGTCCCGAGACTCCTTCCGTGCCAAGTGAACGGTTGGGCTTGGTCCTCGTGCTCATTTCCGAGGCTCCTTCCTTGTCATACCATAGGCCAGTCGGGACTAAGATCTTGGTGCATATTTACCCGAGAGAACCCGCTGAGCCGTAGTACGCATGTAAACTCCGCTGTTGTGTTCTTAGCATTGAGGCGTACGGAGTCCTAGGCCAGGTAGTGTGGAGACCAGCCTAGTAGTGGAGATGCCCGCTCTAATGTCACCGTTTGGCCACGACGGTTGATGCCTGAGAGGTTAGCTAGCTGCTCGAATAGTGGGAACTATAAGTCTGTGTCGACATAGCGATTGCATGTGCCTGATCATGGGTGCGTCATTGCATTGCATACATATCATTGCACTTCATTACATACACAAGACCCTCATCGTATAAGTTTGTATGGGCACTCCTATACGATGAGTTACTTTCTGCTGAACGACCCTCAACTTATATGCTTGTATGGGCACCCATATAAGTTGAGTTTCTTATTGTTCTAGATATATACTCTCTTGCTGCTGTAGATTGTAGATTTGTAAAATAAGACCTTGTTCATTTGTATACTGTTTCTATTGCTATTTATGATATGTACACATACTTCACCTCCTTGTACTACTGATATATATTTATTGTACATGTTCCTTTCTCCGCCCGGTGTTGAGGAGTCGCCGGGGGAGCGGATGTGAAACCACTTAGTCTTTTTGACTAACGGTTGCTATGTCTTCCTTTTTAGGAGGAAACCCCGCAGGTGGAGCAGCAGGCTATGCAGACGGACAGCCAGGCCAGGGTGACAGGGCCTGAAGGGACGGTACCGTCGCTACCGTCGGTTATAGATGTGAGTGAGAGAGAGATTTTGTTGTAGCCCTTCGGGGCAATTTTGTTCTCGTACTCTGATATTAGAAGCTTGCTGTAGCATCTTTATTTATAATATTATGGACATATGCTTGGTGTGGATTTGACTTTCATATTAATATGGTTGGGTTGGCAGTTATTCTCTGATATTGGTTGTAGCCGGCAGAGTAGGCGTCCTGTGGTACAGGCTAGCCCGAGTGCTAGTACTACCGCAAGGCGGCTATTCTGGGCATAAGACCCCTCTCGTGCCGTGTTTTGTGTTCCGGGAGGGGCGTCTTACAAATGGTATCAGCTTGCTACGATCCTCCAAGGCGAAAGTCACTTAACAATGGTGCCACCCCCGTTTGATTGGTCAGTTTAGGGACAAGCTGACTTAGCGGAAGCAGTGGTGTGCCCATATGTAATTCACACTAAGTTGTCCATCTTTAACCTTAGATTAGCCAACCTAACCCTAGGTTTGTACCTTATGTGTAGATCCCAGCACATGTTGAGCCAGTAAGGGGCACCCCCGCCCCGTCCGTACCTACACAATTCCAACAATCAGAGCTGGGGCAGACGCTCACAGCTATTCTGGACGCCTTTAGGTCCCAATCTCAGCAGACACCTGTACAACAACAGGGTCCGGGATCTAGTTGGTTAAGCATTTTTCGAGCTCTCTCCCCTCCCGCTTATATTGGGACAGAGTCAGCAGTGCGTACGGAAGAGTGGCTCAACACTATACAAGAGTTATTGGCAGGAATAAGATGTCCAAACAACATGGCGGTGACCCTTGTGGTGACACTCTTAGAGCTGCACGCCAAAAGGTGGTGGAAGTCCCTCATGGGCTCCACTTTTCGTGGACGAGTGTACACGGACATTAGTTGGAGCGAATTCTCCGAAGCCTTCTTAGAGCATTTTATCCCCTCGGCCGCTCGGGATGGTCTAGAAGAGAGATTTTTGCAACTAAAGCAAGGGTCCATGTCAGTGACGGAGTACCAACGGGAGTTTCAGCACCTGGCTAGATTCGCCGACTCCTATGAGCTGGATGATAGAGGGTACGCCAAACGATTCTTCAAAGGCTTGTGAGATCCCCTAAGGCAAGCCTTTTTGTTTATAGCGGACTCTAGTCTGGCAGAGATTATTGATATGGCAAAGAGATTGGAAGCGGACCACTTGGGAAGTGGTAAGAGGCCAGCGGAAGGCGTGATGGAAGCATGCCCCAGCAACAGAGGGAGATTTGACAATAAAAGAGGAAGAGGATATCGGAGGGGTGGTGGGCATTTCCCCCAGAACTTTAGAGAGGAGCGCCCGGTTCCACAACCGCCAGCATTACCTCCACCTCCACAGTTTCAGCAACACGACGGAAGGCAGGAACGGGTGTGCTTTGAATGCAACCAACCGGGCCACATTCGACGCTACTGCCCGCAACTGTTTGGAGATGCGCCTTTCGCTCTCCCTCCAGCAGCCCCGCGGGGGAGAGGGTATGTGCGTGGTCGAGGACGAGGACCACGAGGAAGAAACCCCGGACCCGCTCGAGATCAGATGTATGCCCTGGACATGACTCAAGAGTGGAACCCTCAAGAGATGATTACAGGTACGAATTGAATTAGTCATTTTGCTTCCATTAATATCCTCTAGTTGCTTGAGATATACTAGACGTCTAGCTTGAGTATTATTAATGACACTTAGGCACCATGATGGTCGGCGGGAGACCGGCTTATACGTTATTTGACACCGGTGCCTCACATTCATTCGTGTCTGAAGACTTCATCAAAGATATACACGGAGTGCAATATTTCACTGGTATTGCTCGAGGAGTACGCCTCCCAGACGGATCTGAGATGACGGTAACCGCGAAGTGTGAGTTAGAGATAACCATTGGGGGAAAGACCTTTGATACCCCTGCCACAATTTTGAGAATACCAGAGTTCGACCTCATTCTGGGTATGGCGTGGCTGGATTGGCACCATGCAAGAATCGACTGTGCGGAGAAGCGTATCTATTTGAGACATGGGGATACTGATGTAGTCTTCCAAGGTATAAATTTTGCACCACGAATTTTGTTATCCTCAATCCAGACCTTGAAAGCTCATTTGAGAGGGGATGAAGTCTACATGATACGATTCGAACTAAAAGAGATGAAGGTAGATGTGAAGGATGTGCGGGTAGCACAGGATTTTCCTGAGGTATTTCCCGAGAAATTGCCAGGGTTACCCCCGCATAGAGAAGTGGATTTTCAGATTAAGCTTGTACCAGGAGCTAAGCCTGTCTCCAGGACCCCTTATCGGATGGCCCCAAAAGAACTTGCGGAGTTTAGAGTGCAATTGCAGGAGTTGGTAGAATCAGGGTTTGTTCGCCCCAGCTCGTTGCCTTGGGGAGCCCCTGTTCTATTCGTCAAAAAGAAAGATGGAACCCTGCCTTTATGTATAGACTATCGGGAACTCAACCGACTGACAGTACGGAACACCTACCCGTTACCTCGGATCGATGAGTTGTTCGACCAACTGGTGGGAGCGCATTGGTTCTCCAAGCTAGACTTGCGCTCGGGGTACTACCAATTGAGAATACAGGAGGATGATATACAGAAAACGGCTTTCAGCTCAAGGTACGGCTTATATGAGTTCACGGTGATGTCGTTTGGACTCACCAATGCCCCATCAGCTTTCATGAGCTTGATGAATAAAGTGTTTGAGCCCTACTTAGATGTCTTCGTCATTGTGTTCATTGATGACATCCTGGTCTACTCGAAGACGGAGGAAGAACATGTCGGACATTTGGCCTTGGTACTGGAGAAGTTAAAGGAGCACGCCCTGTACGCCAAGTTTAGCAAGTGTGAATTCTGGCTTAGGGAAGTTGCTTTCTTGGGTCACGTAGTCAGTGGGGCTGGACTAGCTGTGGATCTGGCCAAGGTGCGTGCCGTGAAGGAGTGGTCACCTTTGAAGTCAGTGGCGGATGTGAGGAGTTTTCTTGGACTTGCCGGATACTACCGCAAGTTCGTAAAAGGATTCTCCAAGATTGCCCTCCCTCTTACTTCCTTGACAAAGAAAGGAGTGCCATTTGAGTGGACACCCCAATATGAAGAAGCATTCCAGGAATTGAAGGATAGACTTACCTCCGCCCCCATCCTTGTCCTTCGGTCTGGGAAGGAAGGATTCCAAGTTTACACGGACACGTCTTATCAGGGGTTGGGAGCGGTGTTGATGCAGCACGGGCACGTAATTGCTTATGCTTCTAGACAATTGAAGAAGCATGAAATCAATTACCCGGTGCATGATTTGGAGCTAGGAGCGGTGGTGTTTGTCTTGAAGGTATGGAGGCATTATCTATACGGCATCCACTGCGAAATCTTCTCGGATCATAAAAATTTGAAGTACGTCCATACCCAGAAGGAATTGAACTTAAGACAACGGTAGTGGTTAGAGTTTCTATGCGACTATGAGTTCATCTTGAACTACCACCTTGGAAAAGCAAACTCGGTAGCCGATGCGTTGAGTAGGAAAGTACCCGGCTCGAACCCAGAATCTCGATTGATGAGCATGGAGTTGGCATGGATGATCGAGGAGATGGACATCACCTTAATATTTAAGGCTTCTTCGGAATATACGGAGTACCTGTCCAGAATGAGCATAGTTTGTGATGTCCGGGATCGGATCCGAGTGGAGCAAGGATTGGATGCGTCTTTGTCCCCGGCAATAAAGTTAATCGAAGACGGGACTAGCGATGAGTACAAACTAAAGGACGGCCTCGTTTACTTTCGCGGCCTACTCTACATTCCCAAAGGTGGCAGAATCCGGGAGGATATTATGAGAGAAGCACATTGCTCTCAATATTTCGTGCACCCAGGAATTTCAAAGATGTACGCCAGCTTACGGAAGACGATGTGTTTGCAAGGGATGAAGAAAGATGTCCGGTACTTTGTCACGCATTGTGAAGCCTGCCAAAGAGTGAAGGAGGAATGTAGGAGCCCTGGTGGCCTGTTGTAGTCGTTGCCAATCCCCGAATGGAAGTTCGAGGATATATCCATGGACTTCGTACATGGGCTACCTCGCTCCCGCTCAGGGAATGATTCAGTGTGGGTGATCGTTGATCGCCTGACGAAGGTTGCCCGGTTAATTCCTATGAAGAAGGAGGATCATGCGGATGTCTTGGTACGCCTGTTTGTGGAACAATTTGTACGGTATCACGGCGTACCCAAGACGATAGTTTCGGACCGTGATGGTCGTTTCACCTCCAAGGAGTGGAAGGCGGTACAGACGTATTTGGGCTCACATCTTACCTTCAGTACCGCATTTCATCCTCAGACGGACGGACAGTCTGAGCGAACCATCCGAATATTGGAAGATCTGTTGAGGTTGTGTGTGATAGATAGGGGAGAGCCGTGGGAAAGACTCTTGCCCTTGGTGGAATTCACCTATAACAATAGCCATCAAGCTAGTATTGGCATGGCATCCCATGAAGCCCTATATGGAAGGAGGTGTAGGACCCCTTGTCTTGGGTGCAAGATGAAGACCCGAAGACTTTGGGAATTGAGTACATAGATGACACTGATGCGGTGGTTAGGCTGATAAGGAATTGCATGTTGGAGGCTCAAAGTCGGCAGGCGAAGTATTACAACGCAAGACACCGTATGGTGGAATTTCAAGTGGGTGATAAGGTATTTCTAAAAATCCGGCCGATGCATGGAGTGTCACGAGTGCGAGGAGTGAAGAAGCTCAGTCCACGATATGTTGGGCCCTATGTCAAATTGGAAAGGGTTGGCCCTTTGGCCTACCGCCCGAGCTAGAGAATCTCCATGATGTGTTCCATGTATCGTCGCTTCGGAAGGCGCTGTTGCGGCGCGAACAATACATCCCCACAACTGATGGTACTGTGGCGTCTGCCAGATTTGTGCGACTGGAGCCGGTGCGGATCGTTGATAATGAGATAAGAACCTTGCGCCGCAAAAGTGTCCCCTTGGTAAAAGTGTTATGGTCTAATCATGGGAAGGAGGAATTCACATGGGAGCCAATGGATTTGATGCAAAGACGCTACCCGGAGTTGTTTGCTTCAGGTAATTTTATTTAAAAGCATATTTTGTTTTCTGTATGCTTTACTCCCCACGACCTCAGCCTGATTTCGGGGACGAAATCTTTTTATTTTGTTTATAGGATTTGTAACGTCCCAATTCGCGCTAGTCCCCTCGCACGTGTTCTGAGTCAAGAGACTCAACTCGGGCTCGGGGTACACTGACGCGAGGTGTTAGGTGCATTGAATAAGTATAGGGTTGGGTTCAAGGATACCCCAACCAGTAGCCGAGATGAGGGAACTCGGCCAAGTAAAAATCGATGGGAATGGAGGTTGATGCTCGTCGATCGTCGAGAATGGAGGTTGATACTCGCCGATTCGACGGGTATCGGTGGTCGATACCCACCGGACTCAGAACTGCAGTAGGTTAAGGGAAAATCGTCGAGAATGCCTGACGATTCTCACCGATCGCCGAGAATACCCGGTGATACCCACCGACCGTCGAGTATCGTCAACTGATACTCAACGCACACAACGACAGGATGTCCGATAAAACGGCTAAGGGAAAATCGTCGAGTCTCATTATTGATACTCGACGAATTTGTTGAGAATGACCCGCTAATACTCGCCGATCGACGGGAATCACTGGCTGATTCCTGCCGAATTTGACTTGTGCGTTTTCTGCGCCCAGGTAGATTCACCGGCTTGTACAGGCGGACCGAACCGGACTCCGGGATTCATGCTGAATGATTTGTGGACCGGTCACTTCAAATGAAACCTAATTTGGGCGGTCCAATTAGAGAGTGACACGTGGAGGAAGGGACTTAACCTAATATGTAATATAAAAGGGAGTAAACCAAACCCAAGCCATCGGATTCGATCATTCTTGCCGAGCGTCACTGTGCAAAGCCGACGGGAGCGGAAGAGGAGGATATCGCGGGTCGCCGGAGCCGGATTCTGGAGGAAAAGCTCTGCCATTTCCGTGGAAGAACTCTGCTAACGAAGGCAAGGATGCCGCGGAGAAGGGTAACGCGATCCATGGCCGGCAACAGAGGAAACGCCGGAAATGAAGTGAATTTCCTCCCCTCTCCCTTGGTGCTAGATCTGTAGCTATTCTTAGGCGAGACATCGACTCAAAAGAGTCTTGATGTGTGAGATGAAGCTTTCTAGGAACGCCATGCTAGAACTTGTGTTCTAAAGCTTAGTCATCTTCAACCTCTCCTCGCTTCAAAGTGATGATAGGGGTGGTCTCGTGAAGAGGAAATGGCCTCAAGAGGGAGAATAAGGGTGGAGGAACTTCTGGTTGCGATTTGGGGAAAATCGCTTGAGGAGGAACATAAACGGATGCCGTTCACTTCGCTTCAAGATGCGTGCAGAATCCGTGTTCTACACGCAGCGACCTTCTTGGCTACTCTTAAGCAAGAAAGGGTCGGATCTGGGATTTCGACTAAACACGAAAGTCATAGCCCTTGAAATTACCTTTCCAACGAGTGATTGCACGTTTTCAGGCGATACCTGTAGCCACGGGGAAGTCCGTTTGAATCCACTGCGGTTGGGAGTTAATGCCCAGGAAATCTGTATCCTGTACGCAGCAGTCTTCGAGTTGGATTTCTGGTATGATGTGACCAGATCTGGGCTTTTGAGTAAACACGAAAGTCGTAGCCCTTGAAATTACCTTTCCAACGAGTGGTTGCACGTTTGCAAGTGATACCTGTAGCCACAGGAATCCCCAGTCAAAGTTGCTGACCAGATTATATATAATTCTAGGTGATTACAATATGAACTTGGATTCGATGGAATAGATGTTGCAATCCATCTCGAGGTTGGGTGAATTCTTTTGTGTTAATCACCTAGGTAATGCGAGGGTTGATGTTTGAGGACTTGAATTCCGATGCCGAGATGTGAATCAAGCCTAAGTGAATGAAAGGCTTTGTTATATTTGGTAGATCACCATTATGCGCATTATCTATAATATGTTGAATTCATGTGGAAGGATTTGTAAATGATTAAACTATGGCCCAGATGTATAATGAATTGATGGAAGGGAATGGATAGTCCAATGCTTAGAGTGTCGTCCCCCTACGGGTAGCATTGTGAAAGTTAACAAGTGCGGTGTAGACCATCACTAATGGAAATGAGGTTGAGTTGGATAAAATTGGACGGTTGAGCTTGGTCCTCGGTGTTCACGTCCCGGGGCTCCTTCCGTGCCACGTGAATGGTTGGGCTTGGTCGTCGGTGTTCACATCCCGAGGCTCCATCCGTATTTGTTGGATGATTGGGCTTGGTCCTCGTGCTTTCTCTGAGGCTCCTCCCATGCCATAAATTGTGGAATTGCATGCGGTGTGAGTCGACACTGGGTGTCGTAATCCCGGGTTAAGGAAAGTGTGGCAGGTCTACGGGCTCGCCAGTCGTCACACCGATGGGAGTTGATAGTTAGACCTTGGGCGGCTGGGCTTGGTCCTCGGTGTTCACGTCCCGAGGCTCCTTCCGTGCCAAGTGAACGGTTGGGCTTGGTCCTCGTGCTCATTTTCGAGGCTCCTTCCGTGTCATACCATAGGCCAGTCGGGGCTAGGATCTTGGTGCATATTTACCCGAGAGAACCCGCTGAGTCGTAGTACGCATGTGAACTCCGTTGTTGTGTTCTTAGCGTTGAGGCATACGGATGCCTAGGCCAGGTTGTGTGGAGACCAGCCTAGTAGTGGAGATGCCCGCTCTACTGTCACCGTTTGGCCACGACGGTTGATGCCTGAGAGGTTAGCTACCCTCTCGAATAGTGGAAACTATAAGTCTGTGTCGACATAGCGATTGCATGTGCTTGATCATGGGTGCGTCATTGCATTGCATACAGAGCATTGCACTTCATTACATACACAAGACCCTCATTGTATAAGTTTGTATGGGCACTCCTATACGATGACTTACTTTCTGCTGAACGACCCTCAACTTATATGCTTGTATAGGCACCCATATAAGTTGAGTTTCTTACTGTTCTAGATATATACTCTCTTGCTGCTGTAGATTGTAGATTTGTAAAATAAGACCTTGTTCATTTGTATACTGTTTCTATTGCTATTTATGATATGTACACATACTTCACCTCCTTGTACTACTGATATATATTTATTGTACATGTTCCTTTCTCCGCCCGGTGCCGAGGAGTCGCCGGGGGAGCGGATGTGAAACCACTTAGTCTTTTTGACTAACGGTTGCTACGTCTTCCTTTTTAGGAGGAAACCCCGCAGGTGGAGCAGCAGGCTATGCAGACGGACAACCAGGCTAGGGTGACAGGGCCTAAAGGGACGGTACCGTCGCTACCGTCGGTTACAGATGTGAGTGAGAGAGAGATTTTGTTGTAGCCCTTCGGGGCAATTTTGTTCTCGTACTCTGATATTAGAAGCTTGCTGTAGCTTCTTTATTTATAATATTATGGACATATGCTTGGTGTGGATTTGACTTTCATATTAATATGGTTGGGTTGGCAGTTATTCTCTGATATTGGTTGTAGCCGGCAGAGTAGGCGTCCTGTGGTACAAGCTAGCCCGAGTGCTAGTACTACCGCAAGGCGGCTGTTCTGGGCACAAGACCCCTCTCGTGCCGTGTTTTGTGTTCCGGGAGGGGGGTCTTACACCACATACATGGAGTGGTGATGACTTGAAGCGGTTTTATTCCTGAACCCCTTATTTTCTTTCTATCCGTTTCGCAACTTGTAAATTGTTGATCGTTAATGAAAAAAGGTTTTTGCTAACACTTCTTCAAGCACTCCTATGACAGCTGATGTGTTGAGTATGAGCAATTAGAAATATCATCGTATACCAGGAGAAATTGCCGAGTTCAGCAAAAACCTCCTTTAGAACCGCTGCTATTAGCGTAACACCACCAAGACCACGTGTTGTGGGGAGATTTCGCACCGTGTAGTGGGAGCTTGCCGGTTCTACTACGGTAGGATACTGAACCTCGGATCCCGGCTAGTATCTAACCCCACTTCTGCGTTTTGGAAGGACAGAGTGGCGGTCAGCTCTACCATGCCATTCGTGGGATATCGCCACAACTTTGATGATCGCGCATGGAAAGCAATGCTGCTACGGTCACACATGCCAGCAGATCATCTTAGTTTGTGACATTCGAACACTCCTTGGTACCCTCAAGCAGTGCCTTCAGGAGACCCGCAGCCTGGTTGATCTTAGGAAAAGAAATGCCGCTCCTGCCGCACCTAACTAAAAGATCAATTTAGGCTGCACTCCAGGCAAGAGGGAAGCATCGTTATCGGTAAGGTGGTATTCGGCGGACTCCAATTATCTATCCGCTTAGTCTGCCGAAGGGGTTGACTAGCTCATGACCCGGTGTGGAAAGCAATGCCGCGTTAGCCGCACCTGCCCACTTGGTCATGAGCATGCATTTCTGTTCGTGGTATTCGGCGGACTCCAATTATCTATCCGCTCAGTCCGCCAAAGGGGTTGACTAGCTCATGACCCGGTGTGGAAAGCAATGTTGCTTTAGCCGCACCTGCCCACTTGGTCATGAGCGGTCATTTCTGTTCTTGTGGTATTTGGCGGACTCCAATTATCTATCCGCTCAGTCCGCCGAAGGGGTTGACTAGCTCATGACCCGGTGTGGAAAGCAATGCCGCGTTAGCCGCACCTGCCCGCTTGGTCATGAGCGGTCATTTCTGTTCTTGTGGTATTCGACGGACTCCAATTATCTATCCTCTCAGTCCGCCAAAGGGGTTGACTAGCTCATGACCCGGTGTGGAAAGCAATACCGCGTTAGCCGCACCTGCCCACTTGGTCATGAGCGATCATTTCTGTTCTTGTGGTATTCTGCGGACTCCAATTATCTATCCACTTAGTCCGCCGAAGGGGTTGACTAGCTCATGACCCGGTGTGGAAAGCAATGCCGCATTAGCCGCACCTGCCCACTTGGTCATGAGCGGTCATTTCTGTTCTTGTGGTATTCGGCGGACTAAAATTATCTATCCGCTCAGTCCGCCGAAGGGGTTGACTAGCTCATGACCCGGTGGGGAAAGCAATGCCGCATTAGCTGCACCTGCCCACTCGGTCATGAGCTATCATTTCTATCTCTTATGCTTAACAGACTTCTGGTTCCCTACCCGCTCAAAGGATTTCGTTTTCCTCTGGTTGATAGATTAGATTTCAATTATTAGCAGAGTTCAATTGCTCAAAATTAATAAAGAGGTATTTCGGTGATCTGGTCATATGGAAGACACGATGATAATTTATAAGCAGACTAAGATACTATGCGGATAACATATGAGCGCGGACTAGAATACACACAACAATCGGATACCGCAGATCAATTTCATTTCATTCCAAAAATATTAGTATTGGCGGACTCACTTGGAGACCGCATTCTGTTTACAATAACAAAAAAGATAAAAATTCATTCCTCGGTCCTTTGTTTTTCCTGTGCAGGAACTTCCGGGCTCGATCCGTCTATATTGACTGGTGGAGAGTAGTCGCCTGAATCACTGTTGCTACTGCCGCTGGAACGAGAGCTAGTCGAGATTCGTTCACTGGCCGCCTTAGGTTCTGTCCGCTCGCTATCGCCTTCCGATCGAATCGAATGGCTCGCTTGTCCACTTGATGCAGTCTTGGAACTCTCTCCGCCGGAAGGCTTCCCATCTTCACCGGCAACTGCTTTTCCTTTTGCAGCCCGCTCGAATTCAGCGACCTGATCTTCGAGTTTGGGAAACAATTCCAGGAAGGGGATGGAGTCCACGCCTTCTTGAGCATACCCGACATCGATGAAGCGTTCAATAGCAACCTCCACGCTTTCTTTCACAAAAGGAAACATGGCGGCTTGGAAGCCAGGGTTGGTAATATCATGTGCGGTCTGCATAAGGTAGCATAGTTAGCCCGCTGCGGGCAAAGTAAAGCTCGATGCGGATTACAAATTCTTACCGCTTCAGTTTCTTTGAGCTTGTTTACTTTAATCCCCAGCCGTTTGTTCCTATCCGCCAAAGACTTATTTTCTCGCAACAGGTGCTCATTTTCCTTGAACAGCTCGCGCGTCATCCGACCTAGGAAGTGATTTGTGACGGCACTATTGGCGCTAGCCTGGGCGACGACCAGGGGAAGGTCGGCGGGATGGATATCCCGGAGTTCACGGAGGTTTTGCTTCCCGTACAGTGCGGAAAGCGCCACATAGGCTTGGCAGGAAGTGCGCGGGTTCTTCCAGGAAGGAAGAGCGATGGAAAGGCGGACAAATTTCTTCTTTTCATGCCAGTGGATCAGCGGATTGCCCCTCTGATCCCTCTGGTTTTTTTCGCAGCCCACCATGTCGAAACTGTCGGACGAAGAGTAGTCCGCCACTAGATCTCCCTCTTCTCGTCTCTTCCTTGCGGTTTCACTCTTACTTTCTCCTTGTGTAGGAGTTGCGCCAGCTGGAGTCAAGGGCAGATTGGAGGGTACCGACAACGCCACTGCAAAGAAAAGAACATCAACGAAACGATTGGCAGATAAAGAAAAGGATCGTGGTACTAACTTTCTTGTCGGCTAATGGTATCCAGGCTGGGAAGCAGCGGAATATAATAGTCGACATCAAGCCTTGCCCCGGCAAGAAACTCAACAATGGAGGACTCCTCTGTGTTTAGCGACACGCTTTTGAAGTCAGTATCCGCGCGTACCTGTGGATAAGTATGAAGGAATCCCAAGTCGCCTTCGAAGATAAGGTATCTCGAGGTCCAGTTGTGGATCTTGTTTTGAAGACCCGCAACTTTCATCCCCCGACAATAAAAGTAGATCATGCCCTTGAACTGTTGATCCTTTGACGGCGTAATTGCGCGGACAGAGAATATCTTCCTGAAGATTTTCATGGAGAACTGGATCTTCTCAGAACGCATGTAGGCGAGATAAGCATAAATAGCCGCTACGGTATTCGGCGCGAGTTGGCCCGGAACTACCCCATAATGCTCAAAAATCTCGGCGACTTCCCAGAGTAAGGGGAACTTAAATCCGCACTCAAAATGATCGACAGGCACTGCGATCTGGGAAGTGGTGGAAAAGTTCAATCGCTCGACCTCCTCCGGCATTCGCGCAAGGACTGGCGAGCCCGCCATATGCCTTTCCCTAAAAACCTCTAGGTCCGCTACAGTCAGCCTACTCCTCTTATGGTCGGCGGAATGAAACGCGGCTGCGGCGATTGCACGGACGGATACCATTTTTCCAGGCCGCAGGGTTTTTCGATCCAAGCTGCTTCCGATAGAAGCGAAACGAGAACGTGTATATATAGATAAAACTCGACAAGACAGGTAACATTGACTTCACGCGGATTAAACCATGATCCGCGCAGTTCGCTCCATCCTGCAAAAGTTAATACGGGTTGAACCCTCATCCGCAGCATAAGGCAAAAAGGCATTCCAGCAAACGGAAAAAGTTCACACGCATCAAATTCGCATAAAACAATCATCCAGCAAAAAGCACACAGCATGACAATAGCTAACAACATAGAGTTCCGTATTATACAAAAATTATCGATGTCCACATCATTAAGGAATAATAATAATTTCTCAGGGCTCAGCGGCACGGCAAGCAGGCCGCTCTTCGTCCTTTACTCCAAAGTATGCGGCCTGGTCACTACCTCGAAGAATCTCCCTGTACATTTGCTGGACTAGATGGTGCATGTTGTTGAACGTCCGGTGTAGGCGTACGGAGTCCCCCGCAAATCGGCTAAACGGGATCATATGTTCGCCCGTCGGCCTCTGGTTCGTATCCGCCACTGGTTGCCCGCTCACGGTCAAGGTCGATCCTCCCCCCAGAGCGGGCTGAGTCTGCTGCGGACGGGTGTCGTCGACCTCGGTAACATGCTTCTTTCCTTCTCGCACCAGGGCCAGATACTTATTCCTGTAGTGTTGCGTATCCTCGCTCAGATTTTGCTTCTCTTTCTTCAGCCCCTCCACCGTGGCCGAGAAGCTGGCGACCTGGCTCTCCAACACTTTCTCTCTTTCTTTTTGTTTCTGAGCGTCAGCTCGCATTTCCCTTAACTCTTCTTCATTTTTCTTCAACTCTTCTTCATATTTCTTCACTAAGGAAATGTATTCCTCCAGGGCAGACTAGACCCCGGGTGTAGGCTCTGCAGGAGCATCTGCTGACACCGATATAGAAGCATCCGCAGATAATGGTGTGACCTCGCCAACTTCAACGGAATCCGACGGTGAGTTTCGAACTGCAACAGAAGAAGCAAAGTTCAGTTGTCTCCAAGGCGCGATAAACTCGGAGAAAAGATGGAAGAAAATTCACTTTTCATAATCATTGCGGCGATCTGGCGACTATCTACTATAGGCCGTCGTACTCGCTCAGGATCAAAGCGACCAAGTGTTGTTTCCATCTTTGATGAACCATCGTCTTCTTTTCCGCCATGGATCTACTGGAAGACACTATGTCTTCAGTCTCGGTGATAATTTTTACCGACTTCGATTTCGCACCGGAGACTTGTACAGCCATCTCTTCTAGAAATGCGGTGACGACTTACCTGTCTGTATCTCCTCGGATGCCATCCGCAGAGCCTCATCCCGCTTGTCTGCCTCTAGCCGTTCAGAAACCGCCTCAACCTTCGCTTGCATGATGGTGAGCTGCTCCTTCGCCTTCTCCCTCTTTTTATCCGTAGTAGAAGGGGCGGGTTCAGCAGCCTTCTCGCCTATTATCACCACATCAGACTGCAATACCTCAAGCAGAGACTGGTTAATATCAGTAAGCCGCTTATTGTTGATAGAGTCAATGTTGGAACCCTAGGTTTTGATTTGAGTTCAGTCCTCTCTTTCTGTCTCTTGACCCAAGATTTATCTATGGTCAAAGGTTAGTTGATAGGTTAGATTCTCTAGTTGTGTATAATTGCTTTTCCAAATGAATATTTGGTTAAGTAGTTTTTCGTTCGACTATAGTCGAACGTCGCTCGACTATCGTCTATCGGCTGATCGACGATCGTCTATCAGTTGGTCGACGTTCTATCTGCGTTGATAGCTCGACTATCTGTTGATAGGTCGACTATCTGTTTGCTTTGATAGTTCGACTATCTGTCCTGATAGTTCAACTATCTGATAGCTCGACTATCTGTTGATAGGTTGAATCTCTGTTTGCTTTGATAGTTCGACTATCTGTCCTGATAGTTCAACTATCTGATAGCTCGACTATCTGTTGATAGGTCGACTATCTGGTTGTTTTGGCAGTTCGACTATCTGTCCTGATAGTTCAACTATCTGATAGCTCGACTATCTGTTGATAGGTTGACTATCTGTCCACTTTGATAGTTCGACTATCTGTTGATAGGTCGACTATCTGTGTTGCTTTGATAGTTCGACTATCTGCTTGGATAGTTCAACTATCTGATAGTTCGACTATCTGTTGATAGGTCGACTATCTGTTTTGTTTTGATAGGTCGACTATCTGTTTTCTCTGATAGCTCGACTATCTGCTCGATAGGTCGACTATCTGCTTCGTTTGGTAGTTCGACTATCTGTCCTGATAGATCGACTATCAGATAGCTCGACTATCTGTTCTGATAGGTCGACTATATGCCGAGGTAGTTCGACTATCTTCTTTGATAGTTCGACTATCTGGATCGTTCGACTATCTGTCCGATAGGTCGACGATCTCCGTGCGTCGGTCGACGATCTCCGAGGGTCGTTCGACGTTTTGCTGTATGTTTTAAATAGTTTTGTCGTCTTCTGTGATGTGGCTAATTTCATAATTATTATGGCATATTTTATAAAAGATTATCTGAGTAAATTGTGATAACACTTCCATGCTATATCTATTCTATCCTTTATGCATGAGCTAAACTTTTTTGATAAAGTTGTTTGTCTTATAGCAGAGATATGATTTCTGTCAGGCTGTCCTTTATAGCCGTTAGACTCAAAAAGTCTTCCTTGGCTGTAAAGAGTCGTTTCTGATGTGACTTTCTCTTATATTATTTCATCAGAAGTATTTGCAGCTTCTTAGAAAACTTTATCCTTTTATAGGATATCTGCCTGCTGTAGTTTGTTTTTGCTTTATGCTTTTTGCAGCCCAGCTTGCAGAGTTCAGAAAAAGACAAGATTCAAACTCAGTTAAGAGCCGTTGCTGCTGCTGCTATATAAAGACCTCTTTGAAGAAGAAATCAACTAGTCCACATAGCAGAAAACTAGTTCTCAGATAAAAATTCATTCAGCAAGCTTACAGCAAGATCAAGTTTACTGCTCTCAGCAATCTTCACTCAACTGAGAAGTGTTAGCTCTTCTGCTCTTCTTCAACCTGAGTTCTCCTGTTTCCAGGAAGTTCTGACTCAGAGATCTTTTGAAGAAGAAGAAGAAGAAGATAGCTGCTAGAAGATTTTCATTTCTTATTTTATATCTTCTTGTAGTTCTTCCTTCAGTATTTACTGAAGTGTTTCTGCACTGAAGCAAGACTTCACCTGGACGTTCTTTGAGCCAGGGGGAGCCTTGATTCTTTTAGAGCTTTCTAGCTTAGTGCAAGTTATTGTGCTTCTCTAATTTATTGTAAAATAGAGAAGACACCTTAACCTCCTTTCCCCCTCCTATACAGGGTTATTACTCCCTTCAAAAGTATCCCTTGGTGGCAGGGCACCTGATCAAAAACCTGTGTTGGTTTTTAGACACCTGATCAAAAGTAGGCTGTGATTAAATCTTAACTAGGTTTGCTAGTTGCTGATTAGGTTTCCTAGCCTTAACTGTAATTATAGTTGGCTGCCTTTTTCTGCACAACACTTGTGTTAGGCTCTAAGGTTTAATCTCAAATATCTATAACTTTCATTCCGCATTTAACTCCAAGGGAGTTGAGTAGAAAGTCAACTTTGCTAGTGCAATTTTTGATTACTCTATTCACCCCCCTCTAGAGTAGTATCTATCCCTTCTCTTTCAATTGGTATCAGAGGGAGGTTGACTGACTGAATAGGCTAACACCTAAGTCACAAGATCCTGATAGATACCAAAGTTTATAGATATTCACTTTCACTATCATGGCCCAGTCCAAGGATTATTCTAGCACCAGACCTCCAGCATGCAACTTGGCTAAGTTTGGCATCTGGAAGGCAAGGATCAAATTATATATGAACTCTATTGATGAAAGTATTTTTGCTTCTATTTTGACAGGACCACCAAGAGCACCTGCTGCTGCTACTGCCTCATCCTCATCTGATATGAGTGCAGTGCCTCCTCCAGACTACAATGATGAGTACAAAAAGGCAAAGATAGCAGATGCCAAGGCAATGAACATTCTGGCTCAGACAATGTCTGATGAAGTATTCTAGAAGGTTGCTGACTGCTCCTCAGCAAAAGCTATGTGGGATACACTGAACCAGATTGTAGCTGGTTCAGCTGATGAAAGGAAGGACAGGAGGTCCAACCTTATCACAATATGAGAATTTCAAGAAAACTGATGCTGAATCAGTTGAAGCTATGTACACAAGGCTCAGCTCAATCATCAATGAGCTGAGGACCCTTGACAAGGATATTTCATTGATAGAGGTCAATGATAAGATTCTTATGTGCTTCCCTAGTACATGGGATCTAAGGATCTGGCCTATCAAGGAAGCCAGAAGCACAAATGAAATCTCAACAAAAGCCCTTCTCGGCAAGCTCAAGTCTTTTGAGCAAGTGCTGAAGTCCAGGGAAGCTGAAGCTGAAGCAAAGACCCCAACTCCTACAAGAAAAGAGCAAACCCTTAATCTTAAAGCTGCTGACACTTCTGAAGGCAGCCAGTCCAATGAGGAACTAATGACATTATTTGCCAAAAGGTTTCTCAAGATGGGAAGGAAGGAATTCAGAAAGAAATCTTCAAAGTATGAAGATAAACCAAGGTATGATCGCACCCCTTCTAAAGAAATAATCTACTATGGTTGTAGGAAGCCTGGACATATCATTCCAGATTGTCCAGAGGAAAAGAACAAAGATAAAAGAAAAGACAAGGATCAGCACAGGAAGCACTCCAAGCCATCCTCCTACAAGAACAAAAAGAAGGAGAGAGGCTTTGTTGCTGAATCCTTGAGCGATTCTGATGAGGAATCCTCTTCCTCAAGCTCCAGTGAGGATGAAGAAGAAAAGAAGGCAAAGGAAGTTTGCCTGATGGCAATTGATGCCTGCAGCAATCACTCAGCTGCAGAGAATTCAGATTCTGATGAAGAGATGCCAACAGAAGATGAGGTACTATCTTCTTATGATTTCACTTCTGCAGAATTTAGATTAGAATTTAAATCTTTATGTTTAGATTTAATTAGTTCTGAAAAAGAGATTAAAGAACTTAGACATAGGCTAGCTGAATCAGAAATCATATCTATTGAAAACATCAAGTAAAAGGAAGATCTCACTAATTCTAGTGAAAAAATTAAATTTCTTAAGAATGAGTTAGCTAAATCCAAAAGGTTAGAAGAATCTCTAAATGGTAGAAGCCTTAAGTTGCTTGAAATAACCAGCATGTCTAACACTAGGACAGGCAATAATAAATTTGGCTTAGGAGCTTCTTCTAGTGAACCCCCAATCATTCTTAAAAATCAACTTTCAACTCCAGTGAATTTTATTTCATCTAGTGGAATAAAGAACACTGAGCAAGTCAATCAAGTAAATAGAGCTTTAAATAAAGCTAAAAGAGAGAAAAGAAAACAGAAATTTAAGGAATTACAAAAAACGTCGAACGCTGCTCGACGATCTCAGGCTCAGTGGTCGAACGAAGCTCGACAATCTGAGCATCTATCGTCGAACGTCGATCGACGATCGCAAGCTCAGTGGTCGAACGGAGATCGATGATCTGAGCAGCCATCGTCGAACGCTGGTCGACGTTTCCAATATGAATTTCAAAATTACACCCAGAACTTTAGAAACCCGAATATGAATAGAAACCCTAGGTTCATTGACCCATCATCTGCATGGAGAATCCCACCTAGGAGATCTTACCCATTAGGTTATCACCCTCAGCCTGCTTATTCTTTTATTTCTAGTTTTTCTTATGCGAAAAATAAGAGACCCAAGGTTACCTGGGTCCACAATGTTTAAATTGATTTATTTGCAGGTGAAGACCTATCCTATCACTCAAAATAAGTGGTATTTGGATAGTGGTTGCTCCAAGCACATGACAGGAAACAAAGAACATCTGTCAAAGTTCAAAGCAAAGCTTGGCCCAAAGGTAATCTTTGGAGATTCAAGTTGTGGTCAAACTGAAGGCTATGGCAGGATGATAATTAGAGCTGTTACATTCAAGAGAGTTGCTTATGTAACTGGACTGAAGCATAATCTAATTTCAGTAAGTCAGTTATGTGATGTTGGATACCAGGTATCATTCTCAAACTCTCTTTGTAATATTACTTTAAATAATAATGTTGTATTAGTAGGTATTAGACAAGGTAATATTTATTTAGTAGATTTTAATTCAACTGATTCTGAAATCTGCCTGTTTAATGAAGTAACTAATAATAATACCTTGTGGCATAAAAGGCTTAGCCATGTTAACCTCAAGAATATATCTAGGTTATCTAAACACAACCTTGTTAGAGGTTTACCTTCTTGCCCCTACAAGAAGGAGAGCCTATGCAAGGCTTATCAACTAGGCAAGCAAACCAAGAACTCTTTTAAATCAGTAAATAAAAGTGATACTCCTAGAATCCTGTATTTATTACATTTGGACCTATTTGGCCCAATAAATGTACAGAGTTTAGGAGGGAAGTATTACACCCTAGTCATTGTAGATGACTTCTCTAGGTTCACTTGGGTATTCTTTTTGAGAACTAAGGCTGATAACTTCAAAGCCCTTACAGACTTTCTATTATGTGTGCAGACTGAGTACTCTACTCATGTGGCCTTGATCAGAAGTGATCATGGTACTGAGTTTGACTCTCTTCTCATGCAAGAATTCTGTGAGAGAGAAGGTATCAAACATAGATTCTCAGCTCCTAGAACTCCCCAATAAAACGGGGTAGTTGAAAGGAAGAACAGAACACTAATTAAAGCTGCTGGCACATTGTTGGCAGATGCTAATATGCCTCTTTCCTATTGGGCAGAAGCTGTTAGTACAGCCAACTATGTCTTGAATAGAAGTCTGATACACAAGCTTAAGTGTAAAACTCCTTATGAGTTACTTAAAGGAAAGAAACCTAAAATAAATTATTTTAGAGTTTTTGGCTGTGTTGTTTATATTCATAATAACAATAAAGAATACCTTAGAAAATTTGAAGCAAAGGCTTCAATGGGAATTTTTCTTGGATATTCCCAAGTAAGCAAAGCTTATAGGGTTTTTAATAAATCATCTTCTAAAATTGAAGAGTCTGTTCATGTGTCCTTTGATGAATCCCAAATGTTTTACAAGGAGAAGGAAACTTCCCCTTCCTCAAGTTCATTACAGGTACAAGAATCTTCCAAAGATGTCACTCAAGAAATCCTCCATCTTTCAACTCTTCATATCACTGAATCAGACAGTGATGAAGACATTGCAGAAGTTGTTGTTGTTCCACCAATAGTAGATCAAATTCCTCCTGAGGAATTAATCTCAACTATTGCTGAAGATCACATCCCACCTGCTGATGTTGTCACACTTAGAGATCATCCTACATCTCAAGTGATAGGAGACATATCAGCTGGTGTTCAAACAAGATATCAGTTAAGACAGGATGTGATGCATGCTTGTTTCCTCTCACAGATTGAGCCCCTCACCATTAAAGATGCTGAGCTAGATCCCCACTGGATCATTGCTATGCAAGAGGAACTCAATCAGTTTGAGAGATGTAAAGTATGGACTTTGGTTCCAAGACATAAAGGCCAACTGATCATAGGCACCAAGTGGGTGTATAGAAACAAGTTGGATGCAAATGGCATCATTGTAAGGAATAAAGCTAGGCTTGTAGCTCAGGGCTACAGACAGGAGGAAGGTATAGATTATGACCAAACCTTTGCTCCTGTTGCAAGGCTAGAGGCAATAAGGATCTTCTTAGCCTATGCAGCCTACATGAAGTTTAAAGTTTTTCAAATGGATGTCAAAAGTGCTTTTCTTAATGGTGAGCTAAAGGAAGAGGTGTTTGTTGAACAGCCACCTGGTTTTGTTTCTTCAACTCAGCCCTCACATGTATTCAAGTTGCAGAAAGCTCTTTATGGACTAAAACAAGCACCAAGAGCCTGGTATGAAACTTTAGCTAGTTTCCTGTTAGAGCACAACTTTACTAGGGGAGTAGTTGATAGAACCCTCTTCGTCAAGCACCACAAGGACACAATCCTGTTAGTTCAAGTGTATGTGGATGACATTATTTTTGGTTCCACTGATCCCAAACTGTGCAAAAAGTTATCTAACTTGATGCATTCCAAGTTTGAGATGAGTAGTTTGGGTGAGCTATCTTACTTTCTTGGTCTCCAAGTAAAGCAAGATGCTGATGGCATCTTCATATCCCAATCCAAATATGCCAAGGAATTGGTAAAGAAGTTTGGGATGGCAGATGCTTCAGCAATGCATACACCTATGACTACTAATGTAGTTATTGATTCTGATGATCAGGGAAAGCCTGTTGATCAAAAGAATTATAGGGCCATTGTTGGATCCCTATTGTATTTAACTACAAGTAGGCCAGACATAATGTTTGCTACATACCTTTGTGCTAGATTCCAGGTCAGCCCCAAGGAATCTCATCTAATTCTTCTCAAGAGAATCTTGAGATACCTGAATGGATGTCCAAATCTAGGACTTTGGTACCCAGCTGAGTCAGAATTTGAATTAATTGGATATTCTGATTCTGATTATGCTGGTTGTCGAGTTGACAGGAAAAGTACCTCAGGAACTTGTCAGTTCCTGGGAGAGAGATTGGTCTCTTGGTTCTGTAAGAAGCAGGCCTCTGTATCAACTTCAACTGCAGAAGCTGAATATATAGCAGCTGCCAGTTGTTGTTCACAGATCCTGTGGATACAAAATCAGCTTTTGGATTATGGGTACTCACACAAGAACACTAAAATCATGTGTGACAGTACAAGTGCTATCTCCATTGCACAAAATCCAGTGCACCACTCTAGAACGAAGCACATTGATATTAGACACCATTTCCTGAGAGATTGTGTGGAAAAGAACAAGATCAGCCTTGAGTTCATATCCACAGACCTTCAGAGAGGTGATATATTCACCAAGCCCTTAGATGAACAGAAGCATCTGTTCTTTTTAGTTCAACTAGGCATGATTAATGGACGAGACTAAGTGGGACGTCTGCCTTGTTGAAATCTGTTCGAAGATAGTCGAACGACGTTCGACGATAGTCAAGCAGAGCAAGCCTATCGTAGACCTATGGTTGATGATGGCTTATCTGCTTGAAGATCGTCGACCGGCGTTCGAAGATCGTCGAATAGGTTGATCTTAACGTCGATCTATGGTTGACGACAGCTTGCTGTTTGTGAAGACAGAAATAGTCGAACGATTGATCGACTACTCTGCTTTAGGACCGATCGTCGAACGACCGTTCGACCATCGTCTCCAGTATCTTTTAAATAGATCGACGATCGCTGTTTTAATATAAAGCCGATGGTCGACCTAGGTTAAAAGATAGTTGCTCTTATCGTCGACGGAGAGCGTCTTTTCGCATTCCATCTTCCCGCTTGCTCTTTGTCTTGCTCTCTGTCTTGCGCTCCGTCCTCACCGTCTCTCCCTCGACTTCTACAGCGTTTTCGATGGCGATTGCTCCAGCACTTCTTGCAGTAGTAAAGTTTGATGCCGGTTTCAGCATTTATTTCGACGCCTTCAGCTGCTGCGAACCAGGGATAGTGGAGATTCTGAATCTGTGCAGAGATCAAGGATTAGAGAAACTCATGTCTTATAGAATAAAGATTAACACTCAAGAGATCAAAGAGTGGGCTTTCACTTCATCTTCTACTGATGATTCGATGACTGGAACAATTAGCGGAGAAGAGGTAATATTGACTCCCGCTATTCTGACTGAAATTTTTGGATTGATTAATGGTGAAGAAGATTATGAGCAAGATGCTCCTGAATTCAGAAGAATGTTAACTGAGCTGGGACATGCCGAAGGCATTCCCTCCAAGCTGCTCAAGGTGAATTTCCCGTTCAAGATCAAGTTTCTTGCGGAAATTGTTGGAAAAGTGCTACTGGGAAAGCACTCAGCCCACGATAATATTACAAGGCAACAATTTGCACTAATGTGTGCAATTGTTAATAAGAAGCAGATCAATTGGGCTGGCATTATGTTCGATTTAATCAGGAAAAAGAATGGAAAGAAAGAGGTTACCACCCTATGAAGGGTAGTTTGAATTTTTCTGAAGGAGAAATACCCTCACCTGCTTGTGTCAGCCGCCACCTCCATCAACGCAAGCAAGAAGATGGATCCATCGCTATTCGCCAAATGGAAAAGGACCTTCCTGAAGCCCGCTCCTGCAGGGGTTGCTCCAGTTACTTCTGAGAGCACCAGGACTGTCGCAGTCACTCCCCCCCTTCTAGCACCTGGCTCAGCAAATTTATCTCTTCCATCTTCTTCATCAGCTTTGCCGTCTACTTCAGTTGAAGTTCCTTCAACTTCAATTGAAGTACGACATTCTGCTTCTCCTCCAGCTTCTCCTCTACCTCCTCATCTTGCTGGGATATCCCAACCCAGTTTTGATTTATTGGTGCCTGAGATTCCCACTCCTCCTCAGTCACCAATTCCCTCTTCTGATCATCACCCTGCATCCACCCATGTATCTCCACATCATTCTCCAGCTCCATCTCCAGCTCCATCTCCAGCACATTCTCCAGCTCACCTTGCATATACCATCACTGCTGCTCTTCCACCCTCTGAAATTCCTCCTCCATCATCATCATCTTCTTTTGAAATTACTCCTGCATTTATATCTAGCATTGTGGAGTTAATTACCCCCTCAATCAAAATTATGATTGATGAGGCAATTGCTTCCCTTGCTTCTTCTATCTTATCTCTAACTGCTGCTATTCTGAAACTCTCTAAGTCTGCTGAGCCCTCTTCTTCTAGGGGCCTGGTTTCAGTGTCTACTGAAATCAGGCAGGGGGAGATGCTTGATGAAGACGTCTCTGAGCACCCCTTGGCCTCTCCTCCAGCAGTTCATCTTGCAGTAATAGAGAAAGCAACAGAAGATTCAGCTCCTCCTCCTCCTCTATCTGAACAGGAAATTTCTGATGCAGTTTTAAAGTCTGAATTTATTGTTAAAGCCTGTTTAGAAGAGAGTTTTACTCCCTTGGTTGCCCTATACCTAGAAGGAATCATCACCTCCTTTCTAGATGAATTGTGGGAATTAGGTCATGTTGTGGTCAATTCTGAAGGTATTCCCTTTACTTATTTTTTAGACATGTTAACTGATATGCTAGTTTGGGAATATCTGGAAGGCATGATTAGATGTCATTTAGAACAATTTTATTCATAAAACTACAGATAAATTGGAAGAAATTCTAGAAGTTCAAGAGTCTGTTATCCAAACTGCTCTAGAAGTTCAACCAGAACTAGAGGCTCAAATTTCTGAAGTTGCTCAGCCTGAAGTTCAAGCAGAACTAGTCACTTTGATAGTTTCTGAGATTCAAGAATCAGCTGCAGATGCCCAGATTGAGAAATCTACTGTATGGGATGATTCCCCAGGCTTGGACTTAGATGCTCTATTGGCACAGGATGTCATAGAAGAAGAAAGAGAAAGAGCTACTAGAAAGGAAAAAGAAAGAGCTATAAAAGAGGCTATTGAACCATATGATATGCCTATCTCCTCAAATTCTGAAGATGAGATCGATTTTGATGAGTCTGCTGAGACTAAGAGAAAAAGAATTGCTAAGAAGAAAAGAAAAGTTGTTGCTCCTCCTCCTGCTAATCCAGACAATGATACACCATATTATATACTGAAAGGAATTGATCCAAAGTCAAAAGACTTCCAGCATTGGATGTTGTTTTCTAAGAATCAGCAAAAGCAAAGGAAAAAGTCTAAGAGGTATGACTCTCCTGTTCCCAGATGGAATCCTAGAGGTCCTCCTCCTCCACCTCCCAGTGAAGGAGCCTCAGGAAATTTATCTTCTAAATCTGCCTCTCAATCTGAAAGATCAAATCCATCTCAACCTGCTCAAAGGCGAAGTTCGCAAGGATTCCAAGGTAAAAGCCAAACTGGCTATCAAAGACCTGATTCTGTTAAAGAACAAGTTAAGGAGGTAGTATATCAAAGACCAACCTTTTCCCCTCCTCCTTCTCCAAAGAAAAAAGTTTCATCTCCAAAGCCAGTTCATACTGAGAAAGATGTTCCAAAAGGTAAGTGATTTATTTTTTTTACTGAAAATTTTAGCAAGAACTTTGCTTAGTCTGCTCTCTCTTGTTATCTAGTTAATCAAGATAAAGAACCAGTTCACACTTCTTCTGAGATTGTTTATGAAAGCCCAGAGCTTGATCGTAACTTTAGGATGGCTCGTTTTCTTGAACTGGTTGGAGCAGCGCAAATAAGGAAAGCAAAAGCTGAAGGAAAGGACACTGCCGGATTAACCACAATGTCTAAATTCAGAAAGAAGGAGCTCGAAAATTCCAGGTCAGACCTGAGATGTTTGATCCTTCAAAATATATGGAAAAGCATCCTGAGGCAGTGGTCCCAAGGACAACAGAACTGAAAATTATTGGAGAACAAGATTTGAAGCTATCGAAAAAAGAAGCTCTAGATCCTACAAGAAAGATTACTTTTGTTTCTAGCTCTTCTAATCCTGAATCTAACTCTGAAGCACCTTAATTATTCATTGATTGACAGTTAATTTCTTATCTGATTGATTGATGATATCTGCTTAGTTATTTCCCTTTATGCATTTTATTTTACTTTCAGTAATTAGTTTTGTATGTTTTAATTGTTGAGAGACTTAACTCAAATAGGGGGAGATTGTTGGAACCCTAGGTTTTGATTTGAGTTCAGTCCTCTCTTTCTGTCTCTTGACCCAAGATTTATCGATGGTCAAAGGTTAGTTGATAGTTTAGATTCTCTAGTTGTGTAGAATTGCTTTTCCAGATGAATATTTGGTTAAGTAGTTTTTCGTTCGACTATAGTCGAACGTCGCTCGACTATCGTCTATCGGCTGATCGACGATTGTCTATCAGTTGGTCGACGTTCTGTCTGCGTTGATAGCTCGAATATCTGTTGATAGGTCGACTATCTGTTTGCTTTGATAGTTCGACTATTTGTCCTGATAGTTCAACTATCTGATAGCTCGACTATCGGTTGATAGGTCGACTATCTGTTTGCTTTGATAGTTCGACTATCTGTCCTGATAGTTCAACTATCTGATAGCTCGACTATCTGTTGATAGGTCGACTATCTGGTTGTTTTGGTAGTTCGACTATCTGTCCTAATAGTTCAACTATCTGATAGCTCGACTATCTGTTGATAGGTCGACTATCTGTCCGCTTTGATAGTTCGACTATCTGTTGATAGGTCGACTATCTGTGTTGCTTTGATAGTTCGACTATCTGCTTGGATAGTTCAACTATCTGATAGTTTGATTATCTTTTGATAGGTCGACTATCTGTTTTGTTTTGATAGGTCGACTATCTGTTGATAGGTCGACTATCTGTTTTCTCTGATAGCTCGACTATCTGCTCGATAGGTCGACTATCTGCTTCGTTTGGTAGTTCGACTATCTGTCCTGATAGATCGACTATCTGATAGCTAGACTATCTGTTCTGATAGGTCGACTATCTGCCGAGGTAGTTCGACTATCTTCTTTGATAGTTCGACTATCTGGATCATTTGACTATCTGTCCGATAGGTCGACGATCTCCGTGCGTCGGTCGACGATCTCCGAGGGTCGTTCGACGTTTTGCTGTATGTTTTAAATAGTTTTGTCGTCTTCTGTGATGTGACTAATTTCATAATTATTTTGGCATATTTTATAAAAGATTATCTGAGTAAATTGTGATAACACTTCCATGCTATATTTATTCTATCCTTTATGCATGAGCTAATCTTTTCTGATAAAGTTATTTGTCTTATAGCTGAGATATGATTTCTGCCAGGCTGTCCTTTATAGCCGTTAGACTCAAAAAGTCTTCCTTGGCTGTAAAGAGTCGTTTCTGATGTGACTTTCTCTTATATTATTTCATCAGAAGTATTTACAGCTTCTTAGAAAGCTTTATCCTTTTATAGGTCATCTGCCTGCTGTAGTATGTTTTTGCTTTATGCTTTTTGCAGCCCAGCTTGCAGAGTTCAGAAAAAGACAAGATTCAAACTCAGTTAAGAGCTGTTGCTGCTGCTGCTATATAAAGACCTCTTTGAAGAAGAAATCAACTAGTCCACATAGCAGAAAACTAGTTCTCAGATAAAAATTCATTCAGCACGCTTACAGCAAGATCAAGTTTACTGCTCTCAGCAATCTTCACTCAACTGAGAAGTGTTAGCTCTTCTGCTCTTCTTCAACCTGAGTTCTCCTGTTTCCAGGAAGTTCTGACTCAGAGATCTTTTGAAGAAGAAGAAGAAGATAGCTGATAGAAGATTTTCATTTCTTATTTTATATCTTCTTGTAGTTCTTCCTTCAGTATTTACTGAAGTGTTTCTGCACTGAAGCAAGACTTCATCTGGACGTTCTTTGAGCCAGGGGGAGCCTTGATTCTTTTAGAGCTTTCTAGCTCAGTGCAAGTTATTGTGCTTCTCTAATCTATTATAAAATAGAGAAGAAACCTTAACCTCCTTTCCCCCTCCTGTACAGGGTTATTACTCCCTTCAAAAGTAGCCCTTGGTGGCAGGGCACCTGATCAAAAACCTGTGTTGGTTTTTAGACACCTGATCAAAAGTCTAAAGGGTTTCTTGATCTACCTGAAGCAGATCTTGTTGGTGGCAGGGCACCTGATCAAAAACCTGAGTGGATTCCTACCTTGTTGGTAGAAGAGTGGACGTACCCAAGTTGTTTGGGGAGCCACTATAAATTCCTTGTGTCGTCTGGATTGCTTTATTTAATTACTTGCATTGTGGCTGTGATTAGATCTTAACTAGGTTTGCTAGTTGCTGATTAGGTTTCCTAGCCTTAACTGTAATTACAGTTGGCTGCCTTTTTGTGCACAACACTTGTGTTAGGCTCTAAGGTTTAATCTCAAATATCTATAACTTTCATTCCGCATTTAACTCCAAGGGAGTTGAGTAGAAAGTCAACTTTGCTAGTGCAATTTTTGATTACTCTATTCACCCACCCCCCTCTAGAGTAGTATCTATCCCTTCTCTTTCAGTCAAGTATTTCTGTGGTAGACAGACTGACCGCAAACAGGGAATCACCGCCCGAGATGGAAACATCCGGCGTGACTAAGCTTGCGTCAGGGAGCTCCTTTTCCCGCGGTCGGTATTGCAAGCTCGCCGCACCTGTTCGTATGGAGACATTCTTTTCTTTCTGAGTTCGCAGTCGCTTTTCAATTCGTTCAGAAACAGAGGATTTGTCCCTCTTCCTCTTCTTTTTCTCAGGAGTCTTCTCCAAGACCGGCATGTTCTGCTCCGGGTCCGGCAGTTTTGCATGGACAGTGCCTTGATGCCAACTGCGTCCAAGGAGGTCGCCGGAGTTACGGTTTGATTCCCGGCCAGCTCCTCTATCCGTTCTGCTGCTACGTCTGTTTGTTTCTCGGTATCCTGATTTACAGTCCGTACCTCCTCAGAACCCAACTTACAGATCTCCAGCGAAGAAACCTCCTTTCCGTCGTTTAGTTGCAGCAAGAAGGTTCCAGACACGGAGGCGACTATCGCCATTCCGCCAGATCCCGCGGGGGCCTGGTCTGAATGCTGCGACTGAGAAGTCGTGGCCGCATCCTAAGAAGCTTCTTTCAAGGGATCGGGTTCCTTTCTCTTTGCGGAAGTTCTGTCCTTTTGCAAACTCTCCTCAATATCATGAGTTTTCTTTTCCCCTCGTTGAACCACCTTCTTCACCCGCGTCGCGGGCCCCTTGGATCTGTCGGCTTTAGGGAGATTGCCAAAAAAAGATCCCAACCTCGACATGCCGGATTCGAGGACGCAGACCGCAAGTGGTGAATAGCGTCCCGTCGCGCAGATAATTTTGACAGAATGACATGCCCCTAGCCATATTTATAGCCCAAGCAGTGGTAACATTGGTTGCGGACTCTGCGGTTAAAGAAACATTTCCGAAATTTCTCGGAATTTGAAAATGTGCGGGGATTATGTTAACCCCAGAATCCGCAACACGGTTGATGTATTCTTCGTTGCGCATCTCAAGCCGCGGACTCAAATCCTCGGTCCGCCCAGACCGATCCACAGAATTCAAGATCGCACATTCTTTAGTCCGCGAGCCCAGTCCGCCTAGGTCGCGTCACTCTAGGAAGATGGCGCTCCGGATGGCCAGGAATTGCCTCCAGCTCGCAAGCCCAGTCTGCCTATCTCGCGCGGACTTCTTGATCTTTTCTTTTTGAGTCCCATCACCGCTGCCCGGTTCTCCTGTACCCCGGGCAGCCGGTTATCCTAGCCCTGCCCGTTTGGGCAGGCCCCCAAGCCTATAAATAGGGGGAAGTGGTGCACCCGAGGCACGCTGACTCGAATCCAGGAGCCTACTTGTTAAAGGCTGCAGACTCGGATCTCGAGCTTCGCGGACTCCGACTTGCTTCTCGCGCAATTTCCTTCCCACCTTTTGTAACCCGCAGTTTGTAATCAAAATCAAGCCCGTCGCAAGAGTGGCATTCAGGCCGCGACGGGCGAAGTCTGGTGTCGCCGTAGTTCACGGCTTCTCTGCTCTTTTCTCTTACCCGCTTAGTAGACTACTGCTTGAAGTTTGCTTTTTCCTTCTTTCCCCAGTGCTCGAACGGTTAGCTGGTGGTGCTTGAGTCCGTCGCATTTCGGGCATCAACAATAAAGTCCATTAGATTTGAAATTAACCTGCCAAAGGCCAATATAGTGTCATTCTTCATGAGATCTCCGCTAGCTGTTATCAACACTGAAAATAAGCTTGAAGAAATCTCGAAGAAATAGCTTGACATCATTCAAAATTAGAACATAACAACCAGCAACATGAAAATGGTTCATGAAGTGTAAAAAATCCTCATGGAAGAACAAAAGACAACTCTAGAGAGGAGAATGGATACTTGCACTCTGTAACTGTATAATCATCTGCAAGATGTTAAGAACCATGTCTCAAGGGAGTCAACTTACTAGATGAAAGACTCTCTATTGCAAAGAACTCCTTGACTAGGAGTTAACTTGCACTCTGTAACTGTTGGCAAAGAAGCCATAAAGGTGGATAATACAATGATCAAGGCCAACACTGAAAATGTTGTTTGGGTTATCAATGTAATCAGAGGTTCAATCGGGCTTGAACAATACTCATATGACAATAATATTGCTGCTCCTATCCCTGATGGTCAGTATGATGCGCAGTATAATGATGATCAGTATGGTCAAATTGATGCTAAGTGGGCTGAACCTTCTTCTTCAACTAAAATTCCTACCTTCAACCCCACTACTGAACAGATAGTAAGAGCTAGAGGCAAGTCAGTTATTTAAGAAGAGGAAGAGGTAAGACTCAGTAAGAAGAGGTATAGAGAAGATATGGAAACTAGGCCAGACTTTGAGAAATGGAGTCCTCATTCAAGGACTATCAAATTGTCTGCTTAGGATCAAATCAAGGAACACAAGACTAATAGTGTAAAACTGTATAACTCACTAGAGTGGGCAAAGCTAGAAAGAAATGAAGAGGCTAGGAGGAAGTTCAGGAGAGACGAAAAGATATGTGCAGTGCTACCAGATGCTCTTGAGCCCAACAAATACTTTCCTGAGCCCTACAGTTATTTTGAGAGATAAAGGCTGAAAAAGAACTAAGCTGATGAAAAAGCTGCAATGAAACCCAGCAGGGGGATAGTGATCAAGGAAGCTAAAACATGAAATGTTTTTTGTTTTTTCTTAAGGGCTTTAGGATTGTAATCATTATTATAAGCACACAGTCTATTTATGACTATTGCCTTAAATGAAAATTATATTTTTATGTGTGTATCAATTGCTGCTCTTATATACTATGAATGATTATCTTCTATATGTGGTAGTATATATCTTTGACTAGGGTTCTGACTTCATCAAATAGGGGGAGATTGTTGGGTTTATTGATCAAATGTCCTAGATTTGAAGAAGGTCCACAAGTCCATGGTATACACAAGGATGTATTTAATATATGTTCAAGTTCATTGTATGTAGGTTGAATAATGTTGCATTGATTAGACAGGCAGTCAGAGTCACAATAATAGTTGGACTCAAGACAGGTTTCTGAACAAGAAAAAATTTTGGCTAAGTCCAAAAGCGTTGAGTGAGCTTACTTCACTCAACTCCAGAAGGGAAAAGTGTTGACAGAACTCTATGCAGTCAAAGCCCCAAAGTTATTAAAAAAATCTGTTTAAGGATAGAAGCGTTGAGCAAAGGAAGTTCACTCAACGCCTACTCAACTGGATTTCTGGTCAAGTGTAGGAGCATTGAGAGAAGACAGGTCACTCGATGCCTCATCAAGAAGACAATCAAAGTTCAGAAGCGTTGAGTGTTGGAATTTCACTCAACGCCTTCATGTAAAGAAATTTCAACAAAGTCCAGAAGCATTAAGTGATGAAGGTTCACTCAACGTCTTAACTGTTAGACTGCAAATGTCAAAAACATTGAGTGTTGAAGGTTCACTCAATGCTCCTAGATGAAGAATTATTCTAATTGTTTCTGCGTCGAGTGACATGGCTTCACTCAACGCCTATGCAGATTGTCTGGAAATGATCAAGTCCACAATCTTTGAGTCTTGCTAACACCATCAAGAATTTAAATATCGCGGGTTTTGCACGCTAGATGACAAAAGGTGTTGCATGCCTTTAGTACAATATTTAATTGAAAAGAGATGTTGCAATTGCCAATTCTAGCTGGTCCATACTGTGCAAAGAACCGTTGGACGGTGATCAAGGTGATTTTGGAGAATTTTAAAATAGGTTTTTTGGTCATCTTCTTCCTCTAGAGAAAAATAGAAGAAGTTTTCTCGGAACTAATATTTATAAAGAGTCTGTGATCCATAGACAGAAGTTGTCTATTAAAGAAACAAAAAATTGAAGATTCAACACGTCTTAAACAGCAAAATCAAAAATCTTGTTTTCTGAACAAGAAGAAGTTGCGTAGACAATTTTGACTGTTGTTCATCTTAAAGTCCACTGTAATCCACTATTACATAAAAGGCTTGAAGGTACTGGGCTCTACAGTATCTTCTCAGGACAAGCTAAACTACTGAAGATCTACATACTTATTATTGTGGAGAACTTAGGACTAAAGCATTTCCATTCAAGAAGAAGAAGACTCATGGAATATCTTTCTTTGGATTTAATCACCACCAAACTCATTCTCTCTCTATAAGATCAATTTTGATCTAAGTTGGAAGCCTGAAATATAAAGGCTGAGTGGTAGGATTCTGGTGTGAATCTGAGGTAGGGCTTCTGAGTCTAAGGTATGATCTGAGTCAGATCTGAGCAGTACGAAACTTGATGTCTCTAAGTGTAGGGTTATTCTTTTAGCCTGGGTTGTAGGGCTTCTTGTTAAGCCTGAGGTAGGTAATCTGGAGGATCACTGAGCTGTAGCTGTTAAAGTTACTCTGAGTAGGTAGGTCTTAGGCCTAAGGTAGGACTTGGTGGAAGTAAGAGAGATCCTAAGAGATCTGTCGTGCAAGCTCTTTGAGTTGAGATTTGGTGAAGATTTCCTTCTCTAACATAATGTTAGAAAGGTGAGAGGAAAAGTGGATGTACCCATACCGTGGGGAACCACTATAAATACTGTGTGTTGATCTGTATTCTTGAAATCTAAAACAATAATCTAACTCACAACACACCAAAATAAAAAGTAGCCATAAAGACTTGAAAAACCTATTAAGCCCCACCCTCTAGGTCTTTAACTATAATTGAAACAAGGACTTTCACCACGGCCTACCCACCTTGTGTTTGCCAGCAGTATTCAAGTTAACAAACTTCGCCATTTCGTAAGGTCCCCCATGTTAACCCCAGAATCCGCATCATCTCCAGCCAAGCATTTCCCCCCCCTTTTTTGCCGGACTCAAGAATCTCAGTCCGCCCAGGTCGCCGATCTTATGCCAGGTGCTCGAGCCGACGAGCTCCGAGCCAGTTCGCCCAGTTCGCCTAGTTCGCCCCGGTCGCGCCTAAGTCTGACTGGCGCTCAACATGCCCGAGGTCCCAGCTCGCAAGCTCAGTCCGCCAGCCTCGCGGACTGCTTGTTCTTTCTCTTCTGTGCCCCGGGCAGTCGGTTATTTTATCCCTGCCCGTTCGGGTAGGCCTCCAGCCTATAAATAGGGGGAGGTGGTGCATTCAAAGGAGGCCGACTGGGACCCCAGAGATTCATTGGGTAAAGGCTGCGGACTCAAATCTCAGACGTTCGCGGTCTCGAATCTGCGCTGCCTCCCATTTTCCCCTCGGTCCGTTAGTAAGCGGTTGCTTGCAGTTCCTTTCTCTCTTCTTCCTTTCTTGCAGGAACTTGAGGGCGCATTTTCTGCATCAACATCAACACGCGACCTTCAGATTGAAGCTATCGCTGAAGTTCTCGGACCAAGATGTCGGATCGTCGATCGACTCATTATCATGCCCGCTCAGGTCGCTCAAGCTCCTTAAGCGACCTGTGGGATGCGCTCGACCGTTCCAGGAGAGAAGCTGAGCAGTCCCGGAGGGAGACCGATCAGCGCCTTGACGCAATCAGCCAGGCCTTGATCGCGATAACTCAGCGACTCGATCAACCTAGGGCTGCCGTCGAGCAGGAGCCAGTCCGCAATACCCCGGTTCGCCAGGCGCGAACTGCGACGCCACCACTCACAAGCTCGCCCATCCAGCCCGCAGTCCCACCAAGGCCTCAAACCGACGAGCTCACTGCACTCATGGACTTTTTCCGCGAAGTGGCCCAGGGAAGTCCAGCCCGCCGACTTAATTTTGCGGAAGATAATCAGGCCGTGCGACCTCCTGCGACTTCGGCTATAGCCCAATTCGGGGAGTCCCCTTTTGTTGATAAGATCCGTCAAGAGCAAGCTCCTAGCAACTTCAGGGAGCCTCGCATTCCATTTTACACTGGGGACACGGATCCCGTCGCTCATCTCCAGGCTTTTGAGGATGCAGTAGCGGTGAGGTGTTTGACAGATGGTTTGAAATGCAAGTTCTTGGTGACTACTTTCGACGGCCCGGCCCGAGAATGGTTCCATGAACTATATCCCGGATCCATCGCCAGTTTTGCTGATGTTGATGCTCGAAAAGCGACGGACTCGGGCACCACCAGCTAACCGTTCGAACACTTGGGGAAAAGAAGGGAAAAACAAACTGCGAGCAGCAATCTACTTGGCGGACTAGAAAAGGAAAGGAAAGGCAACAGAGCCGTAGAGCACGGCAACACCAGACTTCACCCGTCGCGGCCTAAATACCACTCCTGCGACGGGCTTACTTTTTATTATCAAGATGCGGTTACAAGAAAAGAAAAAGAAAGCAATGGGGAAAGCAAGTCGGAGGTCGCAAAGCAAGAGATTCAAGTCCGCAGCCTTTAACAAGTGGGCTCCTGGGCTCGAGTCAGCGTGCTTTGGGTGCACCACTTCCCCCTATTTATAGGCTGGGGGCCTGCCCAAGCGGGCAGGGCTAAAATAACCGGCTGCCCGGGGTACAAAAGAGCCGGGCAGCGGTGACGGGAAACAAAAAAGGAGAAGGAACAAGCAGTCCACGCGGGACAGGCGGACTGGGCCAGCGAGCTGGAGACCCCCCTTGGTCGCACTGAGCGCGTGACCTTTAGACTAGCCGCGACCTGAGCGGCCTGGGCGGCCTGACTCGGAACCTGCCGGTCTGAACCTGATTCGCCGATCTAGCAGGGCTGTGAACTGAGGGCGATCTGAGCGGACGGGTTTCTGGAGTCCGCCTAAGTGACGGACCATGCCCACTGGCGAGCTGGGCGAACTGAGTACTTAAGTTCAGCGAGGGAAGGGCAAGATGCCTAGCTGGAGATGTTGCGGATTCTGGGGTTAACATAATCCCCGCACATTTTTGAGTTTTGGAAAATTCCGAAAATGTTTCCTTAACCGCTGAGTCCGCAACTATCATTAATGCTACTTGTGCTATAAATACTGCCGGAAGCGCTGTCTTCTGTCAGAACTGTCTGCGCGACGGGTCGCTACTCACCACTTGCGGTCTCGACTTTCCAGTCCGGCATGGCGAGGCTGGGGTCGTTCTTTGGCAGCATGGCTGCTCCAATTGAGAAGCCGAAAGCGAGTTCTCGGCCTAAAAAATCGAGCCATCGAAAAGATGCGCCTGCCCGCCATCAGGGGGAGAGTTCGGACCAGGCGACGCAAGATCCAGTCCGCGATACTGTGAAGACTGCGAGTGCTCCCCCAAGTCCTCTACGGGAGAAACCGAATCCGCCCTCCGTTTCTGACCAAAACCCTGCGAACTCCTCCAGCATGGAGGTGCATCGCTCTCCTTCGGGGACCATCATGTTGCGGATAGAAACGGAAAAGGAAGTTTCATCGCCGAAAGTCCAGCAGCAAAGGACCGAGGAGAAGCTTCCTGCTGGTGAGACGATAGTGGAGCGGGGAGGGAAGGTTGCCGAGGAACGAGATAAGGAGTCCGCTGAAAACGCGACCAACAGTTCCATCGAAAAGCAAGTTGTCGCTCCAAACTCAGCTCCCGAACCCAAGCCGGTTGTCATCGATTTAGAGAAGACTCCTGAGGAGAAGAAGAAGAGGAAAAGAGATGGTAATGCCGCCGAGCGGGTAGAGAAGAAGTTGAAAGTTAGGAAAGAGAAAAATATCTCCAAGCGGACTGGAGCTGCGAGCTTGCAGCATAGGCCGCGAGAAAAAGAAGTCCAAGACGATCTCGTCACTCCCGATCCTCTGTTCGCAGAAGGTGATCCCCCTTCTACGCTCAGCCTATCAACCACTGAGATACTCGACTCTATAGATAATGATCAGCTTGCGAGTATAAATCGCTCTCTACTGGAGGTGCTGCAGCCCGATACCGCAACTGGAGGAAAAAATCTTGACGACCCTTCTTCTTTTTTTCCAGCTGAAGAGAGGAAGAAAAACGAGGATCAACTCGCAATAATGAAGGCGAAGGTTGAAGCGGCCTCGGAGAAGCTCGTGGTGGATAAGCGGACTGAGGATCTTCAGATTGCTGCCGAGCTGATGCGATCTGGTAAGTTGCAGCCGGCGACCAAGCGGTTTCAGAGCTCTTGGTTGTACAAATCCCCTCCTCGAAAGTCGCGGCCAGTCAAGATCCTTACAGAAACTGATGACATAGTTACCTCGAGCAGATCGCTGGCCGAGACAAGAGCACTAGTCCGCCGTGAATGGAGGCGTCGCCTAGAGGCTTTTGATCCGGAGCGGGTGAGGCGACCTATCCTTGATAGTCGTCAGATCGCCGCGAAGATAACCAAAAGTGGATAAAAAACCTTTTCCCTTTTCTCTTTTTTCTTCTGGAGCCATTGCGGCCTGGATACTGAGGCGTCTTCACTTTCTTTGTTGCAGTTCAGAAATCCACGCCCGATTCTATCGAGGTCGGCGAGATCGTGCCTACGCCGCCAAATGTGTCGGAGGCCGCGACGCGGACTGCTGATGGATTCGCACAGGAGGAGCTGCCTGCTAAAGAAGACAGTGTATTGTTAGCGAAGAATAGTGAGGAAGAGTTATGCGAGCTTCGGACTGCACTAAAGAAAAGCAGAGCGCGGGAAAAAATCCTGGAAAGCGAGGTCGCCAGCCTTTCAGCCGCATTGGAAAGTGCGAACAAGGAGAAAAATCGTCTGAGCGGAGATGTCCGCCATTATAGGGGCAAATATTTGACCTTGGCGAGGGAAGGAAAGAAGCAAGTAAGCGAAGCCGCTGGGGTGAGATCGCAAGCGCCTCAGCCTGCTGTAGGGGAGGGATCGGCCCCTGCGGCAAGCGGACAGCCCGCGGCGGTCGCAGATCCAACCCTGGCAGTTCAAATGATTCCATTTCCGCGGGTAGCCAAAGACATGGCTCATATGCACCGCACCTTCAATAACATGCACCACCTGGTTTCCCAACTCTACTGCGAGATCCTGCGAGGAAGTGACCTGGCTGCACATGTTGGAATGGAGGAGGAGGTGCGACCTGCTCAGAGAGACCGCGGAAGGCGCTAAGGCCTAAACATTTGCTTTCTATTATTTTTTAAGCTGCTGTATAATATTGTTGTTGAAACTCTTCGTTTTGTGATTGCGTCTGTGTTGTGATATTACTCTGCTTGTCGCATACTATTATTCTTTTTGGACAATCCTGTTGTGAAATGTAAGTTTTACGGACTGGTGTTTTATGCCCGCTTATCTTGTTTACCAGAAAATTGCGATCCCTGCGGGCATACCGTGAATTCGCAATTATTTGCAGGGAGAATAGGAAAGAGGCGAGCTGAGCGGACTGGCTTTGAATCCGCAAAGCCTTTGGAAAATATCCGATATTGCAGGGAAAACAGGGAAGCGGCGAGCTGAGCGGACTGGCTTTGAATCCGCAAAGCCTTTGAAAAATATCTGATATTGCAGGGAAAACAGGGAAGCGGCGAGCTGAGCGGACTGGCTTTGAATCCGCAAAGCCTTTGAAAAATATCTGATATTGCAGGGAAAACAGGGAAGCGGCGAGCTGAGCGGACTGGCTTTGAATCCGCAAAGCCTTTGAAAAATATCTGATATTGCAGGGAAAACAGGGAAGCGGCGAGCTCAGCGGACTGGCTTTGAATCCGCAAAGCCTTTGAAAAATATCTGATATTGCAGGGAAAACAGGGAAGCGGCGAGCTGAGCGGACTGGCTTTCCGATCTGAGCGGATTGACGGCTGTCATGTCAGACGATTTTTATATAAATAGAGTTGTTATTCTTTGTTTGCGTAGAAAGCAGTGGGAGCTGAAGACTTGCGGTCTGAAAACATGGTATCCGCACGTACTGAAGCCGCAGCCGCCTTCCACGCTGCCGATCATAAAAAGAGTAGACTAACCGAAGCCGATCTGGAGGCGTTCTTGGGAGTTCATATGGCGGACTCGCCCGTGCTCGCGCGGCTCCCCGAGCACCACGAACGGCTGAATTTTTCAACCGCTACCCAGCTCGCAATTCCAATAGATCACTTTGACTGCGGTTTCAAATTTCCCCTGCTCTGGGAGGTCGCGGAGATCTTCGAGCATTATGGGGTGGTTCCGGGCCAGCTTGCCCCGAACAGTATGGTTGCGATCTGCAGTTTCATTGCTTACCTGCGGGCTGAGAGGATTGAATTTTCCTTGAAGGTTTTCAGGAAGATTTTCTCTGTTCGCTCTATTACACCGACGGGAGACCCTGAGTACAAAGGCATCATCTACTTTTACTGTAGGGGAATGAAAGTTGTGGGCTTGCCGAACAAGATTCACAACTGGACCTCTAGGTATCTCATCTTTGAAGGCGACCTGGGGTTCCTTCATACCAGTCCGCAGCTGCGCGCAGATGCTGACTTTAAGAGCGTGCGGCTGAACGATGCCGAGACCGCCATCGTCAAGTTCCTTGACGGAGCGAGGCTGGATGTTGACTATTACATCCCGCTGCTGCCTGGGCTATATACTGTTAGCCGCCAAGAGAGTAAGTCTTGCGACCTTCGTTTGTACCCGCAACAACTTAGGAATTTTAGCTAACTTTCTCTCTTGCAGCGACCTTGGCGGTGCCCGCAAATCTGCCCGTTGCGCCTGCCGGACAGACTCCTACGCAAGGGGAAAGGAGAAAAGAAATCGCAAAAAAGAGGAGGGAAGACGGAGACCCCGCCGCGGGTTATTCTTCTGATGGCAGCTTCGACATTGCGGGCTTCGGCGAGAAGCAGAAGGATCTGAGGGGCAACCCCATGATCCACTGGCATGAAAAGAAAAAGTATGTCCGCCTATCAACGGCTCTTCCCTCTTGGAGGAGCCCGCGCCCGTCTCGCCTTGCCCACGTCACCCTGTCCGCTTTGTATGGGAAGCAGAACCTTCGCGATCTGCAAGGTGTGGCCCCTGATGACCTCCCTCTTCTCGCTGCGCAGGCCAGTGCGAACGCTGCCGTCACCAATCATTTCTTAGGCAGGCTCACGCGCGAGCTGCTTAGGGACAATGCGCGGCACAGGAAGGAAAGCGATTCGCTGAAAGAGAGGAATAAGCGGCTTGGTGCAAAAGTTAACCAATATAAAGAAGACAAGGCCGTAAGTGCTTAGTTAACCGCCATTAATCTTGCTTATCTTCCGCGGACTGATGTTTTGAAATCTTTTGCAGACCGCTTATGAGGTAACCAACCCCGACTTTCAAAAGGCCATGTTTCCTTTTGTAAGAGAAAGCGTCGAGGTCGCGCTTGAGCGCGTTATCAGCGATGGGTACGTGAAGGCCGGGGTAGACTCTATTCCCTTCCTGAAGCTCTTCCCGGAGCTAAAGGATAAAGTTGCCGAGTTTGAGCAAGCTGATAAGGGAAAAGCAGTTGCCGAGGATGACGAGGAGGAGTCTGCTGACGAGGAAGTGGCCTCAAGCCAACAGCAAGGAGGTCAATCGGATCAGTCCGCTAACTCCAGCTCTGGTGAGAGTAGCTCGCGAACAGAACCTTCAGCCGCTTCTCGCTCTGACGACAGCAGCAACAGTGACTCAGGCGGCTACTCGCCTATTGTGGATGTGGATGGGTCAAGCCCTGAGAAGCCTGCGGACAAGAAGCAGAGGATAGAATAGGGATATATACATTGTAATTTTTTGGTTTTCTTTAATGTAAGGGGGGAGGGGCGGACTTTACGCGAGTCCGCCAGGACATGTAATTTTTGAATGGATATATATAAAAAAGGATACTTTTGATATCTTCTGAGATTTTCTGCTTGTTTCTTGCTGATACTTTAGAGGTCGCACTTATATCATTGCTAGCTGAAATTTTACTACCATAACCTTGTTACAATATGAACGGAATGTGTTCCTTGGGAAAGAGACGATTGATGCGGGCTTGGATGAGTTCAGTTCTCAACCCGCATTTCTCAGAACTTTTGCCAGTTTTTGCGAGAACTAAGATAACGAAAGAACTATAATTTGCTAACCCAAATATCATGAATAAGCGAACTGGACGGACCAGGGTTACCGTCCGCAGGTATGTACGCTTGAATTTCTTCTAAGTACATTGTATGCATCGAATGAATTCTGCGGACCAGGCGAATTAGAAAACCGAAACCCGCACTGCCTCAGCCAGCAACATCAGAAATGACCTAATCAAGGGACGGCGGACTGAGCGGATAATACAACTGAAGTCCGCACTTCATTAATGAATAATAACAGAAATGACCTGTAGTTCACAACCAAGCGGGTAGGTGCGGCCGGAGCGGCATTGCTTTCCTCACAAGGCTATGAATTACAGAATCAACCCATGGGACAGCGGACTGAGCGGATAAGGCAACTGGAGTCCGCACTTCATTAATGAAAAGTATCAGAAATGACTTGTAATTCACAACCAAGCGGGTAGGTGCGGCCGGAGCGACATTGCTTTCCTCACAAGGTTATGAATTACAGAATCAACCCAGGTGACGGCGGACTGAGCGGATAAGGCAACTGGAGTCCGTACTTCATTAATGAAAAGTATCAGAAATGACTTGTAATTCACAACCAAGCGGGTAGGTGCGGCCGGAGCGACATTGCTTTCCTCACAAGGTTATGAATTACAGAATCAACCCAGGTGACGGCGGACTGAGCGGATAAGGCAACTGGAGTCCGCACTTCATTAATAATGACGACCCCTGTGAAGAAGAAAGCCGTAGTCTGGAGGCCAAGCGGTAGGTGCGGCCGGAGCGGCATTGCTTTCCTCACTGGACCTCGAGATCTGCAGACTCAATAACTCAATTTACTGCCCTCTTGCCTGGAGTACAGTCTAAGTCGATCTCTCGGGCAGGTACGGCCGGAGCGGCATTGCTTTCCTTTGAGATCGACAAGACTGTGGGTCTCCTGCAGGCACTGCTTGAGGGTACCAAGGAGTGTTCGAGAGTCACAGCCCCAAGATGATCTGGGGGTAGGTGCGGCCGGAGCGTCATTGCTTTCCCCATGCGATCATCTGGGTTGTAACAATATCCCTTAAGTGGCGTGGTAGAGCTGACCTCCACTTCGCTCCTCCATAATGCAGAAGTGGGGTTAGGTACTAGCCGGGATCCGAAATCCAGTATCCTACCGCACTAGAGTTGGTAGGCTCCCACTACACGGTGCGAAATCTCCCCGCATCACGTGGTCGTCGTGGTGTTATGCTGACACCAACGGTTCTAGGGGAGGTTTTTGCTGGACACGGCGATATCTCCTGGCATCAAGCAACTGCCGGGAGTTGCTCGAGGAGGTAAGAAAGAAGAGGCATTCGAAGAAGTGTTAGTATGAGTATTTAGGCGAGTATCAATTTTGAGAGATTCGTATAACCATAAAATAGAGAGTTCAGAGAGAATCGTTTAGAGTTATCCTTGCTCCATATATTTAACGCTTTAGGTCATCTCCGCTCCATGTGGTCTTCACCCTCAAACGTTTGTAACCGGTAGGCCCCATTTTGAAGTGCTTCCTTGATAATGAATGGTCCTGCCCAGCTAGGATTAAGCTTCCCAACTGAGCTGGCTCTTGCAGCAGCATCGACCTTTTTAAGAACCAGATCTCCCACTTGAAAGTGTTTGATCCTTACGTTCTTATCGAAGTAACGGGCCATTCTTCTTTTTACTTCCTCCTGCCTGATAGCAGCCTTGTCTCTGACCTCTTCGATATGCTCCAGACTGAACCTCATCTCCTCGCTGTTCAACTCAAGCCAATCCTCCATGCCTTGCCTGGCAAGCAGTACCCTAGGCGACAGAACTTCAAACTCAACAGGAATCAATGCCTCGGACCCGTGAGAAAGCTTGAACGGGGTTTCTCCTGTTGCAGATGAAGGTGTTGTTCTCAGGGTCCAAAGGACTGAGGGAAGTTGATCAGCCCAACTGCCTTTGAGATTTTGAACCTTTTTCTTAAGCAGGTTGAGGATTTGCTTATTAGCTGCTTCTACTTGACCATTGCTTCTGGGGTGATGCACCGATGCGAAGCGCAGCTCTGTTCCGATCTGTCTGCAAAAGTCTATCATTTCCGCATTATTGAACTGTGGTCCATTATCGGTGATTATTGCCATAGGGATTCCATGTCGGCAGACTATCTCTCCCCAAATAAAATTCCTCACGACCTGGGTTGTTGTCTTTGACAATGCTTTAGCCTCAATCCACTTACTGAAGTAGTCGATCATGACTATAATAAAACGCCGCTGCCCACTTGCCATGGGAAAAGGGCCAATGAGATCCATTCCCCAGACAGCAAAGGGCCAAGGGGTTATAATCGACCTGAGAGATTGAGCTGCTTGATGCTGAAGAGGGGCGAATTTCTGGCATTGAACACATTTTCTCGCATAGGTCTCAGAGTCCTTCTTCATTGTAGGCCAGAAGTAACCTTGCCGCAGGATCCTTCTTTCTAATGTTTTTGCTCCCGAATGACTTCCGCACTCGCCAGAATGCACTTCCCGGAGAATGGTGGGAACCTCACTTTCTGAAACACATCTTGCCATTGTGGATAAAAAGGTTTTCCTGTAGAGAATGTCGGATATCAAGTAATAGTGTGCTGCCTTCAACCTGAATTTCTTCTTATCCTTGACTGACTGATGTAGATTCCCGGTTGACAGGTAGAGAATGAGTGGATCCATCCAAGAGGGACACAGATCGATTTGCATTAGCCCTTCTTCCTCCACCGCTGGGCGGAAAAGTTCAGAAGTTGTCCCTCCTGACGAGAGCCCGTATTTTGCGAGAACGTCGGCCTCCTCATTCTCTGTTCTTGGAATGTGCTCAATAGTAAAACTTTTGAATCTGCCAACCTCAACCTTTACCAGCATAAGGTACCTTTTCAACACTGGCTCCCTGGTCTCGAAGTTGCCGAGAACTTGCGAAGCCATTACTAGTGAATCAGTCTTGATATGAACGTGATCAATTCCAAGCTCTCGTGCAAGCCTCAAGCCGGCTAATAAAGCTTCATATTCCGCCTGATTGTTAGTTACTGGAAAATAGAACTTGATGGCCTGCTCAAGTTTGACACCATTCGGGTTTATCAGAACTACTCCTGCACCCGAGGAGTTTCTACCAGAAGCTCCATCCACATAAATGGCCCAAGATAAAGGGGACCTTGCTGTTTGGTCCGAGCTGGATTCTGTCGTATCAATCATGAAATCTGCAAGCACCTGTGCCTTGATAGCTGTTCTGGGCACATAGGAAATTTCAAACTCGCTCAGCTCGATTGCCCATTTAGCTAGCCTGCCTGAATGCTCTGGTTTTTCTAACACATTCTTCAAAGGTTGATCAGTAACTACCTGAATTGAATGAGCCTGGAAATACGGACGGAGTCTGCGGGCAGACATAACTAATGCTAAAGCTAGCTTCTCTAGGATGGGATACCTTGCCTCTGCATCCTTCAGGATGTGACTGACATAGTAAACAGGGAACTGCCTCCTGCTTTCTTCGCGAACCAGAACTGAACTAACTGCCTCGGGACCAACCCCTAGGTATAGGAATAACGCCTCCCCTGCTCGAGGGCTTTGGAGTAAAGGAGTTGAGGTTAGTTGCTTTTTCAATTGCTCAAAAGCCAAGGAACACTCTTCTGTCCATTGAAACTTGGACGCTCCCCGAAGAGTCTTAAAGAATGGTGCACTTTTATCTCCAACTCGAGAGATGAACCTCCCGAGTCCTGCCAACCTCCCCCCTAACTGCTGAACCTCTTTGGGTGAACGGGGAGGGGTCATACCAAGGATGGCTTTAACCTTATCAGGATTGGGGGCTAAACCCTCGGGAGTAAGGAGATGGCCGAGAAACTTCCCTTTACTTGCCCCAAAGACGCACTTTAACGGGTTAAGCTTTATTTTGCGCCTTTGTAGAGTAGAAAAGGTCTCTACAAGATCTACCAGGTGCTGCGGAAGAGACCTACTCTTAATCAGAAGGTCATCCACATACACCTCGAGGTTTCTACTTTTTTGTTCTTTAAACACTTGGTCCATCATGCGCTGATAGGTTGCGCCAGCATTTTTAAGCCCAAAGGGCATCACAAGATAACAATAGCAACCGTCATTAGTGATGAATGATGTGCAAGGGATATCAGGTTTATGCATTCTTATTTGGTGATAACCAGAGAATGCGTCTAAAAAACTCATAAACGGATACCCTACCGCAGAATCAACTAATAAATCTATCCGAGGCAAGGGTAGAAATCTTTCGGGCATGCTTTATTCAAACGAGTGAAATCTACACACATACGCCACTTTCCCCCAGGTTTCTTAACCATTACAACATTAGAGACCCACTCGGGATACTGAATCTCTTGAACGAAGCGCGCTTTGAGGAGTTTAGCAACCTCCTCTCTGATGGGCTCTGCTAGCTTGACAGCTACATCCCTCTTTTTTTGCTGGACGGGCTTGGCGGCTGGATCGACATTGAGATGGTGGCAAGCCACGTCGGGATCCACCCCTGGCATGTCCTCCGCTGACCAAGCGAAGACATCCAAATTCTCCAATAGGCAAGATATCAACTCCGCCTTTTGATCCTCTGGCAATTCGGAGTTGATAGAGAGCTTTCTTCCTTCTCCCTCTGCGATCGGGACTTCTTGTGTCACCTGGGCAGGTTCCAGGTGAGCGCCTTCTCTAATCTCAGCATCTTTTGAAGGAGTGGCTTCTGCTGCTGCTGGAAAAGCTGGGGGGGAAACCTCAGTCATGTTGACCGTTCGGAGGTAACACTCTCGAGCCTGCCTCGGGTCGCTCCTGACCCTACACTGGCGGCCATCCTTGCAGAACTTGATGGCTAGATGGTATGTTGAAATGATGGCGCGATATTTGTTTAACAACGGTCTTCCAAAGATGGCATGATAGCTGCTCGGAGCATCTACCACTATGAACTGGATTTCTTTGGTCACCCCTCCGAGCGTCACCGTGAGTGTGACACTTCCTTCAACCTCCTTCCTTTCTCCTGAGAAGCCATAGAGCGGCCCTTCGGTGGAAAGCAGAGTCTTTCCAGTCCTCAGGGCTTCGAAAGTGGACTTAAAGAGGAGATTCACGGAGCTGCCGGTGTCGATGAGGATTCTATCGACCGTGAAGTTTCCGATGGCTGCCTGGACCACGATGGCATCATCGAAGGGGTTGGCGGTTGCAGGAAGGTCCGCAGAGCCAAAGGTGACGACTTCAGAAGGTGGGGCAGAAGAAGTAGAAGCAACTTCAGTTCGCGAAAGCCTTGACAAAGAGGACTTCCGGGTAGATTCAGCCCCTGCTCCGCCATGGATGAAAAAGAGTCTTCCCAAGGCCCCCTCGTCCACAACATCAATACACTCATTTTGGATGTCAATGAACCCCAGATGGCCTTCATCCCTTATCTCTATGCATTCCTGGTGAACTTCAGCCACCTCCTTGCCCTTGGAGGTGGAAGGCCTTGAAGAATCATTCTTCCTGCCCAGGTCCTCGAGCTTGCCCTCGGTGAGCAACCTCTCAACTAGCTTCTGAAGAGCCTTGCAGTCTTTAGTCAGATGACCTTTCTCCTTGTGAAAATTACAGAACTGAGAGTTGTCTCTGGGCTTCCAATCTCTCTGAGGCCCTTGCCTCTTTTCTTCAACTTTCTTCTTCTGGATTACTTGGGCAACCTCTTCAAAGTCGATGCCTAGATCTGCAAGCTCTTCCATAGGGCTGCTCCCGTGAGGATTTGAAGCTGGCTGGGTTCTCTGAAGAATGGGGAGCGCTTGAAGGGGAACGACGGGAGCAGCGGCCAACGGCAGTCTCTGATCATGAAACTGTTGATGGCTGAGGAAAGGTTTCTTATGGCGGAGGTTGCGCCCCCTCTGAGGTGGAGGGTGGAAATCAGGTCGGGGAGGCTTACTGTGGTACTGATTGTTGGAAAAGGAGTGAGGGTCATCCCTTCCTCCAGCTTTAGCTGTCAGGGATGAGATATAGGTAGGATTGGCATTTTCCCCCTCAATAAAGCGATTGGCTATCGCGATGAGCTCCTGATAGGTTGACGGTGCCTTTGTTGTCACTTTGAATTTCAACGGGCCCTCCCGGAGGCCGTGAATCAGGGCAACTTTGTAATAATCGGGGTTCACATTCCTTACCCCTTGAATTTCTTTCTGGAACCGATCAACGAATCTTGCCACCGATTCATTGTCTCTTTGCCTAATATCAAAAAGGGCTGCCGGCCCATCCTTTCTCTTCTTAGAGGTTGCGAACCTCAGGAGCAACTCGCTGCGAAGCTCAGCGAAGGAGGAAATGGTGCCTGGAGGCAACTCATAAAACCATTCTCTTGCTTGTCCATCAAGAGTGGTCACCAGAAGTTTACATTTCAGGGCGTCGGAGAGGCTTCTCAATGCTACTGCCCCTTCGAATGCCTGCAGGTGGGAGATTGGATCAGTCTCCCCTGAATAAAAAGGGAGACGAGGCTCTCTGAAATTGCTCGGTGCTGACTCCCATCGGATTCGATCGATGAAGGGAGAGGGAGTTTCTGAATCAGTAGAAGGGCGGACTGGAGGATGAAACTCTGCGAGTTCTGCGGACTGCCGATCGATAAAGTCTAGTCGGCGAGCAGGGGTCCCTCGGGCTGCCTCCCTGAAGAAATCCGTCAGGGGGGCGAACTGAGCCGCCTGAGGTCGCAGGGGAGCTGCGGACTGAGCTTGGTGGAGAGGCGGAGGCGCAGTCGCAGGCGACTGCTGAAGAGGGGTGCGACGAGCCGGGGTCCGGCGGACTGGAGTCTGGCGGACAGGTGTCTCAGCAACTTCTTCAGCAACCTGGGGAGCAAGTCGCTGAGTCAATGCTAGCAAGGCTTGGCTAATCGTATCGAGCCGCTGGTCAGTCTCTCTTCGAGATACTTCGGCTTCCCAGCGGGACTGCTCCAACGCCTCCCACAGCGAATCATCGGGGGAGCTGGAGCGGTCGGAGCGGCGACCTCGGCGGTCTGACATTTCTATCCGCGGTTTCAAAAAACTGCTCGAATCTGAAGGTCGCGTGTTAACTGTTGATGCTCGAAAAGCGACGGACTCGGGCACCACCAGCTAACCGTTCGAACACTTGGGGAAAAGAAGGGAAAAACAAACTGCGAGCAGCAATCTACTTGGCGGACTAGAAAAGGAAAGGAAAGGCAACAGAGCCGTAGAGCACGGCAACACCAGACTTCACCCGTCGCGGCCTAAATACCACTCCTGCGACGGGCTTACTTTTTATTATCAAGATGCGGTTACAAGAAAAGAAAAAGAAAGCAATGGGGAAAGCAAGTCGGAGGTCGCAAAGCAAGAGATTCAAGTCCGCAGCCTTTAACAAGTGGGCTCCTGGGCTTGAGTCAGCGTGCTTTGGGTGCACCACTTCCCCCTATTTATAGGCTGGGGGCCTGCCCAAGCGGGCAGGGCTAAAATAACCGACTGCCCGGGGTACAAAAGAGCCGGGCAGCGGTGACGGGAAACAAAAAAGGAGAAGGAACAAGCAGTCCACGCGGGACAGGCGGACTGGGCCAGCGAGCTGGAGACCCCCCTTGGTCGCACTGAGCGCGTGACCTTTAGACTAGCCGCGACCTGAGCGGCCTGGGCGGCCTGACTCGGAACCTGCCGGTCTGAACCTGATTCGCCGATCTAGCAGGGCTGTGAACTGAGGGCGATCTGAGCGGACGGGTTTCTGGAGTCCGCCTAAGTGACGGACCATGCCCACTGGCGAGCTGGGCGAACTGAGTACTTAAGTTCAGCGAGGGAAGGGCAAGATGCCTAGCTGGAGATGTTGCGGATTCTGGGGTTAACAGCTGAGTTGCGGCAAGAGCTCCTGTTGAGGTTTGCCACTTCCAGGAAGAGGAAGAGTGGGCCTGCTACCCTCTTTAAGATCAAGCAAGCCGACAATGAGTCGGTGGCGCAGTTTGTGGATCGCTTCCAGAGGGAAAAGCTGGGAGTCAGGAATGTAGACCCCGAATTTTATAAGATTGCTCTAATTAACGGACTCAAGGAGGGACCGTTGAAGTTTGAGGCAACCACCAAGGATCCGGCCACATTCCAAGATCTAATAGCCTTAGCCAACACCTTCATAGAAGGGGAGAGCGCTAACCCTTCATATATATCCAATTTAACCGCAAAGGCGGAAAAAAGAGACGTCACCAATTCCCATACAGCCAATCGATCATCCAAGCCTCCCTTACCAGAGTATCAGCCTCCAGCGCATAGGGGAAGAAATTTCCGACACAAGCGGCCTTACCAAAATCATCAACAATTTCATGAGCAAAAGCCACCGCTGGCCGCTGCCCCTGTCCCAATTGCTCCTCGAATCTTGCCTGTCCTTCAAATTCGAGATAGCTCATCTTCAGATGACCAACAGAACCGTGAGCCCTTGGAAGAACTCGCTGCCATGGGCTTGACAATAGATGAAGTTCTCCAGGTCCTGCAAAAGAAAACTGAACCAAAGAAGGATTTCCAAAAAGTAGAGGGAAAGACTCGAAACGCAGACCTTTTCTGCGCATTCCATAAAGAAAAGGGGCATCCAACTGAAGATTGCAGAGCTCTTCGACAGCTCGTGGAGAGACTGCTTGCTGCGGGAAAGATGAAGGGCCTCGGAGCAAGGGAGGCCTCATCAAAGCCATCTACCTCTAAGGACAAAGAAGTAGCCGATGTCTCTTGGGAAGACGAAGATTCTGGGAGAACGGGATACTATGGCAATATCAAGATAGGTGAGAACGTCGATGCAAACGACGTAGGTGCCCTCGGGGATCTCTTTTGCATCCATGGAGGAGCAGGTGCGGAGTCAAGCAGAAAGTCTTCCTTGGCAAGGATCTCACGGCACGAGGTGGCCATGAATTCTACAGCTCCCCCGGCGGAGGTTGTTGTTTTTGGTCCAGATGACCTCCCAAAGGTAGCCAACCCGTTCAACGACGCAGTCGTGATCAAGGCAATCATCGAGAACTATACGGTCCCAAGAATTTTGGTCGACACAGGAAGTTCAGTCAACCTTATATTCAAAAACGCTTATGAGGCACTAAGGTCCGAAAAGACTTTACTCTCCACCGAAGGACCGCTGTATGGCTTCGCGGGCGAGAAGAAAGAGGTTGAAGGAAGCGTCAGGCTCTCAGTAACGCTCGGTGGAGTCTCAAAACTCATCACATTCGTGATAGTTGACGCGGCAAGCAGTTATTGTGCCATCTTTGGGAGACCTCTTCTTAACGAATACCGAGCAATAGTTTCCACCTATCACTTGGCGATAAAATTTTCGGCAGGGGGGAAACAGTACCGGGTTAGAAGCAACCCAAGGGAGGCGCGGGAATGCTACGTCAAAGCAGTCAACGCAATTGAACAAACGCTTCCCCAAGCAGCTCTAGTCGCTGCCTCAGAAGAGAGAGCCCCCCAAGAAGAGGTTGAAGAACAGAAGGAAGCCCCAGAAGGAGTTCATCTAGAGCCTGCTCAAGCAACCCAAGGGGTCCCAATTGGAGTGGGCGAAGTAAGAGAGCTTACAATCAACTCGGAGCTTTCCGAAGACGAAAAAAGAAGGCTGATCGCATGCTTGTTTAAAAACCTGGATGTTTTTGCCTGGGCTGCAGAAGACATGCCGGGAGTGGACCCTGATGTAGCTTGCCATCACCTCAATGTCACCCCCAGTTTCAAACCTGTTCAGCAGAAGAAGCGGGAGGTGGCCACAAAGCTAGCCGAGCCAATCAGGGAAGAGGTCGCTAAGCTTCTAAAAGCCAATTTCATTCGTGAAATCTAGTACCCAGATTGGGTGTCAAACGTTGTAATGGTAAAAAAACCAGGAGGAAAGTGGAGGATGTGCGTCGATTTTACCAAGTTAAATAAAGCATGCCCAAAAGATTGTTACCCGCTGCCTCGAATAGATGCATTAGTAGATTCTGCGGTTGGATATTCTTTTATGAGTTTTTTAGATGCGTTTTCTGGTTATCACCAGATTAGAATGCATAAGCCTGACATCCCCCATACATCCTTTATCACGAACGATGGCTGTTATTGTTATCTGGTAATGCCCTTTGGATTAAAAAATGCAGGCGCTACCTATCAGCGCATGATGGACTCTGTATTTAGAGAGCAAAAAGGGAAAAATCTTGAAGTATACGTCGACGATCTTCTCATTAAAAGCAAAACCTTCGCTTTGCATTTGCAAGACCTTACAGAAACATTTTCTACTTTGCGAAAATATAGCATGAAGTTGAATCCGTTAAAATGTATCTTTGGGGCAAATAAAGGAAAATTCCTCGGTCATCTTCTTACCCCTGAGGGGCTTGCCCCTAATCCAGATAAAGTTAAGGCGATTCTCAATATGCCATCACCTCGTTCCCCAAGAGAAGTCCAGCAATTAGGGGGAAGGCTTGCAGGTCTTGGGAGATTTATCTCCAGAGTAGGAGATAAGAGTGCCTCGTTTTTCAAGACTCTTCGCGGAGGGTCTAAGTTTGAATGGACCAAAGAATGCATAGAAGCTTTTGAACAGCTTAAAAAGCAACTCACTACCACCCCTTTGCTTCAGAGTCCTCGCGCGGGAGAAATGCTATTCATGTATCTAGGAGTGGGCTTGGAAGCCATAAGTTCAGTTCTTGTCAGAGAAGAAGGAAGGAGGCAATATCCGGTGTATTATGTCAGCCACATATTGAAGGATGCTGAGACCCGGTACTCGATTCTTGAAAAACTTGCATTGGCATTGGTAATGTCTGCCAGAAGGCTTCGCCCGTACTTCCAAGCACATTCAATTAGAGTGATTACAGATCAGCCATTGAAAAATATTCTTGAGAAACCGGAGCATTCCGGGAGACTGGCCAAATGGGCAATTGAACTCAGTGAGTTCGATATTTCATATATACCTCGAACAGCTATCAGGGCACAAGTACTCGCAGATTTCTTGATAGACACAACTGAGTCAAATACTGATCAAGCTGATCGATCTCCGCTAGCGTGGACAATCTATGTAGATGGAGCTTCGGGCAAAAACTCTTCAGGAGCAGGGGTAGTTCTCATTAATCCCAACGGGTCAAATTAAAACAGGCCGTAAAGTTCTCTTTCCCAGCCACCAATAATCAAGCGGAGTATGAAGCACTCCTGGCAGGCCTGCGATTCGCAAAAGAGTTGGGAATAGACTATGCGCATGTTAAAACCGACTCATTAGTAATGGCGTCCCAAGTATTGGGGAATTTCGAAACCAAAGAGCCCACCCTAAAGAAATACTTAATGTTGGTAAAGGCAGAGATTGGGAGATTCAAAAGCTTCACCATTGAGTATGTCTCAAGAGTGCACAATGCTGAAGCAGATGAGCTAGCAAAGTTTGGCCTCTCTTCCGGGGAAACAACGTCAGAACTTTTCTATCCGGCTATAGAAGAAGGAGAATTGATGCAAATAGAGCAACGACCCTCCTGGATGGACCCATTCAAATCATACCTTTCGACAGGGGAATGGCCGCAAGCTTTGAAAGATAGGAGAAGATTTAGGATGAAAGCAGCAAATTACAAGCTTATCTCCGGGTTCTCTATAGAAAAACTTTTCTCTCGCCAATGGCAAGGTGTGTGTCCGAAGAAGAAGTTCCCACAGTACTCCAAGAGATTCACTCTGGGGAGTGTGGCAGCCACTCAGGGGCTAGAACTTTAGAGAAAAGAATATTACGACAAGGGTATTTCTGGCCCACGATGAGGCAAGATTCTGAATTATACGCAAGGAAGTGTGTCCAATGTCAAAAATTTGCTCCTCTTCAACTCCAACCCTCGCAGCGACTTTTGTCAATTTCCACACCATGGCCTTTTGCAGTGTGGGGGATGGATCTCCTCGGGCCATTTCCCATGGCAAGTGGGCAGCGACGCTTTATCTTGGTCATGATTGATTATTTTAGCAAGTGGATCGAGGCAAAGGCGCTAGCAAAAACTACAACCCAGGTAATAAAAAATTTTTTATGGGGGGAGATAATATGCAGACACGGCATCCCAATGGCAATAATTACAGATAACGGCCACAGTTCAACAATGAAGAAATGAAGAACTTTTGTAAGCAAATCGGCATAGAACTGAGATTCTCATCAGTTCACCATCCAAGGAGTAATGGCCAAGTGGAAGCTGCGAACAAACAGATACATAATTTGCTGAAGAAGAAAGTACAAAATCTGAGAGGAAACTGGGCAGAAGAACTTCCTTCGGTTCTATGGACCCTCAGAACGACCCCTTCCACAGCTACCGGGGAAACTCCTTTCAAGTTGTCTCATGGTTCGGAAGCTCTCATCCCAGTAGAATTTGAGGTTCCAACTCCGAGGGTATTATTGGCCAGACAAAGCTGGGAGGATTGGCTTGAAATTAACGATGAGAATGTAAAACTTAGCCTGGACCAAATTGAAGGGCTGCGGGATGAAGCCATCGTCAGGCAAGAGGAAGTCAAGCGAAGAATGGCAAGATATTTTGACAAAAATATCAGGGTCAAACATTTCTCAGTGGGTGATCTCGTCCTTAAAAAGGTAGATGCAGCAGCCAGAACTGGCTCCGTGGGCAAGCTAAACCCAAATTGGAGTGGACCATTTATCATTAAGAAAGTTCTGAGAAATGGGGCATACCAACTACACACCTGTGACGGAGAAGATGTACCTCATACTTGGAACGGCAATGATCTGAAGCGTTTTTATGCTTAAGTGAAACACTTGTTGATCATTTCTGGCAATTATATTCATAAAGAAATTCTGGCTCAATGATCTTTTCTATATGGCATAATTATTCTCCTTTGTCTAAAATTCAACAAAAATCACCAAACCAAGAGACATCGCCAAGTCCAGCTTGGATCCCCCCAAGAGTTGTTGTCATTAGCATAACACCACGATGACCACGTGTTGCGGGGAGATTTCGCACCGTGTAGTGGGAGCTTGCAGATTCTTGCGCGGCGGGCTACTGGACTTTGGATCCCGGCTAGTACCTGACTCCACCACTGCATTCTTGGAGGGGCAGGGTGGTTGACAGCTCTACAAAGCTTCGTGGGGATAGCGTACACCTTGATGGTCTCTTTGAGGAAAGCAATGTCACCTGACACCTGCCCATAGATCATCAAGGATCGTACCTTCGAACACTCTTTGGTACTCTCAAGCGGTGCCTGCAGGGAGCCCACGATCCAGCTGATCAATTGAGGAAAGCAATGCATCCCGCATGCACCTGCCCAATTGATCAAATCGGTCTAAATCCCAGGCAAGAGAGCGGTGTGCCCCTTTTTTACCAATAAAACTAATATTTTCAACCGCCAACAAAGCGATGTTGTATGCAGTGTTCCCAGGCGAGGGTTTGATGATCTTGTCAACTTGTGATCAGCACAATGCGGACTCCGCTTATTATATCCGCTCAGTCCGCCGATGATTGATTTCCGTAGTTTATAATCCTGTGAGGGAAGAAATGCAGCTCCGGCCGCACCTACCCACTTGATTATAAATTACAGGTCATTTCTAGCATTGCTGAAGTGCGGACTCCGCTTATTATATCCGCTCAGTCCGCCGATGGTTGATTTCCGTAGTTTGTAATCCTGTGAGGGAAGCAATGCAGCTCCGGCCGCACCTACCCACTTGATTATAAATTACAGGTCATTTCTAGCATTGCTGAAGTGCGGACTCCGCTTATTATATCCGCTCAGCCCGCCGATGGTAGATTCCGGTAATGATCCTATAAGGGAAGCAATGCTGCTCCGGTCGCACTTACCCGCTTGGTGATGAATCATGTCATTTCTCTGATAGTTAGAAATTGCTGTCGGTTTTCGGTTTTCTAATTCACCTAGTCCGCAGGATTCGTTCAAATTATAGTAATTATTTGGAATAAATTCAATTGCAAGTATCCGCGGACGGTGACACTAGTCCGCCTAGTTCGCTTATCCATATTTAACAGCAGTTCTCGGCTGTTCCGCAAGCGCGGACTGCAAACCGAACTCGTCCCAGTCCGCTTTACACGCTCTCTTCGCTTGGAATATTCTCATAATTACAGCGAGCTGGGATCACGCAAATCCGACAATCTTTAAACATGCATCGAGACAATGACATTTAAATATAAAGTTCGATCTCTGAAGATAAGCAAAGGAGAAAGCAGAACATAGATCAAAAATATCCTTTCTATTCATTCAGAAATATATTTACAAGTCTTGGCGGACTCGCGCAGAGTCCGCCCATCCCGCATTTACATTAAAGTAAACCAAAAATAAAAATTTATTACAATACTTTCCTATTCTATCCTCTGTTTTTTTATCCGCAGGATTCACCGGGCTCGACCCGTCTACGTCCACTATAGGCGAGTAGCTGCCTGAGTTGCTGCTGCTGCTGTCATCAGAGTGAGAAGCGGCTGAGGGCTCCGTCCGCATGCTGCTCTCATCAGAGCCGGAGTCAGCGGATTGACCCGACTGACCTCCTTGCTGCTGACTGGAGGCCGCATCTTCATCTGCTTCCTCACCAGCGGACTCCTCGTCATCCCCAGCAACCGCCTCTTCCTCGGCGGCTTGCTCGAACTCGGCAACCTTATCCTTTAGCTCTGGGAAAAGCTTCAGGAAAGGAATAGAGTCTACTCCAGCCTTCGTATACCCTTCACTGATGATGCGCTCAATCGCGACCTCCACGCTTTCCCTTACAAAAGGAAACATGGCCTTTTGGAAGTCCGGGTTGGTCACCTCATATGCGATCTGCAAAAGAAGTCAAAACGTCAGTCCGCGAAAGATGAACAAGATTAACGACGATCGGCTAAACACTTACGGCCTTTTCCTCTCTGAATTGATTAACTTTTACACCAAGTCGCTTATTCCTCTCCTTCAGCGAACGGCTTTCTTTCTTATACCGCACATTGTCCCTAAGCAGCTCGCGCGTGAGCCTGCCAAGGAAATGGTTGGTAACGGCGGAGTTCGCACTGGCTTGCGCGGCGAGAAGGGGGAGGGCGTCAGGCGCCACACCTTGTAGCTCACGAAGATTTTGCTTCCCGTACAAGGCGGACAGGGCGACGTGGGCATGGCGAGAAGGGCGCGGATTCCTCCAGGAGGGAAGAGCCGTTGATAGGCGGACATATTTTTTCTTCTCATGCCAGTGAATCATGGGGTTGCCCCTTAGATCTTTCTGCTTCTCGCCGAAGCCCGCGATATTGAAGCTGTCGTCGGAAGAGTAACTCGCGGCCGGATCTCCATCTTCCTTCCTCTTCTTCGCGATTTCTTTTCTTTTCTCTCCTTGTGTAGGAGTTTGTCCGGCCGGCGCAAATGGCAGATTGGCGGGCACCGTCAAAGTCGCTGCAAGGGGAAGAAGTTAGCCAAAACTCCAAAATTGTTGCGGATACAGGCAAAGGTCGCGAGGCTTACTCTCTTGGCGGCTAACAGTATCCACCCTGGCAGCAGCGGGATGTAATAGTCGACATCCAGCCTCGCTCCAGCAAGGAACGTCACGATAGCAGCCTCGGCATCGTTCAGTCGCACGCTCTTGAAGTCAGCATCTAGGCGCGGCTGCGGATTGGTATGAAGCCCCAGGTCGCCCTCAAAGATGAGATATCTCGAGGTCCAGTTGTGGATCTTATTTGGCAGACCCACAACTTTCATCCCCCTACAGTAGAAGTAAATGATGCCTTTGTACTGGCGGTCTCCTGTTGGAGTGATGGCGCGGACAGAAAAGATTTTCCTGAAAACCTTCAAGGAAAATTCAACCCTCTCAGCCCGCAGGTAGGCGATGAAGCTGCAGATGGCCACCACACTGTTCGGGGCGAGCTGGCCCGGAACCACCCCATAATGCTCGAAGATCTCCGCGACCTCCCAGAGCAGGGGGAATTTAAATCCGCAGTCAAAGTGATCTATGGGCACCGCGAGCTGGGTGGTAGTCGAGAAGTTCAGTCGCTCGTGGTGTTCGGGGAGCCGCGCGAGTACAGGCGAGCCCGCCATGTGCACCTCCCGGAAAGCCTCCAGATCGTCTTCGGTCAGCCTGCTCCTTTTATGTTCGGCAGAATGGAAGGCGGCTGCGGCATCAGTGCGTGCGGATACCATGTTTTCAGACCGCAGGGCTTCAGCTCCGACTGTTTCCTATACAAAAAGAGAATGAAGGCCCTATTTATAAGAAAAACCGTCTGACATGACAGCCTTCAGTCCGCCCAGGTCGATTGCCCAGTCCGCTAAGATCGCTTCTTCCCTATTTCCCTGCAATTATCAGTATATGCGAATTCACAGGAAGACCGCAGAAATCGCAATTTTCCAGAACGAAAATAAGCAAGCCTCCAGCCCGCATAACTTGCGAAGTTTAAATAAAAATAATAATAATATTATACAGCAGGCAGAATAGCATCACAGCACACATACAATCATACAATAGTGTTCGAGCAATAATATTATACAACAGCTCAAAGCAAATATTAAAGTTTTAGCGCCTGCTGCGGACTCTCGGGGCGGGTCGCTCGTCATCGTCCACCCCAACATAAGCCGCCTGATCGCTTCCTCGCAAGATCTCGCAGTAGAGCTCGGAAACCAGGTAGTGCATGTTGTTGAAGGTGCGATGCATATGAGCCATATCTCTGGCTACCCGCGGAAATGGGATTAGTTGAACTGCTGGGTTTGGATCTGCGATCACCGCGGGCTGCCCGCTCGCCGCCGGGGCCGATCCCTCTCCCACAGCAGGCCGAGACATTTGCGGCCTCACCCAGCAGTTTCGCCCATTCGTTTCTTTCCTTCTCTCGCCAAAGCCAAGTACTTATTCCTGTAATGGCTGACATCTCCGCTCAGTCGATTTTGCTCCTTCTTCGCCCCATCAAGTGCGGATGAAAGACTGGCGACCTCGCCTTCCAGGATCTTCTCCCGCTCTTTGCTTTTCTTCAAATCGGTTCGGAGTTTGCACAATTCTTCTTCATATTTTTTCGCTAACAGCGCGCTTTCTTGAGCAGGTCGCTCCCCCTGTGCGAGCTCAACAACAGTCCGCCCCCCGACCTCCGACACATTTGGCGGCGTAGGCACGATCTCGCCAACCTCGATGGAGTCAGGTGTAGAATTCTGGACTGCAACCAAAGAAAACAAAATCGCCTCAATATCTAAGTCGCAGCAAGCCCAAAAAGGTAAGTAAATTTTTTATTCACTTTTGGTTATCATCGCGGCGATCTGGCGACTATCAAGGGTAGGTTGCCTCGCGCGTTCCGTGTCAAAAGCCTCTAGGCGACGCCTCCATTCTCGGCGGACTATCGCTCTTGTCTCGGCCAGCGACTTGCTCGAGGCGACTATGTCATTTGTTGCTGTGATGATCTTGACTGGCCGCGACTTTCGTGGAGGGGACTGGTACAGCCACGAGCTCTGAAACCGCTTAGTCGCCGGCCGCAACTTACCAGATCGTATCAGCTCCGCCGCGATCCGAAGATCCTCAGCTTGCTTATCCGCAGCTTGCTTCTCTGAGACCGCTTCGACTTTTGCTTTCATTATGGCGAGCTGCTCCTTGGACTTTTCCCTATCTTCAACCCGAAGAAAAGAAGAAGGGTCAGTAATTTTTTCTCTGGTCTCGGTAACAGGCTGCAGCACCTCCAGTAGAGAGCGATTTATACTCGCAAGCTGATCATTGTCTATGGAGTCGAGAATTTCAGTGGTCGACAAGCTGAGCGTGGATGGGTGATCACATTCTGCGGGCAGAGGATCGGGAGTGACGAGATCATCTTGGACTTCCTTTTCTCGCGGCTTATGCTGCAAGCTCGCAACTCCAGTCCGCTTGGAGATGTTCTTCTCTTTCCTAACTTTCAGATTCTTCTCTACTCGCTCCACGACAGTACTATCTCTTTTCCTCTTCTTCCTCTCAGGAGTCTTGTCAAGGTCGATAACGACCTGCCCTGGTTCGCGAGCTAAGTTTGGAGCAACAACCAGGGCCAATGAAGGTACAAGGTTTTCGGCCTGCTGCTCAACAGAACTTTTTGCCGCAACTTCAGCGAGTTCTTTATCTCGCTCCTCAGCCACATCGTTTTTTCCCCCTATCGGCTCGTCTGCGGGAAGCCCCTCCTCAGTCAGCTGCGGCTGGATTTTTGGCGATGAAATCTCCTTATCCGTGTCTATCCGCAGCATAATTGTCCCAGAAGGGGACCTATGTATCTCCATACGGAGGAGTTCGCGAGGTTCTGGTCAGAGACGGACGGAGGATTCGGCTTCTCCTGCGGAGGGTTTGGAGCATTCGCAGTCTTATCTGTTTCCTTTTTGCCTGAGCTTTCTCCCTGATGGCGACCAGGCTGGTCTTTCCGGTGGCTCGACTTCTTAGGTCGAGAACTCGCTTTCGGCTTCTCAGTCGACGCGGCCATACTGCCGAAGAATGATCCAAGCCTTGACATGCCGGACTGGAAAGTAGAGACCGCAAGTGGTGAGTAACGACCCGTCGCGCAAACAGTTCTGCCAAATGACGGGGCTCCCAGCGATATTTATAGGCACAGACGGCATTTATGATAGTTGCGGACTCGGCGGTGGTTAAGAAAAACATTTTCGGAATTTCTCAAAAAACTCAAAAATGTACGGGGATTATGTTAACCCCAGAATCCGCATCATCTCCAGCCAAGCATTTCCCACCCCCCCCCCCTTTTTTGCCGGACTCAAGAATCTCAGTCCGCCCAGGTCGCCGATCTTATGCCAGGTGCTCGAGCCGACGAGCTCCGAGCCAGTTCGCCCAGTTCGCCCAGTTCGCCCAGTTCGCCAGTTCGCCCCGGTCGCGCGTAAAGTCTGACTGGCGCTCAACATGCTCGAGGTCCCAGCTCGCAAGCTCAGTCCGCCAGCCTCGCGGACTGCTTGTTCTTTCTCTTCTGTGCCCGGGCAGTCGGTTATTTTATCCCTGCCCGTTCGGGCAGGCCTCCAGCCTATAAATAGGGGGAGGTGGTGCATTCAAAGGAGGCCGACTGGGACCCCAGAGATTCATTGGGTAAAGGCTGCGGACTCAAATCTCAGACGTTCGCGGTCTCGAATCTGCGCTGCCTCCCATTTTCCCCTCGGTCCGTTAGTAAGCGGTTGCTTGCAGTTCCTTTCTCTCTTCTTCCTTTCTTGCAGGAACTTGAGGGCGCATTTTCTGCATCAACACCCCAGCCCTTGTGGCCTCTCTACCTACGATCAAAGGTTCGACCTTCTCCCGTAGTTGGTCATGGCGTCTCCAGGGCCTTCCCCTTACATTCATAAGCGATCTGCAAGTTTCTGAACTTCTACATTTCCTCAGGGACCATAACCCTTTTATCCTCTTTACCTGCAATCAAAGGTTCCCCTTCTCTTATAATGGCTCACGATGTCCCTAGGGCCAGCCCCCCTCACGTTTTCCAGCAGTATGTAAGTTTCCAAATTTCGTTATTTCTTCCCAGCTCCCAGCCCCTTGCAACCCTCACTGCCTACGATTGAAGGTATGTCCTTCTCCCATAGTAGGTTGTTGCGCCACCAGGGCGTCCCTCAGTAATAGTCTCCCAGGATCGAGGGTCTTCAACGCCTGTGATCGAAGTTCTTCCCTTCTCCACAATAGGTTGTGCACTACCAGAGCAACCCTCCCTCATAGTGGGCGGGTTCGAGGTTTTCACGCCTCGATAAGCAATATTGCGAACTCTAAAAGCACGGCACAAAGCCTATCCGACCGAAAAAGAACCTGCTCTTCACACTAGAAGAAAGTCACAGGGACACCACGGTCCCGCCCTCCTGTTGCAAGCTTCAAAAGAGCAACTCATAGTTGTCTGCACAACACCATAACACAAAACAACAAAATATCTGTTGAGTAGTAAAAATCAGTAGAATAACAAGACAAAGAAAAAAAATAATAAGCTTCAATAAAATAAGTACACTATTACGTCGTAAGGGCTAATACGTACAAGAAACTCAAGTACAAAGGACTACTCCTTGTCATCAACATCAACAAGCTCGTCCTTTGAAAGATCAAAAAAGCCCAAGTTGGTGATGTCACACCCCTGCTTATAGGACACTATCCTAAGGGCCTTAAACAAACCACGAAGAAAGTCCACCTGTCACACCTCTGGCGTGTTTGGCTTGACCTCCTACATCCATACCTCCTCACAAATCTCTTGAAAAAGCAAGTAATGATCATGCATAAAGTCGATAAAATCCATGTACTCTGCGACCCCACTTCTCTCAGCTTAGCCAAGCGCTCCTTTGAAGAAAATTAGTCAACCTCAGACTTCAGAGAAGATCGCTCTGACTGAAGATGAGTGTTCTCCTCTTGTGCACCCTCCAAAAGCCACGCTTTCTTATCCACCAAAGTCTTCTCTACCTGAAGCTCCTCTCGCAGCTACGTCATCTCAACTTTCATCACCGCCTCAAACTGGTAAAAATGCGAGAAATCACGATCTCGCTTCCTGCACAGATCAAGGCAGGATCCCTCCATCACTCGACACTTCTCCTAAAGAGACCGGTAGTTGTCCTTCAAGCTTGCCAAAAGATCATCCCAAGAGGGGTCAATGCTTGCTTGAACACTAGTCTACAACGAAGAAAACAAGTTAGATAAAATCAAAGAAGTTTGACAAAATTGATATGTGGAACTACACCCTTACTTCCATAATCGGCAGCGAAGATAGTACAAGCATCCCATCCCCTCGCTACGACACAGAAACCTTATCAAGAACTTGGGGGCGACAGTATCCCAAATGTCAATATCAGGGTCAGCATGCATAGTTGCCTAAAACTTAGATGAGCACAGAGCCATCTCCAAGAGAGCATCTGATAGCCCCAAAGGGAGACACTTGACTACTGAATCACCACAACCTTCAAATATCATCTTCCTCTTCCGATCATGGACCAACAGAACCGCAGAAAAATGCTCTGCATTAGCCCAAAGGTTGCATAACAACATGCACCTTTCCTACATGAATGATGATTTATTTAAGAGATGATTGGCCATCTCTCGAGGCTCAAAAACTCCTAGCAGTGGAATAAATTCATGCTCGCACTCCTTCACCCTGTGACAACGATCAAAATGGGCATTCTAAAGCTCTAACAGCTCCAATCAATTACGGACATATTCATACAATATTTTCCATGACATTAGTCCACCCGGCTCCCAAACTCAAGCCAGCATTTATTTGTAAAGACATCAACCTGACCGACATAGTAAGCGCACACCTCACACCAATCCTTGAATATTTCGAAGGAAAGCTTGGAATCGTATTCCTGAAATAAGACTACCAGTCCTACTGTAATGCCCCTGATTTTTTGATGTTTATTTTAATTTCTTTAGTGTCGTATTTTTGAGTCAGTGTGTTACGTTAATGCGTAGTTGACGGGTATCGTTGCTGGAGCGTGACTTTTGCTCATTTGTTATCAGAGGTTTTGACCTAAAATATTAGCTTGGCTAATTTCTAGTGTGTTTTTAGAGTTTTTCCTTGCGAGCTGGGTTTGTTTTGAAACTCGGTGGGGACTTTTTGGGATATTTTGGTGTTTTGGGCATCGGGAAGTTTTTACCCGAGTTTGGTTTATCAGATTATGATTTCGACTTTGTCGTTGGATTCGTAGCTTCGATATTTAGTTTCAGTGCGAATTTCGTAGAAATCTGAGTTGATTGGATATATGGGTAATTTGGACGATATTATAATAATAATGAAATATATATATATATATATATATATATATATATATATATATATATATATATATATATATATATATATAGTCTTACGATATGACGAAAACCCTATTCATCGTCTTCCTCCCAAGCCACCACACTGTTTTGTGAAAGAGAAGAACGACGAACTTTGCAAGCTTTCGGTCATCGATTGAAGGAGCTCCGGTGCTTAAAATCGTTATCAGAGGGTAGATTCGAATTGTTCTCACCGAGATCTACGTGTGTACGATGATTTTTTCCCATTTCTTGAATTTTGGATGTTAGGCTTTTCGGTTTTGACCCTCTTTTTCATCGAAAAGTTTCAGGAAGTGTAGCAAAGGTGTTTTTGCGGTTAGATCTGTGAGGAAGAACGCTTGTGTTGCCGGATTTCTGGAGTTAGAGGCAAGTGGTGATTTCTTCCCCTTGCCAAGTCTTTTTCCGTGTGATTATTTGTTGTTTTTTTCTTCCCTCCTAAAAATTAGGAGTAGTGTAGGGATCGATCAAGTTTGATCTGCCGAGTAGTGTAGGATTTCCAGTCAAGTAAAAGGAATTTCATCGTATATGACTACTAAACTAGGTCAATCCATCGAGTGTATGACAGTTAGGACAATTAGCCTAAGGTAATTTCGTCGTATATGACAGTATAAGTAAAGATAAATTGTTGAATATGACCTTTAGCTTAGATTTATAAATTCTTTGAGTATGGTGGGGTCAGCCTGAATGAAATGTGTCAAGTTTGGGTCTTCGATTAAGTCTAATTGGTCGAATAGTATAGGCGTTGAGTGGAGTAAGATTCATCGAGTAATCTCGATGAATTTGTCAAGCATTAGCTTTTGGCGTTGAGTGTATCCTTAACATTGAGTGTGTTGACTGAATCAGTCTTAGGATTGAGTGATCCCTGTGATGAAAATTTGTCGAGTATTCACGATGAATTCATCGAATATCAGCTTTAGCATTGAGTGAATTTTACTTTGCGTTGATAGCGTCGAGTAGTCTGCGAGACTAAGTCAAAAGCATTGTGTAATCTTGACGAATTCATCGAGTATTTTCAGTTTTTCATCGAGAGCATAGAGTGAACTAAATGACATTGAGTGCTTGAGTGTTTCTGCCTTAGCGTCGAGTGCGCTAAGTGAACTCAGCTAGGCATTGAGTGAAGGCATTATGTGAAGTAAATTTTGCTGAGTTTAGTCCAGGCGTCGAGTGAGAGTGCTTTGGCGCTGAGAGCGTTGAGTGAACTCCTGATTCATTGAGTATACTCGACGAATTTCCTGTGGACTTAAGAAATTTTGCCGATTCGTCGAGTATCAATGTTATGTTAGACGAATCGTCGAGTATTAGTAAATTAACTAATCTTGCTAAGTATTTTTCGTCGAATGTCTACTATATTCATCGAGTATACTCGATGAATCCGTATGTACTTAGTTTTCTCACCGAATTGAGCCAATTTGTCGAGTGTGGGCCTTAGGGTCAATTTGGGATTTTTCTTCCGCTTTGTCATTTGAGGAGCCTGGTGTTTTGGTTGGGGTTTTATAGGTGTTTATGGATGTTTAGGTGTGGCCCATGGTTGGCAGTGGATAAAGGACCGCCAACCTAGTGTCGGCTCGTGAATCATTGCACTTGGTGGGGTTTTTCCTATGGTGTTTTCCCTTGGACTGTTGGGTTGTGTTGGACATTATGGCCACAACCACATTGCCTTTTTGTGAGATGTTTGGACTGTCGGGTTGTGTTGGACATTGTGTCCAACACCTCAGTACCTTTTGAAGATGTTTGGGTCTGTTAGTTCGTGTTGGACATTGTGGACACCGACTTAGAATCATTTTTACCGGTGTTATGATTCACATGTTAAGAAATATTCATTCTCATTTCTTCTTATTGCATAGACATATGTTGGACACTTACTTTTGTAGATTTTATCGAAGCATGGCTTCATTTCGCACTTTGTGCAACTTCTCTTACTTTATTGTTGAGAATTTTTCTTACATGTTATAGCTTGGTTTATTACCTGAGGTTTGTCAGCCATTTTTGTGGTTAGGTTGGTAACCCCTTTTTCTTCCTTTTTATATTTTTGTTTATTGATGATTTTATTTGCCACTTGTATATTCTTTCTAAGGGGTTCTTTTCCTTGGAATGCCTCAGGTTTGGAGCAGTATTCGGTTAAGCGGCTAGGTTTGGTGGTTGCTCGTATTCTGTTATGGTTGCAGTCATCTTTTCCTCACTAGTGTGAGGTAGTACGGTTGTTCTGTTATTAGTTCAGACATACATATTATTTCTTTTGATGGGTTCGTGCCCGGTTGTTGACGCCAACAGAGTTTTATATTGTTAAGTTACTTGCTAGCTGCTTAGTTTTTTCTTGATGTCTGGTGCTAACCCCAGAAATCAGCGATCCCTGCAATGATAGCCAGCTCGGAAGTCACGACCTGCTCTAGGATCCCTCTAGAGGTCGCGGCGGTCAGCCCTCTTTTCTAAGGATGGGGCGGACAGATTTACTTGTCCGCTCAGGCCGCACGGCTAGGGCGGTCGCAAGCCTGACTGCCCAGATCGCGCAGTGGTCTCTCATTCTACAGGGTCTGCGGATTGCTTCCTCAATCCCCCCTGCAGGCTACGTGGTTAGATCAGCTAAATGTGCATTGGTTCTCTATTCTAATAGGTGCAGGCCACAACTCATTCGCGAACTCACATTGCCATTTGCATAGACCGCCATGTAGCCGCATACTCGGCAGGAAGTGCGGTCTAATCTCCTGCCCGCTCCTACAGATCACCCGGCTAATAGGTTTTCCCATCGTCAAGCAACCTACACCTTCTATTCAACAGATGGTGGCGGACTCAGTCATCAGTCCGCCTAAGGGGGGGTGGACTTTCTCCTCCCTCTAGCTCTCCACTTAGTGGACTCTCCTATATCCCGCCTGATCGCAAGTTGGGGACAAACCCTCCTATCCGCCAATAGAGTGTGGACTCGATCTGTCTTCCTGAGACTTGGCAGCAGGACCTACAACTCTTCATTAGGTCGCGAAACACAACGCTGACTCAACTCCAGTAGGAAGGCGACCTGATATATTCAGTCTGATAGGTCGCCTACCTCTGACACAAGCCTCAAGCTGTAGAGGAGGACTTATCCATTTCACTGCGAGCTAGGCAGACTGATCATGCAGTTCGTCATAAGAACCCCAGCTCAGCTATCGGAAATCTGCCTCATCTTTTCAGCATAGTGCTAGGCAGACTCATTCTGCAGTCCGCCAGCTAGCCCTCCATTTTTTAGTGGCGTGCTTCTTCTCAGCAAGAGGCGGACTACTCCTCAGCTCACACAGCTTGAGGCAGGCTCGCTCAGCGCAGTAAGGGCGGATTTGTGCCAGTCCGCTAGCAACAGATCGGCTCAAGTGGGTGTCCCTAACCGCATAATATGGGGCAGACTCGGCGGACTCCTCATTCTACTCGCACAACTTACCACTCTACCTGGGGTGACATTACCAAGACCGTTACCTCCTCTGTCCTATAAATAGCCCCCATACCTCCCATTCATGGAGGACAAAAGCACGGAGACGCAGGCAGAACGACAGGGTCAGGGAATCAAGTCCTGCGGACTCAATTTTCTAGTCTGTGCGGCTAGCCCTTGGGACCTCCTCTCAGTCCGCGCGACCTCGCTTGTCTTCTCGGCCTGATCGCGCAATCCGCTCGGCATAGTCTAGTGAGCTGCGACATCAGCTAACTGCGCAGACTGTCGACCTCTCTGGTAAAACCGTGTGGCCTCTGGCAACTTCTTTTCTTACAGCTTCACCCTTTGTACCCTTTATTTGCTTTCCATGTAAAGGTGCAATCTCAAGCTATAATACTGATTCATAATCAAAGGAAAGCCCGTCGCAAGAGTGGCATTTAAGGTACGACGGCAAAGTCTGCTTTTTTCGCTGGTAGCGGCCCCCTCTTCTTCTCAACTCCTCTCTTTATCTCGACATCAACCTATAGAGCTAACCATCAAAGTAACCGTCTGCTCGATAGTTCCTCAACAACCTCCTCCTCATCCTCGCATCCTGGACCAATCGTGCTCCACTCTCGAGCAAGCTAGCGGAAGACACATTTTCCGCATCAACATTTAGCAAGCGGCCTTCAGTTCTCGAACAGACGGTGAAGTCAGCGGTTACTCATGCCAGACCATCAACCAGCCGAGAACCTTGCTCCATCAAGTCCTGGTGAAGATCCTCTGTTGGAATCCATGAGCAATCATGTAGATATACTGCCCAACAATTTTAAACAATCAACCGTACTCTAGCTACTATCGCACAGCGATAAGAAATGCAGTCTGCAACAGCACCAGTTCCTCCAGTTAATCCAGCACCAACGTTGGAGACTCCGACATCTTATCCACCGGCCTATTCGCAGGTCTATCCTCCTGTTTACCCACAACCTTTCCACAATGGCCTGCAGCTCCTTTGCGATCTCACAATGATGAGTTCATAGCTCATCAAAACTTCTTCCTGGAAGCTTCCCGAGGAAGTCCAGCAAGCCTTCTAAATTTTTAGGAAAGTCATCCCTACTCTTCAGCTCTTGCCTTTAATCCTCCCGCAACAGCTTTTCCCTTCTATCCTCCTACTCCATTCGCAGCTACAACTTATGCTCCCTTTTTTCCTTACGTTGTAGGAGAATAGGAAGAGTCGTCACCGTTTTCGGAGAATGTTCGACATGAACCAACTCCAGTTAACTTCAGAGAGTCGTGATTGACAAATTACACTAGAGAGACTGATCCAATGAAGCGCCTTCAAGCTTTTGAATCAGTCATATCTCTCAAGACCCTTTCAAATGTACCAAAAGCAAACTCTTTGTAACAACCTTTGATGGACAAGTTAGGGTTTGATTCTATGGACTACGTCCTCAGTCCATCTTACTTTGCTGATTTGCAAAGAGAGTTTTTGCTCAGGTTTCCAACCTCTACAAAGAGAATGGGCAGGCCAGAAGCCCTGTTTGAGATCAGGCAACAAGAGAACAAGACTTGGTCTCATTTTGTGGATCATTTTCAGAAAGAAATCTTGGACATTGAGATCGTCGATCAAGAAATGTATCGAGTGGCTCTTATTCATGGTCTACATGAAGGACAATTCATGTTTGAGGCTAATATCCGAGCACCAAGGACATATCAAGAGTTGATTGGTTTAGCCAACTCATACATTCGAGGTGAGAAAAGCAATCCCAGCTTCGTCTCCAGGCTTATAGTAGAGAAAGATTCTTCTTAATCTTACAAGCAGCCTCCGAGGTCTCTTAGAAAGATTTTACATCCTTGGAAGGGAAGAAGATTTCAATGTCATCAACACCCCTTCCTGGGCTAGGATCGTGCCCGAGATCAATTATTACTATTGCCAGCCCCAGCTCCGCAAACAGCTTCCGTTCATCAGCAGTAAGATGATGACTTGCTAGAGTCCTAACTAGATGAGGCTAGCAAGAAGTGAGCCAAATAATGAAGCGTAGGGCTAATTTTGAAAGGCCTTACCAGTCGACAGATCAAAGATCAAAAGAATCATATCTGTTCTGTGAATTTCACAAAGAAAGCTGACATTTGAATGAAAACTGTCGAGCGCTTTGTCAACTTGTACAAAAAATGTTGAGGCAGGGTAAGATGCGCGATCTGTTCCCGAAGGATGACCACTATGATCCGTCAACTTCAAAAGGCAAAGAAGTAGCAGACATTCCTTGTAGCTCAAAGGGAGTGAGACAAATCAGCAATTACACTAACCTCATTATAGGCGAGACCATTGATGCCGATGACGAGGGATGCTTTGGAAGACTATTCTAAAGTAAAAATGACACCGTAGTTCCAAAAGCTACTTGCAACCATGGTTGGTTATCATTGCTGTACATTCTTCAATCATTCTCTTTTAAAACACTTTTAAGTGTTCTTTCATTTCATTTCGATAAATTTTACGTCAAAGATCCCATACTGACACATTTTCCTTTATGAAGTGATTCCATCTCTATCGTTTCTCTTTGCCAAAGAGATCGTTGAACCATTGAGATATCACCAAGCTTGCTTAGGGCCCCCTCGAGGTTGGACTCCGGCGTAAGACCATAACGACCACATATAGTGGGGAGTGTTCACCTTTATGCAGTGGGGGCCACTCAACTCTAGAGCGGAGGATTACGGGACTTTAGATCCTAGCTGATATCTTAAACAGAGTGAGCATCAAGGGATGTCCCATATGTTAGCTCTGCAACGCTCTGTTAGGGATACATTACAGTTACGATGATCTTTGCTAGGTAAGCAATGACAATCAAGTGTAGCCTGGCCTCCTCGATCATCTCACAATTATAATGGATGAATACTCAATGGTACTCTCAATCTGTGCCTTTGTAGGGCCCACAACTGCGATGATTAATCTGCAGACAAGCAATAGGCCACTTGGCGAATCTAGTCTATTTGATCAGCGATGCTTATAACACGAGGCATGAGAGCAGTGCACCTATCGATACTTCTCACGATTTTCTATGCTTGTTTCTCTTTTGTGCCCTTATAAAGAATGTGCGGCCAGCCGACTCTAGGTAAAACTACACCCTAGATGATCTTTCTTAGGCAAGCGATACATAAGGCTGATCTTTCTTAGGCAAGCGATACATAAGGCCCACTAGGAACACCTGTGGCAGCATCCTATCTTTTTTTTCTACATCTGTGGGCGTAGCCCTCCTTTTTTCATTTTGCCTTGTTACAGGTTAACAGGTTAAATCAAAATATCAAAAGGATTTGCAGCATCTTCTTGCTTAAACTCACTTTATATTCAGCTTTCATAAAGCTCTATCCCCTGACGATTGATTTTGCTTACTCTTGGCATCTACTATTCAATCAAGGATTCTATTTCTACTTATTGACAAGCCATGCTATTGAATTCTAATCAAGGTAGTTTCATCTTGCTGATCTGGATTTAATATATAAAGCATCATGCTTGATCACGTGAGACTATCACTATCGTCGTTTGATCTCTATTCAGTTAATAGTAGAGTTTGTTAGGTATCTCTTCTGCTATCCAATTATACCTTAACATATCAACAGTCAACATTTGCAAGTTCCCTTCAAGTACTTGTAGTTTACTTTTCTATCATATCTGCTGCATATTCTTCTTTTGCAGAGATTAGCAGATATTAGCAAGTTCCATCCATGTACTTGCAATTTACTTTTCTATCATATTTGCTGCTTAATCTTCTTTTGCAGAGATTAGAAGATATTAGCAAGTTCCATCCAGGTACTTGCAATTTACTTTTCTATCATATTTGCTGCTTATTCTTCTTTTGCAGTGATTAGCAGATATTAGCAAGTTCCATCCAGATACTTGCAATTTACTTTTCTATCATATCTGCTGCTAACTCTTCTTTTGCAAAGATTAGAAGATATTAGCAAGTTCCATCTAGGTACTTGCAATTTACTTTTCTATCATATCTACTTCTAACTCCTCCTTTGCAGAGATTAGCAGATATTTTCAAGACCTCCTCAGGTATTTGCGACTTAGCTTTCTTCTATTTTTGCTACTTACTCTTCCTTTCGCAGAGATTAGCAGATATTAATTAGCAAGTTCCCTTCAGGTACTTGCAGCTTAGCCTTCTTCTATATTTGTTACTCACTCTTCTTTTACAGTGATTAGCAGATATTTGCAAGTTATGACAAGGTACTTAAAACTATGTTTTATTTCATATCTGCTGCTTACTCTTCCTTTTCCAGAAGATAACAGGTACTTGCAAGCCTCCTTCAGGTACTTGCAAGTTATCATTCTTCCAAAGTTTCCTCTCATCTTTGTTTTGTAGAGCTCATTGGAAAACTTTCACATCTTCTTCATTTTGCAAAGCAACACAGGTACACATGAGATGTACCTCTTTTCGCTTGCATTAACTTTTCCTTCACAAGAAAAAGATCGACATTTGTAACCCTTTTCTGAGGAGAGATATCGGGTTTTATCTCTCCCTGCCTCTTGTTTTTCCGAGGGATGGATCACGATGTTTGTGGGTCTCCTACTTTTTCGAAGTTCCCTTCGGGAATTAAAAAAGTGTGGGGATTATGTTAACCCTAGAAATTAGTGATACCTCCCAAGATAGCTATCTCGCAAGTTGCGGCCTGCTCCAGGTTACCTCCGGAGGTTGCGGCTTATCAGCCCTATTTTCTAAGGATGGGGCTAACAGAATTCTCTGTCCGCTCAGGACACACGGCTGGGGCAGTCTTGCCAGCCTGACCGCCCAAGTCGCGAAGTGGCCGCTCGTTCTGTAGGGGCTGCAGACTGCTTCCTCAGTCGCCCCTACAGGCCACGTGATTAGATCAGCTAACAGCATAGTGGTTCTCTATTCGACTTGGTGCAGGCTAAATCTCAGTCGCGGACTCACGTTTCCATCCGCACAGACTGCCAGGTAGCCGCATACTCGGCAGGAAGTGTGGTCTACTTTACAGCCCACTCCTACAGGTCACCCGGCTGACAGGTTGCTCCATTGCCAGGCGACCTACCCCTTCTATTCAGCAGAAGGTGGCGGACTTAGTTTTCAATTCGCCTAAGGGAGGTGGACTTTCTACACCCTCTAGCTCTCCACTCAGTGGACTCTCCTGTAGCCCGCCAGGTCGCAAGTTGGATACCAATCCGCCTGTCCGCCAGCAGAGGGCGGGCTCGGTCTGTCTTCCTGAGACTTAGCAGCAGGACAAACAGCTCTTCATTAGGTCGCTCTACACAACTCGGACTCAACTCTAGTAGGAAGGCAACCTGCTATATTCAGCCCGACAGGTCTCCTACCTCTAACACAAACCTCCAGCCACAGAGGCGGATACCTCCAATACATCGTGAGCTAGGCAGACCTATCTTACTGTCCGCCATAAGAACCCTTGCTCAGCAGCCGGTGATCTGCCTCATCCTCTCCGCAGCGGGCTAGGCAGACTCATTCCGTAGTCTGCCAGCTAGCCCTCCATTTTTCCGGTGCCCTCTTTTTTTTGGCAAGAGGTGGACTACTCCTCAGCTCATACATCTCGATGCTGGCTCGCTCATCATAGCAAGGGTGGACTCGTCCCAATCCGTCAGCCATTGATCGGCTCAAGTAGGTGTCCCTAACCACACAATATGGCGCAAACTCGGCGAACTCCTCGTTCTACTCGCACAACTTATCGCTCTACTGGGGCTGACCTTACCAAGACAGTTACCTCCTTAGGCCTATAAATAATCCCCCATACCCCTCATTCATGGAGGACAAAAAGCAAGGAGACGCAAGCAGCAGAACGACACGGTCAAGGCATAAAGTCCTGCAGACTCATTTTCTAGTCTACACAGCTAGCCCTTGCGACCTCCTCTAAGTCCGCGCGACCTCGCTTGTCTTCTCGGCCTGATCGTACAATCTTCTCGGTATAGTCTAGCGAGCTGTGGGATAAGCTAACCGCATGGTCTGCCGACCTCTCTGGTTAAACTGCGCGGGCCTCTGGCAACTTCTTTCCTTAGCCGCCAGCTCCCCCCTTTGTACCCTTTATTTGCTTTCCATGTAAAGGTGCAATCTCAAGTTGTAATACTGATTCATAATCAAGGAAAGCCCGTCGCAAGTGTGACATTTAAGCCGCGGAAGGCGAAGTCTGTTGTTGCCACTGCTAGTAGCCCCCTCTTCTTCTCAATTCCTCTCTTTATCTCGGCATCAACCTGTAGAGCTAACCATCAAAGTAACCATCTTCTCGATAGTTCCTCATCAACCTCTTCCTCATCCCCGAATCCAGGACTGATCGTGCTCCACTCTCTAGCAAGGTAGCAGAAGTGCGCATTTTCCGCATCAACAACTGATTAGTTTTACATGCTGTCTGGGAAGGTTTTATGCTAGGATTGAATGTTCATTATTTTTAAAAGTATAAAAGTATCATTTTGTTTATCTTAAGCATATCATTATTTTAAACCAAAGTCACGATATTTTTAGTAACGTAAAAACTATTCTTATACTTATATTAAAACTATAAGTATGCATACCATGAGTTTTCCTGTTTGGATGTTTATGCTCATGTAGGATGTTAATCAATATAAATAAAGTATTTTTCCGCAACGTATATTCATGTTTTTACTTATGGACTAGTTGATCCACTGAGTCGAGCGATATGACTATGAAAACTTAACTTAAAATATAACTTTCTTCACAATAAACTTGAGTATTTCATAAAAAGTGTTAGGTTCGAGTTCTTTCTTGAGCGCCAGCAGTTATCCCTTGCATGGCATGATATGATGACGCGAGTTTTATCTTACTCTGTTATGTTGTTTAAATGCGAAGAAAATGCGGGTTTTGACTGTCACAACCCGCATTTTCACCGCAGTTAATGATATTTTAGAGTAAGGGAAAATGCGTGTCATAATGCCACATCAGCAGGGAATAACTACGAACGCTCAAGAAAAACTCCTACTTTACAAATAAAGAAAGATCATTAAGTTATTTAGAGAAAAATCCAGTGTAAGTTAAGCAGTTAGCCATATTGCTTGTCTTAGTGGTTCGTCTAGTCCACGAGAAAAATAGTTATACGCTGCGGAAAACACTTCTTTTACAATATTAGACATCCTACATGAGTATTAATGTCCCCAGAGGAGAACTCATGGTATGCGAGGCCCTAGGTTTATAATAGTAGTAAAAATAGCTTTTACGGTCGATAAATATAATGATTTAGAATTTTAAAACATGCAAAGCATGAGGTAAAAATAGAAGTTTTTTATAATTGAAAATATCTAACCTGCAATCCTAGCAAAAACATCCCAGAGAGTAAGTAATCTAAACAATCAGAAGGAAAGAAAACTAGCAGGTAGCAAAGTATCCAAAATCAACTATCATGTTGGTGTCAACAATCTGACACAAACCCACATAATACAAAAGTATGTCTGAACTAGGTAAAGTAAACTAAAACAACAAACTATCTCGCAACAGCGAGGTGAAAACCACAGCCAACAATGCTGCTCAGGAACTCCAAAATCAGTTCCACACCAGCTAAAGCTCCGAAACTGAGACATTCCAAAGACAGAACACCTCAGCATGAGGGTACAAGTGGTGGCAAAAAAGTAAGCCAAAAGTAAACAAAAGTAAAAAAGGGGTACCATCCAAAGACCAAAAGTGTTGAAGTAGGTACAAGGCAAAGTACCAAAATCAGAAAAGAGGCACTTACGTGAATTGTCACATACAACAAATTACACCAGATGCACAAGGCTAAAAAAAGTTGGAAAGCTGGATTAAATCATAAGAAATAATTCGCATCACTTTATTTTCCATATGTGGTAAACTCTACCCAAAAACATGGTCGAGTGATCACTCAACCGGACACACCCTCACAGATTTAATATCCGTCTAACTGGGGGGGTGTTAACACCGGATTTGACCGCTCTCCAAGTACCAGGGGTGAGGCAACCTCTAGACTCCTGACCGTCTCCCACGGAGTCTCCCTGGCTCGACCGGCGTCCAAGAGCAGGTCGTCAGGAGCTCCCTACCCACCTAGCCGCGTGGTTGGATGGCCCCATCTCTCTCTTTCCCCCACAGTATCTGGTCACCGCAGCCCTTTCTCCTGTGCGCGGGAAGCCGGTGTTTCTAGCCCTGCCCGTTGGGCAGGCCCTTGAGCCTATAAATAGACATGAATAGTACCTTTCAGGGGACAGAGTTCAAATCCCCAAGCTTGCCGCCTGTGGCAGCGGATTCGAAATCCTTCTCCAGCATGTATCTTGTCTGCGCGGTCTCGAGAGTCTAACCGTTGTAACCAATTTCCCCTACATAATAGAAGATCCCGTCGCAAGAGAGGCGTTCATGCCGCGGCGGGCGAAGTCTGGCGTCGCCGCCTCAGGCGACTAGTTCTGATTCTTGTCCTGGTCGCTAGTAACCGAATCGCCGACAGTCTTTTCCTTACTCATTCCCCAGTGCTCGAACCATTAGCTGGCGTTGCCCGATTTCTTGTCGCATTTCGTGCATCAACAGTTAACACGCGGCCTTCAGATCTCAGTTGGCCGGTGAAATCAGCGGCTAGACAATGTCAGACCGTCAGACCGCACAGAACAACCATCGTCCCAATGAAGATACTCTCTGGAAAGTCATTGTCAAGTTAGCTCGGGAAACGGATCAAATTCGGAAGGAATTCGTTCAGCAGTCCGAAGCGACTAACCGCGTCTTAGCCGCTATTATCCGTGGGCTAGACTCGCAGCCCACGGCGGCGATGATAACTTCGTACAACTCGGCGTCAGCAGCGGACAATCCGCCTGTTAAGCAAGCCGCTTGTCCGCGCGGAGGACCATCTATCTGTCCGATATATACTGCCGCAAAACACCTCCCGGCATCCTTCCCGCCAGTGCTAACCGCTGCCCCCGTTCGGTTTCCAATTATTCAGCAAGAAAGAAAGGATGCGTTCTTACAAACCCAGCCCACAGTTTTCCCCCTACCTGGCCAATCATGCGAAGATAATGCAAAAAGTCTCTATTCTTACAAAGAAGAAAGCACACGTGTCAACCTTGTTTCGAGTCAAACAATGCGAGCATGAGACACTCTCCATTTTGTCGCTCGTTTCCAGAAGGAGGTTACAAAAGTTGAAGAGGCCGGATCGGATTTCTATAAAATCACTTTGATCGAAGGATTGAAACAAGGACCATTCAAATTTGAAGCCACCATCAGGAGTGAAAAACATATCAGGAAATAGTTAATCTTGCTAACCAGTACTCTGAGGCTGGAAGGGGTAGTTCTCATTATGTCATAAAGAACAAATCGAACGGCAAGGAGTCTTTTCAGTTTGCAGACCCGAAGACCAACACCCCGACCAGTTTTGTGAGTATCACAAGGAGAAGGGTCACTTGACAGAAGATTGTCGAGATCTTAAGCAACTGATGCAAAGGATGCTGAGGCAAGGTAAGATGCGCGGCATATTCTAAGAAGATGACCATTCTGATCAGTCAACTTCAAAGGGAAAATAAGTCAAGTTGTTTGTATTACCAACTCATCTCCTAAGAACTTCTTTGTTGAATATGTTTTCCTATAATTTGTTCTTATGTTTCAAAGCCCCTCACTAACACTTTTCCTAGTGTTTTCTTTTCTTGACAGCTTAAGAAATAAGGATAAACTGACTCTAAGAGACATCGCCGAGTCCAGGCAGAGAAATCACCTTTAGAACCATTGACATTAGCGTAACACCACGAAGACCACGTGTTGCGGGGAGATTTCGCACCGTGGAGTGGGAGCTTGCCAGTTCTACTGCGGTAGGATACTGGACTTTTGATCCCGGCTAGTACCTAACCCTACTTCTGCATTATGGAGGGACAGAGTGGCGGTCAGCTCTACCACGCCATTTAGGGGATATCGTCACAACTCTGATGAGCATGCGAGGAAAGCTCTGCAGCACGCACCTGCCCGCGAATCATCTTAGCGTGTGACCCTCGAATACTCTTTGGAACCTCAAGCAGTGCCTACAGGAGACCCACAGCTGGGTTGATCTCATAGGAAAGCAATGCTATATGCACCTTCCTGAAAGATCAACTTAGGTTGTATTCCATGCAAGAGGGCAGTAAGTCCTTTCCCCTTGTGTGGAGTGTGGATTGGGTTTACAGCTTTTGCGATCCTGTGAGGAAAGCACTGCTATATGCACCTGCCCGCTTGGTCGTTTAAGTCTGTAGCTCATTTCTCAGTCGGCAGGATTCTGGTATTCACTTCAGTCCGTAAGAGTTGATTCATCAGATGACAGAGATATCTTTTAATTAAGTGATGAGAGTTACCGCTTTCGCGACCCTGTGAGGAAAGCACTGCTACATGAACCTGCCAACTTGGTCGCCTATGTCTGTAGACAACTTTCCTAGTGTCCAAGATTTATAGCCAGACTCCTTCAAAAGAGCAGATTGGAATTGGTATTCGGCAGAGTTTGGGTATTGATCTTGTTAAAGCAAACAGTTGATAAAACCTTTTGCTGAATGTGCTATTATTCTCACCGACTAGCCGCGCGGTTAGAGTAGTGGTAGGACGGATATGCTAGGTTACCCTCTTCTATTCATACAGAGGATAACAGCTTTAATCACGCGAAAATGCTTTGTTTGCCATTCTTCTATTCATACAGAGGATAACAGCTTTAATCGCGTGAATATGCTTTGTTTGGCATTTTCTATTCATACAGAGGATAACAACTTTAATGGCGCGAATATGCTATGTTTGGTAGTCTTCTATTTATACAGAGGATATCTTGATTAATCGCGCGAGTATATTAAGCCTGTTGACATTATCGCTGGGAGTTGCGAGGATATTTTGCTTGGTGGATCATTATTAATCGCGCGAAAGTCATTATTAATTGTGCGAGTGGATTATGCGTTGTCATCAACTTCATATTACGGTTGTCTTCGAACTCAAGGATTTTCTAGTCGCTCGGGAAAGTAAACCAATATTACGTCTTTGTCAACGGATAATCTCGTTGGGCTTATCTATCCACATTTGTCTTGTTTGTATTTATTTTATTCACCTGCGGATCGTTTTAGTGCTATCTAGAAATCCTCGTGTTAAAATCGTGCGGACAGAGAAATAAAAACGAGTGAATACAACATGTCTAGTAAAGTCGAACAGATATCATTTACATTGTCAAAAATTATAATATCTATATCCGAGCGGCTTACATCAATTATACCACCGGATCAAAAGATTCGATCATTACATATCAACTTTTTGTCTTTTTTCGCTCTTGCTCATAGTGCGTCTCGCTAGAAGAACTTGAAGGACTACAGGCCTCAACTGATCCCGACGCCTGGGATCCCTCCTCGCTTGAACTGCTGGATGAGCTTGAGTTTTTGTCTGCATCAGCATTCGCGAATACATCATCCTGTTCGTCTGCGGGCTTATCCTTTGCAGGGGCTTCGTCAACGGGTTCTTCCGCCGGCCCTCCTCGTCCGGCTTCAATCTCCTGGAAGCCGGGGAATAGCTTATCAAAAGTTTTCTTCTCGTGGTCAGGCTTAAACGCTCCCCGCTCTCGCAGAATGTCAAGCTTATCCTCCCCGCTTTCCCGCAGGTGCACCGTAATCTCATTCTCAAATGCCGAATTCTCCAAATCATAAACTTTCTGCCAAAGGAGATAAAGGTAATATTTGCGGCTAATGGTAAGGTAAACGGTAAAGCCGCGAGGTAAGAACTTACTGCATTAATATTCTTCAGTTTCTCGTTTTCTTCCCTGAGCTGTTCTACCTAATTTCCTAACCGCTCAGCGAGGGAGACCACTTCGACAAGGGCTTCGGCAACGAAGTGGTCTGTCACAAAACTTCTCGCGCGGATTTGAGCGGCTAAAGCCGGGAGTTTCTTTGTTGGAATTGCCCGCAGATCGGCAAGGTTCTCCCTGCCATACATCGCCCAGCTAACCGCGCGGGCGTGTTTGGATATTTTCTCGTTCTTCCACAAGGGAAGAGCAGTGGAAACTTGAACGTTCTTCCTGCACGGATGTCATTTCAAAATCGCCTTCCCGCGGCGATCTTTCAAGTTCTCCTGATACCTTAGGGAGTGAAGGGCTCAGAATTGTAATCAGCGGCGACATCATGCTCTTCGCGGCGATCGTCCTCCCGCTTCTTCCTAGCCTCGCTCTGTGTCAGAACGGGCTCTTCTGGTGTAACCGGTTTGTTCGCGGGACTTTCAGAACAGCTGTCGAAGGACAAAATATTTAGCTGCACTGTAAGACGAAGCAAAGTAATGATTGTTGAAAGTGTACCTTCTTCTGCAGGCAAATCTGCCACGACTGGCAGCAACGGGATGTAGTTCAGGACATCTAGTCGCGAGTCGGCGAAGAAGTCAGCAATTTCTTTCTCGATGCCTTCGACCTCAAACCGCTCGAACAGCTTTGCTGGCCGGACTTACGGGCGAACAGGCAGAAGGCCCAGATTCCCCTCGAACATGAGGAATCGGGTAGACCAGTTCGGGAACTTGTTCATCAAGTCACCATCTTCATCCCGATGCAACCGAAGTAGACAACACCTTTGAAGATCCGGCTGTCCTTCTTGCCGGAGTGATGGAGCGAACCACGAAGCAGTGGCGGAAAAGATCCATGGTAAAATCTACCCGCTCGGTCCGAAGGTAGATGATAAAGCTATCATCGACGCCATCGTAATCGGTGAGAGCTGGTCGGGGACGATTCCGAAGAAGTCAAGAATCTCTACGAGCTCGATCAGCAGCGGCCAGCCTAAAACCAAAGTCGAAGTGTGTCGACCGGGATCTCCACAAGATTCCGTCCAGAAGAATTTATTCGCTCATCCCCTCGGGGAAGTCGTGCGCGAACATCTGTATTGGTCATGTGGGTTGCAATGAAGCGTTCAAGTTCGCCGGCAGTCATTTCCGACCTTTTGTGCTCAGCGTCAAGGAAGGCGCGGTGGCAGCGGAAGACCGTGCAGGTGCCATTGACCCTTGCTGCAAGAAGTAGAGCACTTGAAAGTTTTCCATATAATGCGGAGCTAGGCCATATTTATAGAACCTGCAAGACGAGTAATAATTCGCTCGGATAGATCGACGAAGCCGTCAGGACATTCATCACTTCCTGCAGACATCTTTTCAATCATTTCAACACTTATAATTCGCGCGGCTAAATGAAAGAATTCGCTGAGTTATTCATTTCCTGCAGATTTCGGAAGCAAAGTACGGGAGGTCGCGCAAACAGAAAAAACAAACCGCAAGCATCTAAAGAATCAGATTGCACGAGTATAATATCAAGTGACAAGCACATGCAATTCGATCGAACTAACAACCCACACCGCAAATATTATAATATATTTAAAGCAGTCAGCAACCAATAAGGTCGGTTCGATCAACTTATTAAATCTCTCTCTCTCTCTCCTTGTGCCACTCCTCGCATCGCTCGCCTCTAGGTTCTGCGGGGGTCCCTGCTAATGTGCGCGACTTGATCGCTAATGCCCATTAAAACAGACATGGCGCTTATCAAGTGGTGGCTAGGGTGTTCTGGGCTCGGTGAATCCGGGATGTATCCGAACTATGCGACTCATCGGAACGGTTGGCTCAATAGAATCCACCTGTTCAATAGGTCGCGCGGGTAGGTTTTACACGGCCGGTCACCAGGACAGAAGCTTCCCCCCCTGCTAGGGCCGTGACCTGACTCGCGCGGTTTCGCCGAACTCGCAAAGTCAGATCGCCGACCTTCTCCTTTTCATCTCTCTCGTAATATTTTCTATTGAAGTACGTAGCATCATCCTCCGCCTTTTGCATTCGCTTCCCCAAGACTAAGACTTGATCGCGAGCAGACCTTTCTCGCTCGGGGCATCCGTCCAGATCTGCGGACAGAGCCTTTATCTGCTCCTCCAGGCCTATCCTCGCCTCTTCCTCGAATTTGAGCCTTGCCTTTAGTCGCTCGAGGTCGCAGTATAGTTCGGAGATGGTGCGTTGGCCTTCATCATCCCGAAGTCGCCGAGCGGTCTCTCATCCACGACGGCTTGAGAGTTTAGTTCCGCCGAATCTGCATCGCAAAGCAAAGGACGGGCAAGAATTAGCTATTCTCCGCGACAAAAGCAACAAGCAATGGTGCTTAAAGAATAGGCACCCGAGCAGAGGCCATCTTCTCTCGTCACGGCCGCTATCTGACGGTTAGAAAAAATAGGTCACCTCAGTCTCTCAGGATCCGTCTTCTTTAGGTAATCGTCCCTCATAAGTCGCTCGACCCGCTTATTCTTTCAAGCTCTTCGCGCGACAGGAGCAAGTCGTCGGTCTCGGTTATTATGTGGATAGGCCTCTTTAACCGTGGGCGTTCCTTGTAAGGTGGTGGAATTTTTATAACCTTTGTGGCGGGTTTCATCTTACCTGCCCGCAGAAGCATAGCAGCAACCTGGCGATCAGCTTCATCCTACTTCGTAGCTGGAAGAACCAAGGGATCACGAATCTCTTATCCAGCAGTCACAACAACTTCTTCTCCGCAAGGAGTCATTCCCGCAGTTTTATTTTATCATCAGGCTCGGATGGTCCAGGAATCTCCTTCCCTATTTTTACCAACAGAATCTCCAGATCGGAGTCGCCACTGGATAACTGCTTGCTACTAACTTCTTTTTCCTTTTCCTGCAGTGAAACCACAGCGGGCGGTAATTTAGCTCTACTCGCTTACCCGCTTAATTTTCATATGGAGCTCGAGCTATTCGGATACGTTTACCTCATCTATTCGAGCGGTCTCGTCCCAAAGCTGATTGGGTACATTGACCTTGGTAGTCGCTGCCATGACCGCCTCGGGTTTCTTGTTCTCCTTTTTCTTCTTCAGAAGGATCGCCTCTATCCTCTCCTCAACTGATGCAATCAGCTTGTGCTTCCTCTTCTTTGTCGGGATGGCGGCTTTCACGACATCGAGGTTTTCCTTGAACTTGTCGGTGGCATTCTTGGCAGCCTTTTTTGCCTTGCCGATTATATTGACGATCTCTCCTCTTGCTCGCTCGGTTTCAATCTCAGCGTCGCCTTGGCCATTCTCTTCGTTTGAAGATGAGGTGATGTCAACATCTGAGCCCGCCGAAGGCTGTGGAGTGTTCGCCCGAACAGATTCTAGAACCTTGCTATCCTCCATGTTCTCGCTATCGTTCAGTAGACTCAACCGCAGCGGCTTAAGTAGGCTGCTCCAGGTTCCCAACGACTATTATCTTCGTTGCCGGTTTGAAGGACTGTTCGCTTTCGGTTTTTCGTTTACGGGGCTCGGTTTTTGCGAAAACTGCCTTGGCAGTATGCATCGTGCGTGGCGTCTCGCCGACTTCGTGGGTAGACTTTCCTTGTGGCAATTTGGAGCAACTACCCCTTATCATTGAACATCATTAGGATGCGCTTTCTAGAAGACATGGCGGACAGCAGAGTCTGAACCGCAGTTGGAGAGAAGCGACCCGTCTCGAAGGCAGTTTTGTAAAATCAGCGTCAGCACCAGCGTTATTTATAGTTTTGAAGGCATTAACTGCGCTCGCGGTCAGGCGGTTAACAACATTTTGAAATTCCTCCTGAATTTGAAAATGTGCGGGGATTATGTTAAACACGGATTTGACCGCTCTCCAAGTGCCAGCAGCGAGGCCACCTCTAGCCGCCTGACCGTCTCACCGCGGAGTCTCCCCGGCTCGACAGGCGTCCAAGAGCAGGCGGTCAGGAGCTCCCTATCCGCGTAGCCGCGCGGTTGGATGGCCCCCTCTCTCTTTTTGCCCCCCAGTATCTGGTCACCGCTGCCCGTTTCTCCTGTGCGCGGGCAGCTGGTGTTTCTAGCCCTGCCCGTTGGGCAGGCCCTTGAGCCTATAAATAGACGTGAACAGTACCTTTCAGGGGACAGAGTTCGAATCGCCAAGCTTGCCGCCTGTGGCAGCGGATTCGAAATCCTTCTCCAGCGGTTATCCTGTCCGCGCGGTCTCGAGAGTCTAACCGTTGTAACCAATTTCCTACATAAAAGAAGAGCCCGCCGCAAGAGAGGCATTCAGGCCGCGGCGGGCGAAGTCTGGCGTCGCCGCCTCGGGCGGCTAGTTTGATTCTTGTCCTGGTCGCTAGTAACCGACTCGCCGACAGTCTTTTCCGTACTCATTCCCCAGTGCTCGAACCGTTAGCTGGCAGTGCCCGATTTCTTGTCGCATTTCGTGCATCAACACACACTATTGAATTGATTTCTTGTAATTAATGGGTTTTTATGCACTCATATTTAGAGAACTGTGATTGCTAAATAAAATGGAATGTTTATTAAACAAGTGAATTTGAAGTCATTGGTCACAAAATATAAAATAAAATAATAAATGACAAAAAAAAACTCCACTAAACAACACTTTTCCTCCTGTTAAGTTTTATGTGAGGTTGAGTACCCTGTAAAGAATTATAAAATGTCTTGTGCAAAAAAATTCTAAATACACCACATATCTTTACTTCTCTTTAGTACACTAGATCACAAAAATAAAATTTAGATTAATGTTATGTGATCTAGATGAGGTTATATTTATCAAATATTTTTGATTTTTTAAATCGAATTCACACCAATTTGGTATCTGAGTCACTCGTTATTTTGCATTCGATCTTTTTATATTGCTTGTTTACAAATTTTTATCATATTTTAACTTGATAATTGTATCCAGGAGGATTTGGGACGACAAAATAGTACTTTTGAGGAATAACATTCTACACGGATATTGTTGGTGCAAAATTTGTCACCTAGTTTCTCCACACTCAACCACCAATCGGGGGTACGGTGAAGAGATCGCCGACTGCTACCGACTTGTTACCTAGCCCATTGCGGGCTTGACGAGTAGAAGTGCAACAACAACAATACTCAAGCTTTTATACCACTATAGTGGGGTCGGCTATATGGATCCTTTGTCGCCATTGTGCCCTATATTTTGTCATAATCTCACTAATGCCTAAGTACATCATGTCTTTCCTTACAGTTTCATTTCAAGTCTTTATTGGTCTACCCCTCCCTCGTTTAACATGCCTTGTGACTAGTCTCTCACAACGCCTAATAGGTGCCTCTAATGGGTTTGGCGAGTAGAAATAGAGCACAAAAAAAGAGGGGTGTCGCTGGCAGTGGCGAACAACAGACCGACCCGCTGTGGTGAATGTCTCTCCTCCGGTGGGCTTTTGGATTGTCTTGGGAAAAGATTACAAGAAGTGTGCGGATTCTCGTGGGTATTCACGAATACAAAATGTGCAAAAGAAGGAAAACTGAAGGGACTTAGTGTCTGCACCAACAATTGGGCAGTTTCTGGGCTAAGTTCGCTCCCCCTCGCTCTAACACCCCTGGTCCCTATTTATACTTGTTGGTAGGCTTCTCAGACTGTTCATGAAATGACGAGCAATTAATGTCTTATTAAACACAACATTAGATACACAGTTGCCAGAGGTACACAAAGAGGGTGGGGGGGGGGGGTTAGGGAAGAGACCTCACGTAACCGCTCGGTGCCGCCTGAGTGTGTTGTTGAGGAGATGTGTCCGCGCGGGTCCCAAGAGTTGTAACCGCCACGACCTCTTTGCTTGATCACCAAACTGCCTTTTGAGAGGTCACTTGAAGAATTTTTGCGCCGAACACTGCAGTGCACGAACCTCTGACCGGGGAGTGTTCGCAGGTACCCTGAGAGACCTTCTGCCGAATGTCCGCAAGCTCCTGAAGAGACCGTCTGGAGAGCGTCCGCGGACACCCGGAGAGACCGCCTGGATCATTTCTCTTTATTGTCGTCTGATGCCGTCCTCCGTCGCAAGATTTTGGTTAACATAATCACCATATTTTTGGTAGATTGTGCAGGCTCCGAAAAAGTAGAATCGTAATCGTAAAGACTGTGACTTGAACTTCATACTGCTTGAGACCTATAAATAACACAGGCTGGCCCACCGCTTAGCAATTTTCCTCCTGAACTTTGGCTCTGCGACCTCCTGCCAGTAAAGATGGCCGACATGAACCAGGACGTCCAGGAGAAGCTAATGGCGAGGGCTCGCAAACTAACCAAAAATTCTTCGCCGCGACCTCTTGTTGAAATCATGCCGAGTGGAGCAGGCTCAGAGGAATACTTGCGGAAGGCGGTGACCAAGAGGGCCCGCCCTGTCAGAATGTGGGCGACCACTGGGAGCTCCACCTCAGAGGTTACAACGACCGAAGGAACTCTCTGCGCGGTGATAGACTCGGTGAGAGGGTCCGTCATTCGCAACGCCACTGAGGAGGAGGTGTTGACAAAAGCGCCATCCTTTCTGCAGATGTCCGCGGGAATGGCCCCCATCGGAGGTGCGCTAGCGACCAACAACTCGGCGGGGGCTTCGACATTCGACGCCTCCGAGGGGATGAATTCTCGAACAATGTTTGAAGAAGCCGAAAAGAGCCGGGAGGACACCACAAAGAAGGCTCAACTTAGGATGACGCAGCTGGAGGAAGAGGCCGCTCAGGTACCTACGGATGATGAGGAAACACCAGGGAACGTACTTGAAGGCGAGTCGTCGTTGAAGCGAGCGAAGCCCATAGAGACCGCAGATGATCCGGGCTTGGTCAGGAGGCGGCCGACATGCGATCTTGCGGGCGCTCTTGCCTAGCCCTGAAGGCCTGAGAGTCGGTCATCATCCACCCGTCATAGGGGTGAATCCGGGGGAGCAGCCGCAATCCCATGTGCAGCCGCAGGTCGCGCGCAGGTGTTGGGAGGATTTGCGAAGTGCCTACCTCAAGCGCACAGACCCTGAGATGGCCAAGTGCCCTATTTTTGTCCCCGCGCGGACACCAGTACCCCGCGAATTGATTTCAGTGCTTTTGGATCTCCTGGAGATAGCGAGCACTCGTCCAGTTCACAAACACTTGCGACCACCCCGATTGATATCTTCGGAGGTGAGGATGCGGAGGTCGAGGATCTGGCGCCCTCGGCGAGAGGTATATTCCTTCTGTAAAACATCTCAATGATATTCAAATAACCAAAAGCTTACCCTTTGCTTACCTGCGCAGTACCTTCTTGAGAAGGGGAAGCGCTCGTGGCAACCTTACGTGCCAAGCAGGGTATTTTGATGCTGGCTCAGGCACAGATCACCTAGCTGGAGGCAGAGTTTGCCGAGCTGAGGGCAAAGATCAGTCGTTCTGGCGCGGGTAGTTATAACCGCGACTGATTCGTTTACCTTTTGTTTCTTTCACCAATTGTAATCGTTAGCGTTTCGGTAATAAACTTATTTTATTTTCCCCTGACATTTCTTTTCTATCATAAACGTTGTTCGCGACCTTTTACATAACGATACCTTGTCGCGGGACTGAGGGGCTCTTCTGGAATGCAGTTACGAGCGAACACTCCTCGAAAGGGTGCCTGCTGACGCCATTTCACATTATTAGCTAATGTTATAAATAGAGGACCCCACTACACCATTTATTTATTCTAAAAGCGTAGACACCCTTTCTCCAAAATGACGCGAGCTCCCGCCCTGCTGCAATCTCTGTGCACGATCGCTTTCTTGAGTGATAGCCCACCTCTCCCTACATTGGATCGGGCGGGCTTGGCGGTCTTTTGTCAAGATACCCGCTAGACATTAACCTGTCCGCGCGCCTTCCGGAAAGAGAGGAGGGTGAATTCGGTGTTTGAGGGCGAACTTGCGATCCCCCTCGACCACTTTGAAGCGGGATGGACTCTTCCTGTCTTCCCGAAGGTTGCGGTGAAATGGACTATTACGGGATTGTACTCGCCCAGTTATCACCAAACTCCGTCGCGACTATTATGTCTTTTATGATTTACCTGAGGTTGCAGCGAATATCCTTCTCCCTGGAGGTATTCCGCTCCTTATTCCTAATGCGAGCTATTAAGTGCGGGCAGTTGTACTTCAATTCCAACAAAATGCGAATCCTGCACGTAGCGGGCACCGCCACGGGTTGGGGATACCGCTTCGCCTTTTTCAAAGGTAACCTGGGCGAGTTCCGCGTCATGCCTGATCTTCGCGCGAAGGAGGTCTTCTATCCTCCTTCCCTATCCGACGTCAGCCTGCTAATCGCCCGCTACTTGGAGAAGGAGTACTTGGACACGCGATACTATGTCCGCCGGGTGAAGGAAGTAGAGAGCGCACTTGTTGAAGAATGCAAGTCTTTTAAAAAAACATCAATTATCCGCGCGTGCCTGGCCTGAAACTTTCACAATTTGCAGTTGTTCTGATGGTGCCAGATTCTAAACCGCAAGCCCCGTTTGGGGATATTAGGTCGGCCGCTTTGAAGCAGTACGCCCAGTAGAAAACGGTCACCAACACATCCAGCCACCCACCATTGGAGTTGAGCTCGCAGTTTGAGTCGATCGTCCTGCCGGTCGTCCGGGGGCCCGAGTTCGTCATGATCATAACTAAACTGCCTTCTTGGAGGGAGACCTCACGGGTTCATCGCCACACACTGGCGGTCGCGGGGGCGACCTGTGACCTGACCGACTGCAGGGAGATTTAGACGATCCCTGCGAAGGACATATCCTCGAGGGCCTCTGTGACGATCTTGCGGGCTCTCGCCTATAACAGTGCGGCCTGGAGTTTCCTTGACAACATGCTGGAGATCAACGCCCACTTGTGAGAGAAGCTGAAGGTAAAAGTTGATTACGAGCATTACTTCCCTTTCTTACCCATGCAAAAAAGTCATCTTCCCGCGAACTCTTGTTGTTGCAGGAAAAGAGGGCGACAGATGAATCAAGATTCCGCCGGGAGTAGGCCCGGTTCGGCAAGTGCTCGACGGAGATGGAGATCCGCCTTTTGAAGGAGAACGACGCCCTGAAGCCTAGTACGCAGATGTCGACTATGAGATTCTCTTCGCAGGCCACCCTGATACACTATCCTCGAGCTCAGGGAAGGACTCTTCTTAGGGCTAATCGCGGACCAGGCGAACACCGGCTTGGGGCTCACCGCCATGCATTTTTGCTTACCGTTTTCCTCTAATTTCTGTAATAGATGTTAGAAACATTTTCGCGATTAATATTAGAAAAACTTGATTGTAGTTATACAAGTTTCTTTACTCCAATTCAAATTTCTTTTCTCTGTGATGAAATGTTTGCCTATTTTTAGAATACGAGAAACGAGCGACCTTATACTGAGCATCCACTCTTTTAGATTGAGAGAACCAGGTGACCTCGTCCCGAGTGTCCGCCTATTAGGATTAGAAGACCTAGGCGACCTCATCTCGATTGTCCGCCGATTAATATTAGAAGACCCAAGCGACCTCATCTCGAGTGTTCGCCTATTAATATTAGAAGACCCATGCGGCCTCATCTCTTGCGTCCGCCTATTAATATTAGAAGACCCAGGCGACTTCATCTCGAGTGTGCTCCTATTAGGATTAGAAGACCCAGACGACCTCATCACGAGTATCCGCCTATTAATCTTAGAAGACCCGGGCAACCTCATCTTGAGTGTCCACCTATTAAGATTAGAAGACCTAGGCGACCGAATAGTTTCCGGCAAGGCTCTGCTGATCATCGAGAAAGTACCGATTTTGGCAAAGTGCTGCGAATTGTCGAGCGAATGCTTGCTGAACAAACCTTGGCGAAGTGTTGCGAATTGCCGAGCGGACACTTACCACGGGAAGCAAAGGGGACTACTTATGCTCCCTTTAAGGAGTTGCCCACTATTCCATGGTGTCCTTTGTCAGAGGTTAAGAGTTCCAGTCGGGCCTAAGGCATCCGCGGGATTCTTATCTGCAAGCAACACTGAAGAACGTTGGAGGGTTATAAAGCACAAGTGCTCGGAGCTTGTCCTCGGAAAGGAAACAATAACGGTAACAACGCCTCGGTCAATGCGCGACTGGTCAAAACGTTCAGACCTGCCACTATGCCGCTCGGGAATATCTCTACGAGGACAATTATCGCGGTCTTATGGTGGGGGAAGTGACTCATATCGGCAGGAGGGTCGGAAGCTCGATGACCTCCGTTCGAGACGTCCGGATATGTCTGAAGGGTCCAAGCGGGCTCTGAAAACCACACATGGGCGTTAATCCCCGATTTGTTTTGCTTTGTCTCGAAGGTTAAGTACTCAAAGAGAGCACATATCTTGCATGACCTGAAAACACATCTATTATGAAGGTGTTAGATTTTGAGGATGGGCAAACATGTAAAGTTCCTTAAATAGCAGCAATAAAGGGGCAACATAACAGAAATACGAAACCATAAAGGTTTTTGTCTTGCACTGTTAGGTGCTAGAAGAGTGGGTCGATCTGGCCATCTTTTTTGACCTGAGGCGGAACGTATTCTTCCACCAGATTCTCATACTCGACTCGAGGGGGAACGTATTCCTCCACTGAGTCCACATATTCGACTCGAGTGGGAACGTATTCTTCCACCAAATTCATAGACCGAATGTAACATTCTCGAACGATCCTAGGGTCGTTCTTGACCCTGAACTGTTTTCCTCCCAATGGGAACTTCAGGACCTGATGGTAGGTCGATGCGATGGCCTGAAATCATCCGGGAGAGGTCTCCCGAAGATTGCATTGTAGCTGCTAGGCGCATAAATCACCAGAAAGGACTCTTGTCGGGCTATCCCGCACAAGAAGACAGTGAGGTCCACACTCCCTTCAACCAATTTCTTTTCTCCCGTAAATCCATAGAGCGGGCCGTCGCAGGCCTTCAGTGGCTCATTCCTCTTCATTACCTCATATTCTGGCTTGAAGAGGACGTTAACAGAACTATCCGTATCTACAAGGATGCGAGCTACAACGTAGTCTCCAAGAATGGCCTCGATGACGACAATGTCGTTAAATGAGTTGGTCACTTGGGGGAGGTCTTCTTCCTTGAATGTCACCACCCCATGAAGAGGTGGTGCTAGCGATGCTGAAGCTACTCCTCTCCCTTATAGACGCTTCATACTCCCCTTGCGGGTTGATTCTATTCCCGCTCCGCCGTGTTTGTAGTTTATATATCCGAGCGGGCCAACCCGTTCTATTTCTACACATTCTTCCTCCACACATCCCCATGCTTGATGACGTTGCACCTCAGGGAATTCAGCCCCTCTCCAACCTTCTCCTTCCCTTTCTGGGATGGGGCTTCTTTGGCCTTCTCTGCTTGCCTTTCTGCAAGCAAATACTCCAACTTCCCTTCCTTTAACAGCCTTTCCACCACATCGCGGAGGACTCGACAATCCTTGGCATCGTGTCCCACATCGCAGTGGAACTTGCAGTAAAGGCTTGAGTTTCTACTTCTGAATCATCCCTTCATGGTCCAAGGGGGCCTGAGGTCTGGTTGCTGCTGGAGGATTTCTATAACTTCTTCCATCAAAACATCTATGTTGGTGTATTCCCGCGTCTCACTTCCCCATTGCTCTAGGGATGCTGCTAACAACAATGGTGGATTGACATTACTTCCTTGCTGTAACTGGGGACTCCCCGACCTCATTTGATGGAAAGCTCGCGGGCCCCGATCACGAGAACTTCGCCCCTGCGAGTTTGGGGGCCGATATTCCCGGCGGATAAAATTATTAATGAGGGAGAATAGGGGGCAGTCGGAAGAGCTTTGCGGGCGATTGCCCCCCAGGTCGGAGAGACTCGCGATGAATTCTTCATAGTTGAATTCTCCTTCGATGAACTAATTCACTCTCTCGATGAGCTCTGCATAAGTATTTGGTTTCTTCTCACTAGTCATGAACTTGAACAATTTAGGTGGAGGCCATTGGTAAAGGCAACTCGGTAGATCCGGGGGTCTATACATCCGGAACTTCCATGATTAGACTTTTGAAGTGATCGACATACTGTCCCAAAGTCTCCTTTGGTCCTTATCAAATTTGGAATAGGGCGTCAACATCTGCCCTTCGCCGTTTGGAGGTGACGAACCTTTGCAGGAAATTTGTTCTTAATTCTCTGAAAGAGGTGATAGAGCCTGGAGGGAGGCTGTGGAACCGTTCCCTTACTTTCCCGTCAAAAGTAGCAGACAACAGTTTGCAACGCAGGGGCTGATATCGAGTCGAGTTCGAGCGATTTTGACTCGGCTCGAAATCGAAATTTTCGACTCGAACTCGGCTCGAAATCGACTCGAAATCGAATTGATTTCGAGTCGAGTCGGCTCGACTCGAAATGCTCGATTCCGAGTCGGCTCGAAATCGAATCGAGTCGGCTCGAAATCGAATCGAGTCGGCTCGAAATCGAATCGAGTCGGCTCAAAATCAAATCTAGTCGGCTCGAAATCGAATCAAGTCGACTCGAAATTTAGAAATTTTTCGTTTTAAGCCTTCATTCTTTTTATTTAGGTTTAAATTTGTTATTTTAAATCTTAAAAAACAATAATTAATAAATACATAATTTTTTTAATTAATTCGAGTTGATTCGAATCATATTTCCGGCGATTCAGGGCTGCTCGAAATCGACTCGAAATAAGATTCGAGTCAAATTGAATCGACTCAAATGAGTCGAATCAATTTTAACGATTCCGATTCGGCTCAATTTTCGAGCGATTTTCGAGCGATTTTCGAGTTTCGAATAATATGCCAGCCCTATTGCAACGTAGGCCTTTTGAGAGTTTGCAAAGATATAGCGCGTCAAACGCTTGCAAGTGAGAGGCGGGTTCCTCTTCCCAGAGAGAAGGGGAAGCCAGGGCTCTTTGAAGTCATGGGGCTGGTTTCCCCGGCGATCCCTGGGATAAATGGTGAGTAGACTTCCACCCACTTGACTCGTTCAGGCTCAAAGTCCAGGACCCTTCCGAGGTGGTCCGGGCAGCTTCCGAAAAAGCAGACGGGGGCGCGGGCACCCTCGTCATGAGGCTAGAGTGGGGCGGATTTACGGCACAGGGGGGTGGGGGGGGGGGGGGGGGGGGGGGGGGGGTTGCGGGCTCTCCCGGGTGCTCGGCGGCTTGAGCCCGCTACAACCCTTGGGCGACTAGTTGATTGACTAGGCCAAAGTGGGTATCAACTCCGCACGGGTAACTCGCAGCTGGTCGCGTTCTGGTGACTGCCCGCTTTCCATGTGGGCGGATTCACTAGCTGGTTGAGATCTGAAGGTCGCCTGTTCGAACTGTGGTGCAAAATTTGTCACATAGGTCTTACACTCAACCACAGCCGGGGGGTACGGTGGAGAGATCGCCGACTGCAACCAACTAGTACTTAGCCCCTTGCGGGCTTGGCGAGCAGAAGTAGAGCGCATAAAAGAGGGGTGCCGTGGTAGCGGCGAACAAACATTGATCCTCCGCGGCGGGCTTTTGGGTTATCTCGGGAAAAGATTACAAGAAGGGTACGAATTCTCGTGGGTATTCGCGAATACCAGATTGCAAAAGAAGGAAACTGAAGGGACTTGGTGTCCGCACCAACCAACAACAGTGCAGGTTGTGGGCTAAGCCCGCTCCCCCTCGCTCGAGCACCTGGTACCTATTTATACTTGAGGTAGACTGCTAGGACGGTTCACTAAACGACGGGAAATTAATGCCTTCTTAAACACGATATTAAATGCGCAGTCACCTGAGGTACATAACGGTGGGGGGGGGAGCTTGAGAGAAGAGATCGTACATAATCGCGCTCGATGCCATTTAAGAATTCGCACCGACACGCAGTGCACAGGCTTTTGACTGGGGAGTGTCCGCAGTTACCCTGAGAGACCGCCTGGAGACGTACGCAGGCACCCGGAGAGACCGCTGGAGAGCGTCCGCGGGCACCAGAGAAGACGCTGGTTGACTTGCTCTTTGTTATTGTCTGATGCATCCTCGTCACAGGATTTGGTTAACAACTATTAATAGTCTTTCCGTGGTCGTGTCACACATGACATCCACAGAGGGCTAGCTGCTTTGCACATTTTTCAGCAAGAAGAGAGACAGAGGGTCACGACTCTAACACGGGCGTTTCTAACCGTGTTAACCTACACGTCAATACACACGCTAAACAGGAGGAAACCTTGAGTGTTTGAACAGATTCAGCTTTGAGAAACCTTCTCTATCTCTCGACCTTCTCTTTTTGATTTATCTATTTCATATTCTTATTTTTGTTAGAATTATTAGCCGGATTTGCTCTTTTTTGGATACTTGTCTTGTGATTGATAAATCCTCTTGTGATGATAAGATCTAGGCTCCGTTTGTTTCGGCGGTGACGATGACAAATAGAGCTGTGAGAATGGAGCTGTGAAAATGAAGTTGTTCAAATGGAGAAAACAAATAGGGAAAATAGGGACAGAGTTGTTCAGAATAGAGTAACGGTTTGGTAAAAATAACAGTGACGTTTATGTTAATAAAATTATAATTATATTATATTTAGTAATAATAAAATTTTATAATAATTATAATCATACATTCCATAAATTTTCCTTTAGCAAATCAATAATTATGAAAATTAGAAAAATCAATAATAAAAAAATTAAAATATTTATAATAAATGATTAATTATTTTTTTATAATTAAATGATTATATTTTTAAAAATATATAAAATGATGATAATAATTATTATAAGTTAGGATCTAGGGCTCGCCGGAACATGCGTTGGGAAAAAAATCTTCTGCTGCCGATGCCGACGCAATGCCGCACTCCGTCCACCGACAGCGGAAACGACCACCACATTCGTTACTCCATCGTCGTCCAAACTCTGCCCGCGGAGACCACTGCTACCAACATGACCTCCTACTCGGCCAAGTCCTGCTTTCCGCCATCATCATCTCGGCGTCCATGGCAAAACTCCCTGCCGATGTTCATGGCGGTGGAGGAGATATGGTGGTGGTAAAGAAGAAGGTGATCATGTGTTTGGAACACGACGTTGAAAAGGAGCTCCGAACAACTGTGGGAACGCTCTGATGGAAATGACAATCTTCCGTAAATGTCGACGCAACGCCACCACAAACAAGGAAAAAAAGTCGTTACTGCTGGAACGCAATGGAGCATTACCGTGGAATCAAATGAAGCTCTAGTTTAGATAAAGAGTATTATATGCTAATCTAGATATAGTTTGACATAATTTCCCAGTGTTATGGTCAAAACTAAGAGTAAGATTTATTATGTGATTAAAGCAAGTGTAGGGGTTTTGATTTAAGAGGAATCATAATCAATCAACTTAAACTTTATATTAATTTGCTCGAGAGAGTAGTTAATATATTTGTAAAGTCTTCGTGGTCTAGTAGGAATTGAGAGAAGAGAGGAAGAAATCAAAGATCATTTACTTCATCTAGATGTTCTCTACATTGGAAGATAATAGATGAAGAGTGAGTGAGTAATCAAAAAGACCCGTTGGAATATGACATGAGATAGTAGTATCTTGTTTACTATGAATGATAAGTTCAATTGCCTTGGTTAATCTATAGTAAAGGATTTCATATAAGCCTACGAACATAGGGTCATCAAAAGATTCTATTAGATCCCTCAACCATAACTTCGCTTCCTGATAAGTCTTAATAAACATTGTGCTTACGAAACACCTATGTAGTTGTGCTATTTCTTATTGTTTATTGAACTAAGTGAGTAATTTTACTTTTCATTTTGATAATGTTGTGTTTATTCTATTACATATCTCATGTATCTTGATTATTGCATATGTATAAATTATCAAAATACTATTTGTAAACATCATTTCCTTACATAAATCTTTCACTCTTGAGAATTAGACTCTAAAACACAATTATGCTATTCTCTACAAAGATTAAGAAAATATACTAGATAGCTAAGCATGATCACTACAATGTTTTTTACAAATCATTTTACATTGTAGTTTGTAATCTTTTCTTAATATATCCATCGTGCTTGGTATCTCTCAAAATTAAATTATAATAAACATCTTATATACATCAAAAAAATCAATTGGAATACATCTCTTGGGTTTAAACTTTAAAGTACAACAATATTTTTAACAAATCATCTCATTTGTCAAGCCTATAACTCCTTATGTTTTGCGCTCTTATAGTTTATATGATGATTTATATATGTAATTTCACTGCTATGCAATCTTTACATATGTATATTTCCCTTTTCATCATTCATGGTTATCATTATAATTCAAATGGCTAATCTTTTTCTAAAAGGGGGAAGTTCATACGCTTTCATGTTTATCTTTATTATATGCATTATGTATTATTTTCATAACTTTTCCATTGTTTACTCTTACGAGTTACGCCCGATCATGATAATATTTGTTGAAAGTGGTCGTTTATTCCGTTAATAAAGGGGGTGAATAAATTTCATGACTATAGTACCTCAACCCTCTTTTGATAATACCAAAGGGGGAGAATAAATTGAGAAATCTAAAACTCTTGGGAGAGTAAATTATAACACTACTATATGCAGAGGGAACATTTATGTATGGGGAGCACTTATTTAGGGGGAGTACACATTTCTAGAATATGAACATTATTATGTACCATTTACATCACTCCAAAAACCTGCATTTCACGATTATCAATTACTACACTATTCTATAAACACAACTTTTATTTAAAATGACTTATTTTTCATTGGAGGATTTGTTATTATCAAAATGATAAATTTGTTGGAACATGCATTCTGCATCTCTTGGTTTGAGAATAACAAATCTTATTATGTATTTGATCAAGTTGTTTTGTGTTTATAGTGTGCAAGCAATACATGTACAATAACATACGGAATGAGGCAAATCGAATGAGATGAAAAGTTGGTCGTCGTAGTTTGAAATGAGTCCTACTGCGGGGTGGTAACTCCACCACTGGAGGTAGCGAACATTACAATGGGACAACATGCAGAAGGCATTTAAATGAAAATACTGGTAGCTGCAGATCAGATTTGTAAAGATGTTAATGCGCCGCGGTAACACTAACGCACGACGATAACTGAATAGCAAGCACTATAATCATCTGGCTAATTGAGGAGCCAAATGAAGCATATAATCAATATCATGACGAGATTGAATATTGAGCTAACGTGACACGATAACCCTATCGCGACACGGTAGATGTTACTTAAAATACAAAATGCGGCTACCATTTCTAGACGGCTAGAGTGGGAAATTTCTTTCCTTACGTGTACCGTGGGGCGGTAACTCTACCCGCTGGTACTAGCTCACAGTATCTATTTAAAGGCCACTCCACTCCTTCATTCAGAGAACGATTGAACTATTACTCCGAATATTTTTTTTGAAGCCTCATCCCTGACATCCAGAGCACTCCCTACATCAATCTTGAAGATCCAAAGGAGAATTTGAAGGCGGAGTTCATCAAAGCTCATTTTACACAAGCACAAACGTGACTACAACGCCGATCTCTCTCGTGCCCTCTCCATCACCTTCAGATTTCTCTATAGAGAGTTTAGTGCATAAAATTTATTTCTCTTATATCTTGTATTCTCTTTTCTTTTGGTAACTATTTTTGTAACGATAGAGAAATTCACCCATGTTGGCGACTAGGTCCATGTGACTTAGGGAGAAATTCGCCTTTTTGTTAGAAGACTAGATCTAAGAAGTGGGTTATAGGGTGGCCCGAGGCCTATCTAGGGAGAGATAAAATACAACCAACCAGCTCTTGAGGAGAATCGGTATAGAAATCACAATTTTTTAATTTTTTTAATTGAAAAAAAATCATGTATCTTTGTTCTTGTTTATCAAGTTATTATTTCTGAATTTTGATATGAAATAATTTAATATTTTTATTAGTGTTAATTGATTTAAAAGAATTTTTATAATGGATTCACCCCTGTTAGAAGACATAAGGAAAAATGATGTAAAAGCCCATTTATAGGCCCCTTTCCTCCTCCTTTAGTTCCACATCTATTGTATATGATTCTTCCTTCTTCTCTTCTCCTATATATTTGTATTCTCTCTTGTATTTAATGAATGAAGAAGTATCTACAAGGTTTTCCCATTGCTTTCTACATGGTATCAGAGGGAACCGGCCTGACCTGTGCCTAACCGCTTGGTTCTCTGCTTCCCTAACCTCTCGGTCCTCTGTTTAAACGGGCGGCTTGGTCCTTCCTTCCGTGGATCCTTTCCTCTTTAACCGCCCGCTCCTCTTTAACCGCCCGCTCCTCCGGTTAACCGGGCAGCTTGTTTCTCTACTTAACCACTTAGTCTGGCGACCTCTCCTTTTCTAACCGCGGCTTAGTTTTCTATCCGCCTCTCTCTTTCTCTCGTGGCTTCCACTCTTCCGCCCCCTTTTTATAAATCTCTCGGGCAGGTGGGGCCCTCTCCCTCTACTCGCTGCGGTTTGTTTCTCTACCCGCCTTCTCGCCTCTCCCTTTACTCGATGCGGCTTGTTCCTCCTTCCGTGGATCCACCTCTTCTACTCCTCCGCTATTTTTTAGCCTTCCTCTCTTTGCCGCTTTGGCATTTTTTCTGCTCCGCTGTCTTGCTGCTCACTGCGGTCTCTGTATCCGCGCGGTTTGTTCTTCCGGATTGCCAGATTGCCGGTTCTTCTCTCCGCTGCGGCCTCCCTCTCTGTTCTGTTCTCGCTTCTTTACTCCCGGCTCGCCGCGACTTCACTTTGTCGCCGCAACTTCTCTTCTCTTCTCGCTGCGAGTTGTTCCTTACCCGCTGCGAGCTCCTCATCTAGGTCGCTGCATCGTCCTTTGCCGCTGGTGTGCTCACCGTGACCGATGCAGACTTCTCGCGTGGCTTCTTCCCTTGATTAGTCAGTACGGCTTACCTTCCTACTGCTGCTTTCCCTACCCACTGCGACTTCCCGCACGACCTTCTCTTAGCCGTTGCGACTTCTCTACCCGCTGCGGGCTCCGCCTCTTGGTCTCGAGCTCTTGACCGTTGGTGTGTTGACACCGAGACCAGGTGGCTTCCCTGCTCCGCTCCGCTTTCTTCTGGTTGTGGTTTCTCTCTTCTGGAGCGGCTTGTTCTCGACGCTACGGCTTGTTCTCGCTACTGCTTCTTCTCGCACCGCTGCCTCTTCTCGCGCGGTTGCCCCTTCTCGTGCGGTTTGTTCTCGCCGCTGCGACTTATTCTCGCCGCTGCTTGTTCTCACGCGACTGTTTTTTTCTCGCTGTTCTAAGTGCTTCCTCTGTAGTAACCGCTTGTTCTGTCCGGCAAGCCGCATGCTTTCTTGCCGCCCGGTTTCTGTGGCTTGTCGCTGATCAGGATTATGACTTCTTCCTCCACCACTGCTGATGAGATTGCTGCGTTGCGTGCTCAACTCCATCAGCTTCAAGAGGTAGTTCGTCGCTCCTCTGGCTCCGTGGCCTCGATCTTCCAGGAAGGTATATCGTGCCTCTCACACAACTCTCACTAGATTGTGGACTCGGGTGCTACAAATCATCTCTCTCCGCAGCAGCCACCCAAATACTTAGATATTACTTATCCCCAGCACATCACTGTGGCCAATGGTGACAGGATCCCGGTTTCTGGCGCTGCTCATCTGCCTCTTACTCCTCTCTCCTTATCCTTGTTTTTCATGTTCCGGGTTCTCCTTTTAATCTCCTTTCTGTTAGCCGTCTTACGCAAGACCTTGATTGTTGTGTTACTTTCTCACGCTCTTCCTTTATGGTGCAGGATCGACTAACGCGGAATATACTTGGTAGAGGGCGAATGTCTAACGAGCTATATCTTCTTGATGTTCCTCCCACTGCTCTCACTACTGTCTCCACCACTGATTGACATCGTCTTGGGCATGCCCCTCTCCCAATTCTTAAGAAAGCTCTTCCTACTATCTCCTTTCATGAGTTCTTTTGTGAATCATGTATTTTCGGCAAACAACACCGTGTCTCATTTTTTCCTTCCTGTACTCGGAGCGATGCTCCTTTATCCTTAGTTCACTCTGATATCTGGGGCCCTATAAGGTCCCTAGTATTTTTGGGTATCGATACTTTGTTACCTTTATCGATGATTACTCACGGGTAACCTGGTTGTATTTACTTCTTGATCGCACCGAACTCCTAACCACGTTCGTACATTTTTTACGGAAACTCACACTCAGTTCTCTACCTATGTCAAAACTCTTCATACAGACAATGCTCGAGAATATACTGGTCGCACCTTCTCCAATCTATGTGCTGAGTTTGGTATTATACATTAGACTTCATGTGCCTACACTCCTCAACAAAATGGCATCGCGGAAAGGAAGAATCACCACCTATTTGATGTGGCTAGATCTCTTATGATCCAAATGCAGGTTCCTCCCCTCTATTGTAACTTGGCAGTCTCTACTACTTGCCACCTCATCAACCGCATGCCTTCGTCTGTCTTCAACTTTGTGGCACCCATTACTCTCCTTTACCCATCCACGAATCTCTTCTCTCTCACACCTCGTGTTTTTTGGTGTACCTGTTATGTCCACCATCTTGGTCCTTCCAATGACAAGCTAGCCCCTCGTGCTACCAAAACCATGTTTGTTGGGTACTCCCACACTCAGAAGGGGTATGTCTGCTTTTAATCCTATCACTGGAAAGATGGTTGTGTCTGCTGATGTATTCTTTCATGAAGACCAATCATATCACGCAAGTCCTTCTGATCCCCTTCTTCCTCCTTCGCTACCTTGACCCATCATTCCCGTAACGTCTCCGCTTCCACCACTTCTCCTACTCCTCCTCTGCTTCTGATTCCTACACCACCAGTACCCTCCAAACCCGTCCCCTCCAAACCTCCTATCATTGAAGTGTACACTCGTCGTCCTCCTCGTCCAGCTGCCCAGCAACGGCTTCCCTCTACCGATGTGATCTCGCGACCTGTTGATCCGGCCTCCTCCTCGACGGCCCATCCCTTGGCCAATTATGTCTCACTTCATCGACTCTCTCCACCTCTTCTTACCTTTGCTCTCTCTCTCCTCTATCTCCATACCTAACTCTGTGTAGGAAGCTCTCCAGCATCCGACGTGGCGTGCCGCCATGGATGAAGAAATGACTATTCTGTGGGGTAACCGTACTTGAGATCTTGTGTCTCCTCCTCCTGGCCACAGTTGTGTTAGCTGCAAGTGGATCTTTACAATCAAACATGCCGCGGATGAGACAGTTGATCGCTTAAAGGCTCGGATTGTGGCACGGGTTTTACTCAACAGTACGGGCTTGATTATGAGTAAACGTTCTCCCCAGTCGCTAAATTAAATACGGTTCGGGTCTTGCTCTCTTTAGCTATTCATCGCCACTGACCCCTACACCAGCTGGATGTCAAGAATGCCTTTTTGAATAGTGACCTTCTTAAAATTGTCTATATGCAACAACCGCCCGGGTTTGAGACCACGGGGGAGTCTCGTGTTTGTTTACTTCACAAATCCATTTATGGTCTCAAACAGTCTCCACGGGCGTGGTTTGACAAATTCAGCAAGGCTGTTTGTGAGGTTGGCTTCAAACAAAGCTCGGCAGATTCCTCTCTCATCACTCTTCACCAATCAACGGGGACTACAATACTTCTTGTTTATGTGGACGATATTCTGATCACTGGTGATGACTCCGCTGGGATACATGTTAAACAACATTTAAACTCTATCTTTCAAATCAAAGATCTGGGAAATCTTCGATATTTTCTTGGACTAGAGATAGCATGACGGCTTGATGGCCTTGTCTTATCCAACGTAAGTATTACATTGACCTTCTGCAAGATGCTGGTCTCTCGGGTTGCAAACCAGCGGAAATCCCGATGGAAGTCAACCATAAGTTGTGTGCTCAGGGATCTGAGGCTGACTCTCTACTTCCAAATCCAGAATACTATCGTCGTCTTGTGGGGAAACTGATATACCTAACCGTTACGAGACCAGATATATCATTTGCGGTTGGAGTGGTTAGTCGGTTCATGCATACCCCACGGGTTTCTCATCTTCAGGCAGTGGAACAGATTCTCAGATATTTGAAGACTGCTCTTGGGCAAGGACTTGTGTATAAGCCATCTTCCTCCCTATCTCTTATTGCATACTCTGATGCGGACTATGCGGGCTCGTTGGATGATCGATGTTCAACTACTGATTTTTGTACTTTGGAGGAAATCTTATCACATGGCGGAGTAAGAAGCAGACGGTGGTTGCTCGCTCGTCTGCTGAAGCTGAGTGTCGTGCGATGGCAGCCGTTACATCTGAGCTAACCTGGCTGGAAAGTCTTCTAATGGATTTGGGAGTTAAATTGTCCTCACCATCGACGTTGTTTTGTGACAGTCAAGCTGCAATACATATTGCGAAGAATCCTGTGTTCCATGAGCGGACTAAACATATTGAGGTTGATTGTCACTTTGTTCGTGAAAAGGTTCAATCAAAGGTGCTAAAGCTTGAACATGTTCCTGCGTCTGGGCAAGTTGCTGCCATCCTTATCAAGGCTTTACCTCGTAAATTGTATTACCAGTTCTTTTCCAAGCTTGGTGCCTACGACTTGTATGCTCCAGCTTGGGGGGGAGTGTTAGAAGACATAAGGAAAAATGATGTAAAGACCCATTTATAGGCCCCTTTCCTCCTCCTTTAGTCCCACATCTATTGTATAGGATTCTTCCTTCTTCTCTTCTCCCACATATTTGTATTCTCTCTTGTTTTAATGAATGAAGAAGTATCTACAAGGTTTGCTCATTGCTTTCTACAACCCCCTTCTATTGGCGCCTGTCGATCTAATAATTGTCTCTATTTCTAAGTGTTTGTAAATTGCTAAGGAGGATCAAAAGTGGAAAGATGCAATGCTAGAGGAACTTGAGGCTCTTGAAAAAAAAGTAAAACAAGGGAGTTGTATCACTTTCATCAGACAAGAAGGCACAGTTTTGTGCAAGTGGATCTTCACTGTGTAACAAAACCCAGAGGGTTGAGTTGAGCACTACAAGGTCTGATTGGTAGTAAATGGGTACAATTAGATTTATGGCATCGACTATGATGAGGCCTTTGCACCTGTGGCGAAGATGAGCACAATGCAGACACTAATATTCTTTGTAGCGAATGAGGGATGAAAATTACACTAGCTATATGTGAAAAATGCATTTCTTCATGGTGATTTGTTAGAGATGGTGTACATGGAGGTACCACCAGTTTTTTGCATGCAAAAAAAACGGTTGGTAAGGTGTGTAAATTCAAGAAGTATCTTTATGAGCTGAAACAGTCTTCTCGAGCCAGTTTTGACAGGTTTAGGAGAGCTATGATAGGTATGGGGTATCGACAAACCAATAGTTATCACACATTCTTTTGTGATGTAGAGTACACTACACTCTTTGCTGTGTATATGGACGATATGATTATCACTAGTGATAATGAGTGTGAAATTGCTCAGCTGAAGACGAGATTGGCCAAAGAATTTGAGTTAAAAGCGTTGAGGTAGCTAAAGGTATTTCCTTGGGATTGAGGTAGTTCATGGGGCGAAGAGGATTGTTCCCTCTAGATCTGTTGACAGAGACATGTATGCTGGGGTGCAGGCCCGCAGTTGCTCCCATTGATCAGAAGTCCATGCTCAATGTCGAGGCAGGAGAGCCAATTGATAGAGAGAGGTACAACTAGTTGGTAGGCCTCTTGATCTCTCCGAGTCACACTTGTCTCGACATATCCTTTACAGTGAGTGCGGTAGTCCGCTATGTGCATGATCCTCAGGAGGGTCATATGAATGATGTGTACTAGATTCTAAGATATTTAAAGAGTGCACTGGGGAAGGGGTTGATCTTCCATAAGAATGAGCATGTGAACATCGAGGGCTATTGCGATTCAGATTAAGCTAGTTGCGCCGATGACAGGATCTCCATGTCCGGATACTGCATGTTTGTAGGGGGCAATCGGTCTTTTGGAAGAGCAAGAAGCAAAATTTAGTTGCGAGATCCACAGTCGAGGCAGAGTATAGGTCCATGATCTTAGGTATAGGAGAGATGTTATGGTTAAAAACCTGCTGGTAGAGCTCATGATGGACCAAAGAAGGCAAATAACATTGTGGTGTGACGACAAATTAGCTATTAACATTGCAAATTGTTAGGTGTCGTGTACTTACTGTGTAGTAGAGTTGTCTTTGATGCTCATCATGGGTGCTGTGAACACCCTCACATGTACTTATATATATCTCCCTTGTGAATACAATGAATCATTTTTTTTCTCCTATCATGGTATCAGAGGCAGGTTTCCAACCCTAGCCGTTCCAGCGCCCGCTGCAGTGCTCCGATCGATCTTGCTGCTGCCCGTGCCGATCCAGTCGCGATCCGCTGTGCCGTCGTGCCGCTGCTCCCAGTTGCGATCCAGTCTTCTCCGATCGATCCAGTCACAATCCTGTCAATCGATCTAGTCTTCATCTTTGCCGCGATCCAGTCAGTCCTCTGCTTGGTCTTCCTGCGCCTCTTTTGCTCGTGCGTCTTCATCTTTGCCGCTTGTTTTTTGGCTGTCGGCTTCTCCGGCTCTTTTTCAGCGCTCCTCCTTCTCCAAAGCTACGAGCTTTCTACTGCCCTACCCTAAGGTCTCCTCCGCTTTTCTTCAGAAGGCGGATGTCATCCTCGATGGACGAAACTACAAGGCATTGTCCGCCACTATTGGCGTTATCCTCCGTGGTCTAGATCTGTGGGGCCACATTGATGGCTCTGAGCCTGCTCCGCCTCCATCAGCAGCCCCTTCTTTGGACGATTCTTCCACGATTAACACCGTCGCTTCCGTCCAGGGTTCCGACATGGCCAAGTGGAGCTCTGCCAACTCCCGTGCGATAGCCGTCATTTGCTAGTCCCGTGCACTCCCCATTCGCATGACCGTCTACCAGCTCCCTACGACCAAGGCAGTGTGGGATCACCTGCGTCGTCTATATTTGCTCTCCAGTCAGGCTCTGAGCTACTCTCTATTCCAGACCCTTGGCACTTGCTATCAGCGTCATCGTTCTGTCCAGGCATTTTTTGCTGAGCTCCTTGACCTCTGGCGTCAGTGCGATGAGATGGCTTCTTCTCCCTGCATAAGTTGCCCCTAGTGTGTTGCTACTTCTCGGGATCGCGACTTTCAACGCATGTATGAGTTCCTCATGCGCTTACGCCCCACATTCGAGCCTGTTTGTTTGTGCCCAGCTTTTGCATCGGGATCCTCCTCCTTCTCTTAGCGATACGCTGGCTTTGTTAATCGCTGAATAGACTCGTCTCCACTCCTTAGACACTATTGCATCTTCTGGTGTGCTGCCTCATATCTGTCCTTGCTGCTCCGGAATTTTCACCGCAGTCCTCCCTTGTGAGTACTCCTCTGCTGCCTTCACCGGATTACAGTGCATCGGTGCGGCCTGTTCCTCGTCCTTCAGTGACATCAACTGTCATTACTGACAGTGCATAGGCCACGTCAAATCCGAGGGCCGCAAGCTTCAGAGGGCTCAGCAGTCTGGTCAGCAGCGTGCTCCTGATACTCCTCCAGCGCATTTCTCTGCTATGGCACTGTCACTCTCTATTTTTGAGCTTGCCCAGCAGATTGCCAATGGTTATCTTATAGTTCACTGCAGCAGTCCTCTGCCTCAGTGCTCTCACGGGTGCTTTTGGTGCTTCTGCCTCTCAGCCGGCCACCTCCGCCTAGCAGGTATCACCTCTTCGGACTGGTTGCTTGATTCTGGATCCTCTTTTCACATGAGCCATGATGCCACTCATCTCCTGTCCTGTCAGCCCGTCTCGTCTGCCCTCAGTGTTATGGTTACTGATGACACTCTTCTCCCCTGCACTAGCCGTGACCTTCTTCATACCACTCATTTCCATATTCCTGATGTGGCATACATACCCAAATTATCCATGAACCTTATTTTCGCCAGTCAACTCACCTCTCACGGTTTTCTTGTTATTTTTGATGAGTTTGCTTGTCGTGTGCAGGATCGTCTGACAAGGACATTCCTTGGAGTTGGCTGTCGCCGTAGCGGGGTCTACATCCTTGATAATCTTTATCTTTCCTCCACTTCATCGTCACCGGCAGCCTCTTCTCTGTCTCTTTCCTCAGTGGGCTTCTCTCAGTGGCATCACCGACTTGGTCATTTCAGTGGCTCACGTCTTTTATCCCTCATCAGTACTGGTCTTCTTGGTCGTGTTTTTGTTGATAGGTCTCACTCTTGTACGGGTTGTAAGCTTGACAAACAGCTACAACTCGCTTATCAGTCCAGTGAGTCCAGGTCTTGTCGTCTATTTGATTTAGTTCATTCAGATGTATGAGGTCCCGCACCATTCGTATCAAAGGGCGGACATCGGTACTATGTTATTTTTATTGATGATTATTCTCGCTATTGCTGGATTTATTTCATGTACTCTCGCTCTGTGTTTTTTCAGATTTATGTTGCTTTTTTCACTATGGTGCACACCCAATTCTCCGACTCCATACGTATTTCCGTTCCGACTCTGGGGGGGGGGGGGTATCTCTCTCATGCTTTTCGCGACCTGCTCGCTACCTACGACACTCTACCCCAGCTTGCTTTTCCTGGTGCTCACGCTCAGAATGATACTGCTGAAAGGAAGCATCGCCACATCATTGAGACAACCCGCACTCTCCTCATCTCCTCTCACGTTCCTCCTTATTTTTGGGCTGAGACTGTCTCCACTGCTGTTTATCTCATTAACTTGCAGCCCTCCACTTTTCTTCAGGGTCGGTGTCCTGGGAGTGTCTGTACTCCCGACCCCCACGTTATACTCATCTGCGTGTTTTTGGCTGTCGGTGCTATGTTCTTCTTCTCTAACGTGAGCGTACCAAGCTCTCTGCTCAATCTGTATCTTGTATCTTTCTCGGATACAATACTGAGCACAGGGGTTATCGATGTTATGATCCTGTTGCACGTCAGCTTCGTATCTCACGTGATGTCACCTTTGATGAGTCTCATCCTTTTTTTGTGTCCTCCGTTCCCTTGACCTTGCACTCATCAGTGACTCCTCCGATGTGCAGTTCCTCACTCTCCCACTCCACCAGTTTGTCCACCTCCTTCTTCTTGCCACCGCCTACACCATCTCCTCCCTCTTCCCTTCCTCCTTCCGCCCCTCACTCAGATGCGCTTATCTCCCCCTTTCATATCATTACACTCGTCCTCCTCCTCCTGCTCCCGTCCCCTCGCCTCTAGTGCCCCCAGACTCGGTGCCTGCCTCCTCCAGTGAGTGTCTTGCGGATGATCCTCCTGTACGTCGCAACCCACCTTGTGAGCGATGTCCTCCCGACCGCCTTAGCCTTGCTACACTTCCACTGGAACTTCTTGCCCTTCCTGCTACTGCTTGCAGCACTCCAGAGCCGACTACCTACAGTGAAGCTTCCCAGATACCTGAGTGGCAGGTTGTCATGTTTGCTGAGTTAGAGGCACTTGAGCATACTCGTACTTGGGAGCTTGTTCCTCTTCCACCTGGTGTTGTTCCTATTACTTGTAAGTGGGTCTTTAAGGTCAAGACTCGGTCCGATGGTTCTGTGGAGAGGTACAAGGCTCGCCTGGTTGCTTGTGGTTTTCAGCAGGAGCAGGGGAGAGACTATGACGAGACTTTTGCTCCAGTTGCTCACAACTACAGTCCAGACTCTTATTATTGTTGCAGCTATTCGCCACTGGGCTGTATCACAGCTCGACGTGAAGAATGCTTTTCTTCACGGTGATCTTCAGTATGAGGTATACATGCTTCCTCCTTCGGGTCTATCCTCTCCTCCAGGCCTTGTCTTCGCTTGAGGCGAGCTCTCTGTGGGCTCAAGCAGGCGCCCCGCCGTGGTTTGACGGGTTCAGTTCAACATTCAGAACCAGCCAGATCCATTCACCCAGTCTGTTCCAGCTCATGCCTCCCCCGTGGTCGGACCCTTTTGTTACTGTACGTGGATGATATGATTATTACTGGTGATGATCCTTCTCATGTGGCATTCGTCAAGCATCACATTCAGCAACAGTTTCAGATGACCGACCTTGGACAACTGAACTACTTTTTGGGTTTTGGGGTCAGCTCTACAGAGCACGGTTTCAGCTCTCTCAACAGAAATACGCATCAGATCTCCTAGCTCGGGCTGCTCTTTCTGACTCTCGCACAACAGACACCCCTATGGAGCTTCACCTCCAGCTACATCCGGATGATGGTGTTCCACTCAACAACCTCACTCGCTACCGCCACCTCATTGGGAGTCTTGTCTACTTCACCATTACTCGGCCCGATATTGCCCATGCAGTTCATGTGTTGAGCCAGTTTGTTATTCCTTACCTCTGTGCACTAACCTCACCTGTGCCTTCTGTGCTATCTCCGAACGACGACTTCTCATGATCTTTTCTTCTCTCTGCAGCAGTTCTCTACAGCTCTGTGCTTACTCGGATGCTACTTGGGAGTGATCTGATCCTGTTGACGTCGCTCTGACCGCCGTCGTCTGTTCCGGGTTCTTCTCTCTATTGCATGGAAGTCCAAGAAACAGACTGGTGTTTCTCGATCCAGCACTGAGGCTGAGCTTCGGGCCATGGATACCACTGCTGAGGACATTATCTGGCTACGTTGTCTTCGTGAAGACCTTGGCGTCTCCTCTCCTGACCCCACTCCACTCTACTGTGATAACACCGGTGCCATTCAGATTACTCTTAATCCGGTGAAACACTCACCTCTAAGCATATCGGGGTTGATGCCTTCTTCCTACGTGAACAATATGGATGTGGACTCTTGCTCCTTCCTATGCCCCTTCTGAGCAGCAGATTGCAGATTTAATGAATAAGCGCAGACGAGGACCCAACATGCTCATCTTCTGTCCAAACTCTCGGTGTATGATCCCCCGCTAGTTTGTGGGGGGAGGGGGGTGTTAGGTGTAGTGTACTTACTGTGTAGTAGAGTTGTCTTATGCTCACCATGGGTGCTGTGAACACCCTCACATGTACTTATATATATCTCCCTTATGAATACAATGAATCATTCTTTTCTCCTATAAGCTATTAGCATTGCAAATAACCCCGTTCAAACAACAAAACCAAGCATGTGGAGATCGATAGGTTCTTCATTAAGGAAAAGCTGAGATAGTAGTGTACTACAACTGAGACATGTAGTTACTAAAGAAAAAGTGGTGTTTGTCTCACTAAGAGACTCAACTCACTTGATTTGTCTAGACTGTGTGACAAGATAATCTTAGTTGATTTCTTTCACCCATCTTGAGGGATAGTGTTGATATTTAAAATGTATATATATATGTATGGGGTGTATGGGCCTTCCCTTGAG